>CM068375.1:198917037-199482717 GCA_034769895.1 Magicicada septendecula | reverse complement strand
ATGACGCGCGTGCGTGTTCCAACTGCATACTTGCGTTCTGTTTACAAGCGAGTGAAGAACAAGTGACATTAATTGACATTTTTGTGGCCTTTCATAAGATATTTTTGTAGGCTTTCGTGCGGAAGAATTGCCTGTAGACGGTAAAGTGACAAGGCTAATTAGCGGGGAGGGGGAACGAGACTTCATTATTTTTTATTATCCTTCTCCAAGAAATGGCTTACAGTCAACTCAATAAACATTCCGTTCCGTATTTAAACGATTCCTTTCCCTTCTGCTTTTTAAAAACATAAAAAAAACATATTTTTATTTTAAGTTTATATTTCATTGAATTTTCTGTTGAGTTGTAAAACGAAATGTTAGAAACAAACGTCAATACGGACTGAGTCAACTACATGGGTAGATAGATGCCAAAAGTAAAACAGGCAAATAGGGAGGGAGATAATTTGATGTAGCCAGACGAAGAGTGATGAAAGAGACGGAAGGAGACAAATAATATGTAGAGACACAGACGAGACAAGTGGAAAAACATGGAGATGACAGGTACATACTTCATGCATTTGGTACAACTTCGAATTTACACAACTATAGCCGTGTATAGGTCATCATCACTGCCATGGGATGAGGGAATCTTCCATTCTGTTAAGACGTTCAAACGATTTTAGCCGATACTGGGCAGTCCTATCGAGTATACTCATGATATCTAGTTCCTTCCGTACGTGAACATTTCTTTCTTGAAGAGTATATCCTGCCACGTGCCTGAGAAATCTCATTTTGGCAGCCTGAATACGACTGGCCTGGGATTTCGATAAAGTTCAATTCTCAGAGCCATAGAGAAGTGTGGGGAGAGAAGCACCTTGTAGAACTTCAGGCGTGTTCCTTTACTCGTTGATTTTAGAGCTCTCCTAATATTCCCTCATATTCATCAGATGATTGAACTTGGGCAACTTCTTCAACACATCATCGTTTGTAATGCATTACAGCCCAAATATTCAAAACTGTTGAGTTCCAGAACAGTACCATCTACAACAATGTTTGCTCGTATGGGATCAGCGCCATGAAAAGTCAACACTTGGTCTTCAATGTGGAGATATGTAATTCTAAATCCTGCAGATTCGATCAAATGACTGTTCATCCATCTGCAAGCCGCTTTCCGAGTTCGACGGGATAGCTCGGTCATCAGCAGATAAGAACGCGTCAAACAGAGTTACCAATCACTAAATGTTCTGAAAGGTTCATCTGCCAATTAATTGTGTATGACACCTTCTATCTATGTATTTACGACGTTGGAAAGGCATTTGATAAAGTGAATAGAGGGAGGCTGTGGGCAAAAATGGCAAACAAAGGATCCTGCAACACCTCATTAGAGCCATACAAAGTTTTTAAGTGGAAAAACAAATCTTCATTGAGACAGGAAGATGAAGCACAGCTCCTGGTGTGGGTATGATCAACTATAGAGTGCGACGAGGGTGCCCTTTGTCACCGTACATATGGACCGATGACTCACTTGGCAAAAACACAAAATGTTATTATGTAAATATTATATGAAATTATTACTATATAACAAAATATTGAATAAGAATAAAAAAAGTTGTTGCTAGGGACGACAAAATGAATATAATTTGTTGATTTTGATTATTGAAATTTATGACATGAACGAGAAGAGATTAACCACGAGAGATGGTCAATAAAATAATGAAATAATCTAAATTATAAAATACGTCAACATTCACAATAAATGAAGGACTAATTACCATAATTTGGGCCAAATAAACATTAACCAAATTGTCTAATTGGATAGTACAAAACGATAATAAGTAATTAAATTCAAAGGAATGACTTGGATTGCCCAATATCAGATCATGAAACGAATGTTAATTTAATGAAGTAATAAAACCAGATAAAGAACTACCTGAGTAAGGATTTAATCCTCTAAACCAAACGAAAATAAAATAACCATCAAATCACATTGGACATCGCAGTTTACATCATACAATAGAAAAACGTATTTGAATCCAGAGTTTGTCGAAGCACGTAATCACAAGTTTGGCCGCTGGTGAACAAAAGGAGCGGTATTTCTGCATCAACCCAGGACCAAGGATTCCACTTTATTACAACTTTGAAGACAAGGCTGAAGAAAATCATCTCATCTGCGTTTGATACTGAACGACAACTAACAAGGTTAGATGCGAACAGCCTTCCCGAGTCACCTGTCCAGCGAACGGTAAACTTCAATGATTTAAATAATATTAAATTAAATAAACTTTAATCTTGTAATATCTTGCATTCCTATTTATGTATTTTTAAATCTTCCAGCAGTTGAAAGAACCTTCACGCCCTGTATCTAAAAATAATTATAAAAACAATCATAACTGAATTTAATATAAAACATTGTACCGATCGATAATCGATTAACTCAGACTTATAGCCTTTTCGTATCTCAAGTAAGAACAATCTTATTGGATGTTAAAGATTTGAACTAATAAAGAATCATTGTATAATTTCAAGATATTATCATTTATGTATTTTTTAATGAAGTGTGAATAAGAAACAAACCGATAGCGAGTTTAACCACTAATCACCGTACGCGGTGGGTTAACCTCTAAATTTCCTTTGTTTTGGAACTGCAGCGCTAGTCGCGGCCTTCTCCGGTATTAAAGAGAGGAGAATTACATACGAAATTTCTCTTATTCTCTGCAAAGCAGAATAGGCTTGAGCGGAATTTTTGAATAACTCCCAACTTAAATAAGTTTCATTCACACAAACACTTTTAGATTAAATAGAGAGATAAGGTAATCATAATTAACTATTTCACGACACTTACTAAATTAAGATACGGAAGAATTTGGCATATTAAATAATTAAAGAGAGGAAGGACAGAGAGGTACGTACCCGGTAGATTATAATATCCATCCTGGAACCAGTTAGCGTATTACTTGAGGATGGAGCCTGTTATTCCCTTATCGGGCTCCTTCTAGTTGTCTCTTATCTTCTACTGATGTGTTGACTCCTTGACGGCTTGGGCCAACACACTTGTCCAAAGCATCAGGTCTGCTCCTGATACTTATAGTGATCGTATTCCAGTCTCTCTCCCTGCCCTCTTCACTCTACTCCCTCTCAATGCATAGATCCCAGAGGATCCTCGCTTGGAACGCTGATGCCGTTTCCTCTCGCCGATCTGAGCTAGCGGCTTCCTTCGTGGAGTATGACGCTGATGTCGTGCTTCTCTCCGAAACCCATCTAGCCCCCCCTACCATCGCCTCTCTCTACCTGTTTACACTTGTTATCGTCCCCTACAGCCGCGCCATCCCCCATCTGGGGTAACGGCGATTATGGTCCATAGGGGGATATCCAATAGGCCACTAACCCCCTCATCATTAGTCTCATAGAAGGATGTGTGGTGGCGGTGGACGCAGGCGGCGCGGAGTTGCGGATTGTTTCCGCGTATCTACGACCCGGCCTGCGGCCAGCGCCTCCGCCCGAAGAGTGGGACGCCCTCCTCGACCACCCAATCTCAACAATTGCAGTCAGCGACTTTAACGCCAAACATCCATCCTGGAACAGTAGGACTACTAACGCCTACGGCAACTCTCTTCGCCGGTTCATCCTAGACTACCCGGATACGCATGTCAACTTTCACCAGATCCAACCCACTTTCCCTACACCGGTCGGCGACCGGACGTTCTTGACGTAGTTGTAGTCAGGAACGTAGCCCATCACATCCAGATATCATCTGTGTCAGACCTCTCGTCCGATCAAAATCCCCTGTTCCTAACGTTCGAGACGTTTCGGCTTCACCCCGACCTCCCGCTAGTCCTGCTAGGAGGGTCAATTGGCGCTCCTATCATGACGAGCTCTCTTGAAGGTTACCATCGCCACTCGTGATGATCTGGATCTCCGTGCCACACATATTCAGGAGTTGGTCCAAGGTGTCATGGATCGACACACATACAACGTCGAGGTGAACCATTGTAAATCGGCCTTACCTCCGGAAGCTCTCCACGCCATCTTGCTTCGGTGCAAGCTCCGCCGCAGATGGAAAAGAACACGTGATCCCGCCGTCAAACTGCGTTTTCAGGCCCAGTCTTTTTACGTACAGCAGCTTCTGCGGGAGGTAAACTCTGAACAGTGGGACTCATATCTTGAGTCCCTTGAAGTCGACCTCGCCTCCGTTTGGAGAGCGACGAGTCGACTGACCCGCGAGAAGAGTATTCGCAACCCTCTGCTGGATACTCCGAACGGCATTGTTTCTTCATCAGAAGGTAAAGCCGCAATTCACCGTTCATCGAGGCGTCTCGGACCCTGTCCATTGTTCAAGACTTCCTATCTGGATATTTTTCCCTCCCTCTACTGGACCCTCCCGCTCTTTTTGACAGAGACGAACTAGTTTCGTCTATCTGTCGTTTGAACCGCCGTCGCACCCCCGGTCCTGGCCGAATTGGGGCCGGAGCTTTGCATTATGTCCTGGGCTCAGGCGTTCAACTGGTCCTAGACCTGTTTAGCTCTTGTCTCCGGCTGCACTACTTTCCCCGCCTGTGGAAAAATGCTAACATCTGCGTGATTCCCAACCCCGACAAGCCACGAATGCTTGCAGACAGCTATCGTTCCACATTGTTACTGCCAGTCATCTCAAAGTGTTTGAGGGTGTCCTAATGACCCGCATCTGGGCGCTATTGGATAATTTTATTCGCAACGAACAGTTCGAGTTCCATAGAGAGCACTCGATAACTTTATAACTTGTTCGAGTTGTCACCGCATTGTCCGACGCCGCCAACAAGAAAGAGTTTACGAGCGTTGTCTTGTTGGATGTGAGCAAGGCCTTCGATAGAGTCTGGCACGAAGGCCTTCTCTTTAAATTGGTGCCTTCTCCCATCCCACCGTCCACTGTGCATTTCTTGCGGTCCTATCTCAGCGATCTCAGCTTCAGGTTTAATGTCGAGGGGTCCTGTTCATCAGTTCGAGCCGTCGCTGGTGGCGTCCCGCAGGGATCAGTCCTCGGCCTCGTTCTGTACCTAGTTTCTAACGGCCCTGTCTTATGAAAGTCCAGCACTGTTATCATCTGGCAGTCATCGGGCACGTCCCGGAAGCTGCAACTCAGCCATGGGTGCAAAAGACTCCCCACTACCCAGCGCAAAGCAAAAAACGGAACCACTACGTTCCACGTATCTAGACAACTCGCCCGACTTTTTATCGGATGCGCTTCCTAGGAAACGACGACATGTTTTTTAGTTCGGAACGATAAATTTATTGTACGGCAAAAGCCCATTTGTTTCTGTTGTTCTACATATCGTACGAGTTTTTATCGTCGGTTATCGTACGATATAAATCTGATGCATAAAGGGGCTTTACGCTTGCCGTTTTTAACAAGAACATTAATACTTAATGTTATTAAGTTTACTAACTGTAGTTCGCGTGATTACATTGCATATACAAAATATGCGGCTAACTGCCAGCTTTACGTTCTGCGCGAGGCTATAGAGTCGTCCGCGACAGATGAAACACAACGTCGTTACCTTGGTTTGTGTACGAGCGTGCTACAGTTATACTGTGAAATTATTATTAGATGCGGCGTAACGTTCAATTACAGCAAACAACAACAACAACACTATCGATTGTATAGTTATTACGTGTTTCATTTTCTGCGTCGCTTATTATTTTTACCGAATACGCAATACTTTGTCGGTTTTATTACTGAATTAGAATGTTTAGAAAAAAAAAACTCCAGACATTATTCTCTGGACAAAGATGCTGAAACAAAATTATTTGTTCAACTACATAAAGGAAATGTGTCACTATGTTGTATACATAACTAATTTACTAGTTCTGTTTATAACCCGTTACGTATTTAGACATGCAATAAAAGTAAGGATTAACACTCAGGAGTTCTGAAAATTTATGACAGTTACTGTGTTAATACGCCTATTTGGTTATACAAAATATAGTCTATAAGATTACCAGTTTGAACAGAACTGAGCCATCTGTAATACGTTTCTGATTATACGTATTATAACTACTAGTGGTGCTCGTGGGCTTCGCTGCACGTGCCAATCGCAGAGAGATTTATTAAAACTACTCTCCATACTATCATACAGATTAAACTACTAATAACCGTCTAAAAAATATCGGTATGGAGAACCATACACGACTTACATGTTCTAAGATTTATATTTTAAATTATATTCGAAATGAAATATTTCCATAGAAACTACTTCTTTCTACTTATTGCTTCAGCCTTAACCACAGTACTGTGGTCACTAATGTATACAACCTCACGTTTTCGCACTCGATTTTCACTGATGATGGCAGTCGATGGCACTGCCGAAAAGTCTGGTTTTTCAGAAAACATTGGATTAAAGCTAAACAGCCCGGGAAGGAATTTTAACAAAGAACTACTTCTTTGTTGCCGATAACGTAGTACACATATAAAAAATTCTCCCCTCCGCCTTCAACTATAAATTTTAATAATAGAAAATTACCCCCACCCCGTTCACTTAACCTCTTCATTTATATATATTTGATCTACGTTTCTACAGTGGATTATTATGAGCCTCTTATCAGTATAATTTATTTATAAAAATTAAGTACTTTACTCTTGTTAAATCATAAAAATGTTTCAGGTAAACTACCCCTTTCTCTTAACCGATTTTCTCCAAAATCAATAGACCTTCATTCCTCTACAATTCAGGGATGCATGCAAAAAAATATTTGATTCTGTTTGAATGTGCGGCAGTTATCGTTCCTCATAAAAAAATTACCCTTTTTAAACATAAAACGTTGCTGATAAACTACCCCTTTCCCTTAACAGATCTTTAACAAAATCAACAACCCTAGAGTTCTCTTTAGTTCAAAAAGGTATGCAAAAACGTAGTTGATTCTTTTTGGATTTACAGCAGTTACCGTTCGTCATATTAAAAATTACCCTTGTTAAAATATAAAATGTTGCAGGTAAACTACCCCTTTCCCTTAACCGATCTTCACCGACACCAATAGATCTTGATAAATCTACAATACAGGGCTGTATGCAAAACATCATTTTATTCTGTTTGAATTTGCGGCTGTTATCGTTTACCAAAAAAACATTACCCTTGATAAAAAACCGTTGCAGGTAAACTACCCCTTTCCCTTAACCGATCTTCACCAAAACGATAGTTCTCGAGTACTCTACAATTCATGCCTGTATGCAAACAATTATTTGATTCTGTTTGAATTTACGGCTCTTATCGTTTGCCATATAAAACACCCTTCATAAAACATAAAACGTTGCTGGTAAACTACCCTATTCCATTAACCGATCTTCACCAAAAACAATAGGTCTTGAGAACTCTACAATTCAGGGCTGTATCCAAAACATTATTTGATTCTCATTGAATTTACGGCAGTTATCGTTCGTCATAGAAAAAATTAGCCTTGTTAAAACATAAAACGTTGCCGGTAAACTACCCCTTTCCCTTAACCGATCTTCACAAAAATCAACAGACCTTGAGCTCTATATAATTCAAAAAGGTATGCAGAAGAGTAGTTGATTCTGTTTTAATGTACGGCAGTTATCGTTCGTCATAAAAAAAATACCCTTGTTAAAACATAAAATGTTGCCGGTAAACTACCCTATTCCCTTAACCGATCTTCACCAAAACCAACAGGTCTTGAGAACTCTACAATTTAGGGCTGTATGCAAAATATTATATGATTCTGTTTGAATATGCGGCTGTTATCGTTTGCCATAGAAAATACCCTTGATAAAACAAAAAACGTGGCTGGTAAACTACCCCTTTCCCTTAACCGATCTTCACCAAAAACAAAATGAATAATCATCAGGCCTGCATAAGAATGACACGTGGAAGGAGCTGGTCTGTTAGTTCTATAAGCCTATTTGTGGGACCTTACGTAGTGGTATGTTTGCTTGGGGCAATGTAATGCGACAGGAAACCGTAGTATACATAAATATTCGAACTGACGCGATTGCAGATAGCCTAGGCTGATGATGACAAAGAAGGAGAGAGTTAGAGCATGCGTTTGTTTTGAGGGGAGAGTGATGTTTAGAGTGATCACCCCTCCCCCTTCAACTACCCTCTCCACTTATATATTTCTGATTTACCATTTTACAGTGGATTAACAAGACCTTATTTCGGGGTACTTATTTATCAAAAAGGGGGAGGTAAAAAAGAAACAAAAAATCAAAAAAATTCACATTTTCTGTTTTTTCTATTAAATTATAGAGTGTTTCTTTCTGAACATTTTGATATATAATATGTGGTATTTTGGTTGCTATGAGGCAGTGAAAAAAATTAATAATTCTGAATCGGGACTCGGTAAGGTCTATCTTTTACATGTAAAATTGGTAAATTTGGTGCATACTTTTCTCAAAACCTACTTTAGATAACTGAATGAAATTTTTACCATGAATTCTTTGCATCTTATAGTACACTTTAACACAGGGATTTTGTTATTTGACTTTTTTTTACAAAAATATAATTTTTTCTTTGAATGTAACTTTTTTTGTTTATAAAATGTTTTGATTCAAAATTTCTAAAAACACAATTTATGGCTCGATCAAAAACTCCTTGTGGTAAAGTGTGCATCAGGTGGTAAGGAAACCTTGGTGAAAATTTCATCCTGTTATCTTAATTAGTTTTTGAAAAAAGTGTGCACCAATTTGAAAAAACACAGTTTTCGGCAAACCGCAATAGAAAATTAGGAAGCTAATAATAGCATAAAACATAGAATAAGCACTTACTTCTTTATTTTAAAACATCCCAGCTCCATAGGTTGGATTGTCTGGATCTTCTTCTTCATCTTCTAACCTTCTTTTGGCCTGCCTCTTTGCTTGCCTTGCTTTTTTTTCATCTCCGCAGTGGCTCGTAGGGAGTTTCGCAGCCTTTCCTTGTCAGTCGCTTTCATCGATTCAATTGTATTCTTTCCCACATCTATTCCTAACTTACTTAAAACTTTACACTTAGTAATCTGTCCACAATTGAATGTAGATACAGCTTCATACACTCCAAAGTGTAGGGTTTTGATTCTAACAAAGCCAACCTTTGGCAGTCTTACCCAAATCACACTATTCACACTTTCATTTGGATTCTGTGTTTGTTTATGCAAACACTTTTTTAGTAGCTCTGTTTCAGATAGACTTTTGAAAACTGGCTTGAAGAATTCCATAATAGCTTCTGGAATACTGTTTTTGTGGTTGTAAGTTTCACCTGCCTCTATGGCTTTTTGATACTTACACCAACTTTCTTTCCCTTTTGGACACAAGCCATGCTGGGGGTTAGTGTCTGTTGATATCTTGTGAAAATATAGGGCCCAAATAGCCTGTCTCATGTCATTTACTGTTGAACTTCTTCTTATGGCAAGACCATAATATGTTTGAATTTGATCAATCACACTGGATGATAATCGGTTTTTGCCACCTAACGTTTTACCATCTGACAATTTGAGGCCCCTTATTTTCTGCTTTTAGCTTTCTTAGCCTAGTGCCCATCCTTTTCTGAATGTGGCCAATGCATTCTAACTTACTAACAGGTGTTTCATTTCCATATGGTTTCATGTCTTGTATAGCTTGACATCCTTTTGAGTCGCCGTCACCCAAATATTTTGTATACCGGAAATTGTATGCAGACACCGAGTTTTTGAAAATTTCAACAGCCCCCTGAATTTCCATTCCCCCACTGGATCCTCTGTAGTTAGCTATGCAGGTGGTAAGATGTTTTGCCTTATCAGGGCAAATACAATGTTTTGACATGATAGACACATCAACAACCTTGCCTGTGTCAAAACTGGTGGCCGTCACAACTCCGTTCAATGACGTATGGCCACGTTTCTGCTATGTGCCATCGATGGCGACTGGGATCTCCCGTATTCCCTCATTCACTCCCACTGCCTCCTCCACAGCATCTTTCATTGTTCCAAAACATATATCTTCTGCTGCAGACCCCAAAACCTCAATATAAGGTGAAAACCTTAAAGGAGGGCTTGGTAAATTCATAATGCCGCAAAGTGTCTTTGCAGCTTCACACCCTTTACCAATGACACGAAGGCCGTATGCCAGCCGAACATTGATTTCAAATAATTTTGTTGACTTTACTTTATCAGAGGTAGAAAAGTCATGGGAATAATTACAGTTATTACAATAAATTTCAAGTTTTGAAGCTAAACCTATGTTTGAAACTTTCCGCACTTCGATACCAAGTGAGTGACATTTAGAACACATCACTGATTGCGATAATGCCTGTTTCAACAAATCTAGATCTATAATGTTTTCTTTATTTAGGTCTGTATTGTATTTTTCATAATTGTCATAAATATTACCAAGTTTTTTCTTGGAGGCACTGTCAGAACTTTTTGGTTTTGGTTGGCTAGACCTAAGCCTAGGCTCAAGTGAATATTCACCAGGTGAAATTATTTGGTTATGTCTAGTCTTACTTTCTTCAATTAGGCTTTCATTATTCAGAGGCATACCCATATTCCTTCTTTTTTTGAAGACAATGCGTGGTTTCCTTGGTTCTCTAGGAATTTCACAAATACTAAATATCACAAACACCAAAATAAAACTCACAAAAACACAAAATTATGTTGGTTTTTGTTTACCCACAAATCACAACAAAGAAGTCACAGCTGACTGTGAAATCAGCTGTGATCAGGTTAGCCAACTCAAAAATTCTATAACCAACTACAGAAACCAAAATATAAGTTTATAAGCTGTGTACTATAAGAACTAATAGTAACGATAACGTTCACTGTACCAACTCCGCGTCTCATTCTAAGTTTTCATGTACATTCCCGTATTATTAATTTGTTTCACTGCTTTATAGCAACCAAAATACCACATATTATATATCAAAATGTTCAGAAAGAAACACTCTATAATTTAATAAAGAAAAACAGAAAATGTGAATTTTTTATTTATTTTTTGCCAACCTTCTATTGCGATTTGGCGAAAACTGTGTTTTTTCAACTTAGTTCACACTTTTTCCAAAACTAATTAAGATAACAGGATGAAATTTTCACCATGTTTTCCTTACCACCTGGTGCACACTTTAACACAAGGATTTTTTGATCGAGCCATAAATTTTGTTTTTAGAAATTTTTAATTAATAAATTTTATAAACAAAAAATGTACATTAAAAAAAAATTATATTTTTGTAAAAAAAAGTCATATAACAAAATCCCTGTGTTAAAGTGTATTATAAGATGCAAAGAATACATGGTAAAAATTTCATTCAGTTATCTCCAGTAGGTTTTGAGAAAAGTGTGTACCACCAATTTTACATGTAAAGGATAGACCTTACCGGGTCCCCTTTGTACTTTACTCTTCTTAAAGCATAAAACAAGCAGGTAAACTACTCCTCTCCCTTAACCGAACAACCCCATTTTTGACATTTACACTTTTATTGAGTAATAGTTTCATTATATGTAATTACTAAGCTATTTTATTCTTCAAAATGAAGTACTTCATTCGTCATCAAAACGGTAGTTTTCGAAAAATAACCCCCTCCCCTTCGACTACCCTTTTCATTTATAGATATTTCATCTAACTTTCTACAGTGGACCTTCTTTTTAGAATATTTTATTTATCAAAATCAAGTACTTTGCCCTAGTTAAACGTAAAACCCCTCCCCCTTAAGCGATCTTCACCAAAATCAATAGGCCTTGAGTCCTCTACAACTCGGGCACATATGTTAAAAATTATTTGATTCTGTTTGAATTTTCGGCAGTTATCGTTTGCCATAGAAAAAATTCAACACACACGTAGACACAAACACAGACAATTTTCGGAAAATGACTTTTCTTGATGTTTTGATGGTAGTATAATCAGAATCAGCCCTTATCTCGAACACGAAGATATGGAGTAAATAATACAAAGGAACAGACTTATGGGAAGGAGGTAACATTTTTTTTTTGCAAAATCGTCAATATCTAGAAAACCAAAAGGAAAAAATAAAACCGACAATAATGAAACAAACCCCAAAATAAAAATTGGAAATTTCTCTAAATATAACTTTGTGACACCAAATAGCTATCTTTTATACAACGAAAGTTTGTCGCATGCCGAAAATTTCAATGACCACAAATTAAATAAAAAGTTTCATGACATGGGGCCGTTTTAAGGCTCTGTTTTTGAAAATTGTTAAGGTCATCGGTTCAGATTTAGTCTAAAAACCATCCTCAAATTTCAAAGAACAAGGTGGTGAAAGAATTTTTAAATCGAATCGGTAGTTTCTGAGATTAGCCTCGGCAAGGAAACAAAGGAGCAAACTTTACCTCTTTGTAATAGTAACATAGATTAGCATCGTTGTGCAGACGATACTTGAGAAAACGGGAATGTGTTTGATACCTGTAATTGGATCGTGTAACAGTGAGTCGGTAGGTAACAGGTGTACGAAACAAGCCTCCGTAATTGGTGAAACATATTGTTTGTTCCAAACGCTGCACACCGAATGTTCAGCTGTTTAATAAGATCGTCAAGACGAACAAAAGCAGTTAAATTCTGTTTCTGTCTGTCTATATATACGATGACGCGCGTGCGTGTTCCACTGCATACTTGCGTTCTGTTTACAAGCGAGTGAAGAACAAGTGACATTAATTGACATTTTTGTGGCCTTTCATAAGATATTTTTGTAGGCTTTCGTGCGGAAGAATTGCCTGTAGACGGTAAAGTGACAAGGCTAATTAGCGGGGAGGGGGAACGAGACTTCATTATTTTTTATTATCCTTCTCCAAGAAATGGCTTACAGTCAACTCAATAAACATTCCGTTCCGTATTTAAACGATTCCTTTCCCTTCTGCTTTTTAAAAACATAAAAAAAACATATTTTTATTTTAAGTTTATATTTCATTGAATTTTCTGTTGAGTTGTAAAACGAAATGTTAGAAACAAACGTCAATACGGACTGAGTCAACTACATGGGTAGATAGATGCCAAAAGTAAAACAGGCAAATAGGGAGGGAGATAATTTGATGTAGCCAGACGAAGAGTGATGAAAGAGACGGAAGGAGACAAATAATATGTAGAGACACAGACGAGACAAGTGGAAAAACATGGAGATGACAGGTACATACTTCATGCATTTGGTACAACTTCGAATTTACACAACTATAGCCGTGTATAGGTCATCATCACTGCCATGGGGATGAGGGAATCTTCCATTCTGTTAAGACGTTCAAACGATTTTAGCCGATACTGGGCAGTCCTATCGAGTATACTCATGATATCTAGTTCCTTCCGTACGTGAACATTTCTTTCTTGAAGAGTATATCCTGCCACGTGCCTGAGAAATCTCATTTTGGCAGCCTGAATACGACTGGCCTGGGATTTCGATAAAGTTCAATTCTCAGAGCCATAGAGAAGTGTGGGGAGAGAAGCACCTTGTAGAACTTCAGGCGTGTTCCTTTACTCGTTGATTTTAGAGCTCTCCTAATATTCCCTCATATTCATCAGATGATTGAACTTGGGCAACTTCTTCAACACATCATCGTTTGTAATGCATTACAGCCCAAATATTCAAAACTGTTGAGTTCCAGAACAGTACCATCTACAACAATGTTTGCTCGTATGGGATCAGCGCCATGAAAAGTCAACACTTGGTCTTCAATGTGGAGATATGTAATTCTAAATCCTGCAGATTCGATCAAATGACTGTTCATCCATCTGCAAGCCGCTTTCCGAGTTCGACGGGATAGCTCGGTCATCAGCAGATAAGAACGCGTCAAACAGAGTTACCAATCACTAAATGTTCTGAAAGGTTCATCTGCCAATTAATTGTGTATGACACCTTCTATCTATGTATTTACGACGTTGGAAAGGCATTTGATAAAGTGAATAGAGGGAGGCTGTGGGCAAAAATGGCAAACAAAGGGATCCTGCAACACCTCATTAGAGCCATACAAAGTTTTTAAGTGGAAAAACAAATCTTCATTGAGACAGGAAGATGAAGCACAGCTCCTGGTGTGGGTATGATCAACTATAGAGTGCGACGAGGGTGCCCTTTGTCACCGTACATATGGACCGATGACTCACTTGGCAAAAACACAAAATGTTATTATGTAAATATTATATGAAATTATTACTATATAACAAAATATTGAATAAGAATAAAAAAAGTTGTTGCTAGGGACGACAAAATGAATATAATTTGTTGATTTTGATTATTGAAATTTATGACATGAACGAGAAGAGATTAACCACGAGAGATGGTCAATAAAATAATGAAATAATCTAAATTATAAAATACGTCAACATTCACAATAAATGAAGGACTAATTACCATAATTTGGGCCAAATAAACATTAACCAAATTGTCTAATTGGATAGTACAAAACGATAATAAGTAATTAAATTCAAAGGAATGACTTGGATTGCCCAATATCAGATCATGAAACGAATGTTAATTTAATGAAGTAATAAAACCAGATAAAGAACTACCTGAGTAAGGATTTAATCCTCTAAACCAAACGAAAATAAAATAACCATCAAATCACATTGGACATCGCAGTTTACATCATACAATAGAAAAACGTATTTGAATCCAGAGTTTGTCGAAGCACGTAATCACAAGTTTGGCCGCTGGTGAACAAAAGGAGCGGTATTTCTGCATCAACCCAGGACCAAGGATTCCACTTTATTACAACTTTGAAGACAAGGCTGAAGAAAATCATCTCATCTGCGTTTGATACTGAACGACAACTAACAAGGTTAGATGCGAACAGCCTTCCCGAGTCACCTGTCCAGCGAACGGTAAACTTCAATGATTTAAATAATATTAAATTAAATAAACTTTAATCTTGTAATATCTTGCATTCCTATTTATGTATTTTTAAATCTTCCCAGCAGTTGAAAGAACCTTCACGCCCTGTATCTAAAAATAATTATAAAAACAATCATAACTGAATTTAATATAAAACATTGTACCGATCGATAATCGATTAACTCAGACTTATAGCCTTTTCGTATCTCAAGTAAGAACAATCTTATTGGATGTTAAAGATTTGAACTAATAAAGAATCATTGTATAATTTCAAGATATTATCATTTATGTATTTTTTAATGAAGTGTGAATAAGAAACAAACCGATAGCGAGTTTAACCACTAATCACTGTACGCGGTGGGTTAACCTCTAAATTTCCTTTGTTTTGGAACTGCAGCGCTAGTCGCGGCCTTCTCCGGTATTAAAGAGAGGAGAATTACATACGAAATTTCTCTTATTCTCTGCAAAGCAGAATAGGCTTGAGCGGAATTTTTGAATAACTCCCAACTTAAATAAGTTTCATTCACACAAACACTTTTAGATTAAATAGAGAGATAAGGTAATCATAATTAACTATTTCACGACACTTACTAAATTAAGATACGGAAGAATTTGGCATATTAAATAATTAAAGAGAGGAAGGACAGAGAGGTACGTACCCGGTAGATTATAATATCCATCCTGGAACCAGTTAGCGTATTACTTGAGGATGGAGCCTGTTATTCCCTTATCGGGCTCCTTCTAGTTGTCTCTTATCTTCTACTGATGTGTTGACTCCTTGACGGCTTGGGCCAACACACTTGTCCAAAGCATCAGGTCTGCTCCTGATACTTATAGTGATCGTCTTCCAGTCTCTCTCCCTGCCCTCTTCACTCTACTCCCTCTCAATGCATAGATCCCAGAGGATCCTCGCTTGGAACGCTGATGCCGTTTCCTCTCGCCGATCTGAGCTAGCGGCTTCCTTCGTGGAGTATGACGCTGATGTCGTGCTTCTCTCCGAAACCCATCTAGCCCCCCCTACCATCGCCTCTCTCTACCTGTTTACACTTGTTATCGTCCCCTACAGCCGCGCCATCCCCCATCTGGGGTAACGGCGATTATGGTCCATAGGGGGATATCCAATAGGCCACTAACCCCCTCATCATTAGTCTCATAGAAGGATGTGTGGTGGCGGTGGACGCAGGCGGCGCGGAGTTGCGGATTGTTTCCGCGTATCTACGACCCGGCCTGCGGCCAGCGCCTCCGCCCGAAGAGTGGGACGCCCTCCTCGACCACCCAATCTCAACAATTGCAGTCAGCGACTTTAACGCCAAACATCCATCCTGGAACAGTAGGACTACTAACGCCTACGGCAACTCTCTTCGCCGGTTCATCCTAGACTACCCGGATACGCATGTCAACTTTCACCAGATCCAACCCACTTTCCCTACACCGGTCGGCGACCGGACGTTCTTGACGTAGTTGTAGTCAGGAACGTAGCCCATCACATCCAGATATCATCTGTGTCAGACCTCTCGTCCGATCAAAATCCCCTGTTCCTAACGTTCGAGACGTTTCGGCTTCACCCCGACCTCCCGCTAGTCCTGCTAGGAGGGTCAATTGGCGCTCCTATCATGACGAGCTCTCTTGAAGGTTACCATCGCCACTCGTGATGATCTGGATCTCCGTGCCACACATATTCAGGAGTTGGTCCAAGGTGTCATGGATCGACACACATACAACGTCGAGGTGAACCATTGTAAATCGGCCTTACCTCCGGAAGCTCTCCACGCCATCTTGCTTCGGTGCAAGCTCCGCCGCAGATGGAAAAGAACACGTGATCCCGCCGTCAAACTGCGTTTTCAGGCCCAGTCTTTTTACGTACAGCAGCTTCTGCGGGAGGTAAACTCTGAACAGTGGGACTCATATCTTGAGTCCCTTGAAGTCGACCTCGCCTCCGTTTGGAGAGCGACGAGTCGACTGACCCGCGAGAAGAGTATTCGCAACCCTCTGCTGGATACTCCGAACGGCATTGTTTCTTCATCAGAAGGTAAAGCCGCAATTCACCGTTCATCGAGGCGTCTCGGACCCTGTCCATTGTTCAAGACTTCCTATCTGGATATTTTTCCCTCCCTCTACTGGACCCTCCCGCTCTTTTTGACAGAGACGAACTAGTTTCGTCTATCTGTCGTTTGAACCGCCGTCGCACCCCCGGTCCTGGCCGAATTGGGGCCGGAGCTTTGCATTATGTCCTGGGCTCAGGCGTTCAACTGGTCCTAGACCTGTTTAGCTCTTGTCTCCGGCTGCACTACTTTCCCCGCCTGTGGAAAAATGCTAACATCTGCGTGATTCCCAACCCCGACAAGCCACGAATGCTTGCAGACAGCTATCGTTCCACATTGTTACTGCCAGTCATCTCAAAGTGTTTGAGGGTGTCCTAATGACCCGCATCTGGGCGCTATTGGATAATTTTATTCGCAACGAACAGTTCGAGTTCCATAGAGAGCACTCGATAACTTTATAACTTGTTCGAGTTGTCACCGCATTGTCCGACGCCGCCAACAAGAAAGAGTTTACGAGCGTTGTCTTGTTGGATGTGAGCAAGGCCTTCGATAGAGTCTGGCACGAAGGCCTTCTCTTTAAATTGGTGCCTTCTCCCATCCCACCGTCCACTGTGCATTTCTTGCGGTCCTATCTCAGCGATCTCACCTTCAGGTTTAATGTCGAGGGGTCCTGTTCATCAGTTCGAGCCGTCGCTGGTGGCGTCCCGCAGGGATCAGTCCTCGGCCTCGTTCTGTACCTAGTTTCTAACGGCCCTGTCTTATGAAAGTCCAGCACTGTTATCATCTGGCAGTCATCGGGCACGTCCCGGAAGCTGCAACTCAGCCATGGGTGCAAAAGACTCCCCACTACCCAGCGCAAAGCAAAAAACGGAACCACTACGTTCCACGTATCTAGACAACTCGCCCGACTTTTTATCGGATGCGCTTCCTAGGAAACGACGACATGTTTTTTAGTTCGGAACGATAAATTTATTGTACGGCAAAAGCCCATTTGTTTCTGTTGTTCTACATATCGTACGAGTTTTTATCGTCGGTTATCGTACGATATAAATCTGATGCATAAAGGGGCTTTACGCTTGCCGTTTTTAACAAGAACATTAATACTTAATGTTATTAAGTTTACTAACTGTAGTTCGCGTGATTACATTGCATATACAAAATATGCGGCTAACTGCCAGCTTTACGTTCTGCGCGAGGCTATAGAGTCGTCCGCGACAGATGAAACACAACGTCGTTACCTTGGTTTGTGTACGAGCGTGCTACAGTTATACTGTGAAATTATTATTAGATGCGGCGTAACGTTCAATTACAGCAAACAACAACAACAACACTATCGATTGTATAGTTATTACGTGTTTCATTTTCTGCGTCGCTTATTATTTTTACCGAATACGCAATACTTTGTCGGTTTTATTACTGAATTAGAATGTTTAGAAAAAAAAAACTCCAGACATTATTCTCTGGACAAAGATGCTGAAACAAAATTATTTGTTCAACTACATAAAGGAAATGTGTCACTATGTTGTATACATAACTAATTTACTAGTTCTGTTTATAACCCGTTACGTATTTAGACATGCAATAAAAGTAAGGATTAACACTCAGGAGTTCTGAAAATTTATGACAGTTACTGTGTTAATACGCCTATTTGGTTATACAAAATATAGTCTATAAGATTACCAGTTTGAACAGAACTGAGCCATCTGTAATACGTTTCTGATTATACGTATTATAACTACTAGTGGTGCTCGTGGGCTTCGCTGCACGTGCCAATCGCAGAGAGATTTATTAAAACTACTCTCCATACTATCATACAGATTAAACTACTAATAACCGTCTAAAAAATATCGGTATGGAGAACCATACACGACTTACATGTTCTAAGATTTATATTTTAAATTATATTCGAAATGAAATATTTCCATAGAAACTACTTCTTTCTACTTATTGCTTCAGCCTTAACCACAGTACTGTGGTCACTAATGTATACAACCTCACGTTTTCGCACTCGATTTTCACTGATGATGGCAGTCGATGGCACTGCCGAAAAGTCTGGTTTTTCAGAAAACATTGGATTAAAGCTAAACAGCCCGGGAAGGAATTTTAACAAAGAACTACTTCTTTGTTGCCGATAACGTAGTACACATATAAAAAATTCTCCCCTCCGCCTTCAACTATAAATTTTAATAATAGAAAATTACCCCCACCCCGTTCACTTAACCTCTTCATTTATATATATTTGATCTACGTTTCTACAGTGGATTATTATGAGCCTCTTATCAGTATAATTTATTTATAAAAATTAAGTACTTTACTCTTGTTAAATCATAAAAATGTTTCAGGTAAACTACCCCTTTCTCTTAACCGATTTTCTCCAAAATCAATAGACCTTCATTCCTCTACAATTCAGGGATGCATGCAAAAAAATATTTGATTCTGTTTGAATGTGCGGCAGTTATCGTTCCTCATAAAAAAATTACCCTTTTTAAACATAAAACGTTGCTGATAAACTACCCCTTTCCCTTAACAGATCTTTAACAAAATCAACAACCCTAGAGTTCTCTTTAGTTCAAAAAGGTATGCAAAAACGTAGTTGATTCTTTTTGGATTTACAGCAGTTACCGTTCGTCATATTAAAAATTACCCTTGTTAAAATATAAAATGTTGCAGGTAAACTACCCCTTTCCCTTAACCGATCTTCACCGACACCAATAGATCTTGATAAATCTACAATACAGGGCTGTATGCAAAACATCATTTTATTCTGTTTGAATTTGCGGCTGTTATCGTTTACCAAAAAAACATTACCCTTGATAAAAAACCGTTGCAGGTAAACTACCCCTTTCCCTTAACCGATCTTCACCAAAACGATAGTTCTCGAGTACTCTACAATTCATGCCTGTATGCAAACAATTATTTGATTCTGTTTGAATTTACGGCTCTTATCGTTTGCCATATAAAACACCCTTCATAAAACATAAAACGTTGCTGGTAAACTACCCTATTCCATTAACCGATCTTCACCAAAAACAATAGGTCTTGAGAACTCTACAATTCAGGGCTGTATCCAAAACATTATTTGATTCTCATTGAATTTACGGCAGTTATCGTTCGTCATAGAAAAAATTAGCCTTGTTAAAACATAAAACGTTGCCGGTAAACTACCCCTTTCCCTTAACCGATCTTCACAAAAATCAACAGACCTTGAGCTCTATATAATTCAAAAAGGTATGCAGAAGAGTAGTTGATTCTGTTTTAATGTACGGCAGTTATCGTTCGTCATAAAAAAAATACCCTTGTTAAAACATAAAATGTTGCCGGTAAACTACCCTATTCCCTTAACCGATCTTCACCAAAACCAACAGGTCTTGAGAACTCTACAATTTAGGGCTGTATGCAAAATATTATATGATTCTGTTTGAATATGCGGCTGTTATCGTTTGCCATAGAAAATACCCTTGATAAAACAAAAAACGTGGCTGGTAAACTACCCCTTTCCCTTAACCGATCTTCACCAAAAACAAAATGAATAATCATCAGGCCTGCATAAGAATGACACGTGGAAGGAGCTGGTCTGTTAGTTCTATAAGCCTATTTGTGGGACCTTACGTAGTGGTATGTTTGCTTGGGGCAATGTAATGCGACAGGAAACCGTAGTATACATAAATATTCGAACTGACGCGATTGCAGATAGCCTAGGCTGATGATGACAAAGAAGGAGAGAGTTAGAGCATGCGTTTGTTTTGAGGGGAGAGTGATGTTTAGAGTGATCACCCCTCCCCCTTCAACTACCCTCTCCACTTATATATTTCTGATTTACCATTTTACAGTGGATTAACAAGACCTTATTTCGGGGTACTTATTTATCAAAAAGGGGGAGGTAAAAAAGAAACAAAAAATCAAAAAAATTCACATTTTCTGTTTTTTCTATTAAATTATAGAGTGTTTCTTTCTGAACATTTTGATATATAATATGTGGTATTTTGGTTGCTATGAGGCAGTGAAAAAAATTAATAATTCTGAATCGGGACTCGGTAAGGTCTATCTTTTACATGTAAAATTGGTAAATTTGGTGCATACTTTTCTCAAAACCTACTTTAGATAACTGAATGAAATTTTTACCATGAATCCTTGCATCTTATAGTACACTTTAACACAGGGATTTTGTTATTTGACTTTTTTTTACAAAAATATAATTTTTTCTTTGAATGTAACTTTTTTTGTTTATAAAATGTTTTGATTCAAAATTTCTAAAAACACAATTTATGGCTCGATCAAAAACTCCTTGTGGTAAAGTGTGCATCAGGTGGTAAGGAAACCTTGGTGAAAATTTCATCCTGTTATCTTAATTAGTTTTTGAAAAAAGTGTGCACCAATTTGAAAAAACACAGTTTTCGGCAAACCTCAATAGAAAATTAGGAAGCTAATAATAGCATAAAACATAGAATAAGCACTTACTTCTTTATTTTAAAACATCCCAGCTCCATAGGTTGGATTGTCTGGATCTTCTTCTTCATCTTCTAACCTTCTTTTGGCCTGCCTCTTTGCTTGCCTTGCTTTTTTTTCATCTCCGCAGTGGCTCGTAGGGAGTTTCGCAGCCTTTCCTTGTCAGTCGCTTTCATCGATTCAATTGTATTCTTTCCCACATCTATTCCTAACTTACTTAAAACTTTACACTTAGTAATCTGTCCACAAATGAATGTAGATACAGCTTCATACACTCCAAAGTGTAGGGTTTTGATTCTAACAAAGCCAACCTTTGGCAGTCTTACCCAAATCACACTATTCACACTTTCATTTGGATTCTGTGTTTGTTTATGCAAACACTTTTTTAGTAGCTCTGTTTCAGATAGACTTTTGAAAACTGGCTTGAAGAATTCCATAATAGCTTCTGGAATACTGTTTTTGTGGTTGTAAGTTTCACCTGCCTCTATGGCTTTTTGATACTTACACCAACTTTCTTTCCCTTTTGGACACAAGCCATGCTGGGGGTTAGTGTCTGTTGATATCTTGTGAAAATATAGGGCCCAAATAGCCTGTCTCATGTCATTTACTGTTGAACTTCTTCTTATGGCAAGACCATAATATGTTTGAATTTGATCAATCACACTGGATGATAATCGGTTTTTGCCACCTAACGTTTTACCATCTGACAATTTGAGGCCCTTATTTTCTGCTTTTAGCTTTCTTAGCCTAGTGCCCATCCTTTTCTGAATGTGGCCAATGCATTCTAACTTACTAACAGGTGTTTCATTTCCATATGGTTTCATGTCTTGTATAGCTTGACATCCTTTTGAGTCGCCGTCACCCAAATATTTTGTATACCGGAAATTGTATGCAGACACCGAGTTTTTGAAAATTTCAACAGCCCCCTGAATTTCCATTCCCCCACTGGATCCTCTGTAGTTAGCTATGCAGGTGGTAAGATGTTTTGCCTTATCAGGGCAAATACAATGTTTTGACATGATAGACACATCAACAACCTTGCCTGTGTCAAAACTGGTGGCCGTCACAACTCCGTTCAATGACGTATGGCCACGTTTCTGCCATGTGCCATCGATGGCGACTGGGATCTCCCGTATTCCCTCATTCACTCCCACTGCCTCCTCCACAGCATCTTTCATTGTTCCAAAACATATATCTTCTGCTGCAGACCCCAAAACCTCAATATAAGGTGAAAACCTTAAAGGAGGGCTTGGTAAATTCATAATGCCGCAAAGTGTCTTTGCAGCTTCACACCCTTTACCAATGACACGAAGGCCGTATGCCAGCCGAACATTGATTTCAAATAATTTTGTTGACTTTACTTTATCAGAGGTAGAAAAGTCATGGGAATAATTACAGTTATTACAATAAATTTCAAGTTTTGAAGCTAAACCTATGTTTGAAACTTTCCGCACTTCGATACCAAGTGAGTGACATTTAGAACACATCACTGATTGCGATAATGCCTGTTTCAACAAATCTAGATCTATAATGTTTTCTTTATTTAGGTCTGTATTGTATTTTTCATAATTGTCATAAATATTACCAAGTTTTTTCTTGGAGGCACTGTCAGAACTTTTTGGTTTTGGTTGGCTAGACCTAAGCCTAGGCTCAAGTGAATATTCACCAGGTGAAATTATTTGGTTATGTCTAGTCTTACTTTCTTCAATTAGGCTTTCATTATTCAGAGGCATACCCATATTCCTTCTTTTCTTGAAGACAATGCGTGGTTTCCTTGGTTCTCTAGGAATTTCACAAATACTAAATATCACAAACACCAAAATAAAACTCACTAAAACACAAAATTATGTTGGTTTTTGTTTACCCACAAATCACAACAAAGAAGTCACAGCTGACTGTGAAATCAGCTGTGATCAGGTTAGCCAACTCAAAAATTCTATAACCAACTACAGAAACCAAAATATAAGTTTATAAGCTGTGTACTATAATAGTAACGATAATAAGCTGAGTGAACTAATAGTAACGATAACGTTCACTGTACCAACTCCGCGTCTCATTCTAAGTTTTCATGTACATTCCCGTATTATTAATTTGTTTCACTGCTTTATAGCAACCAAAATACCACATATTATATATCAAAATGTTCAGAAAGAAACACTCTATAATTTAGTAAAGAAAAACAGAAAATGTGAATTTTTTATTTATTTTTTGCCAACCTTCTATTGCGATTTGGCGAAAACTGTGTTTTTTCAACTTAGTTCACACTTTTTCCAAAACTAATTAAGATAACAGGATGAAATTTCCACCATGTTTTCCTTACCACCTGGTGCACACTTTAACACAAGGATTTTTTGATCGAGCCATAAATTTTGTTTTTAGAAATTTTTAATTAATAAATTTTATAAACAAAAAAGGTACATTAAAAAAAAATTATATTTTTGTAAAAAAAAGTCATATAACAAAATCCCTGTGTTAAAGTGTATTATAAGATGCAAAGAATACATGGTAAAAATTTCATTCAGTTATCTCCAGTAGGTTTTGAGAAAAGTGTGTACCACCAATTTTACATGTAAAGGATAGACCTTACCGTGTCCCCTTTGTACTTTACTCTTCTTAAAACATAAAACAAGCAGGTAAACTACTCCTCTCCCTTAACCGAACAACCCCATTTTTGACATTTACACTTTTATTGAGTAATAGTTTCATTATATGTAATTACTAAGCTATTTTATTCTTCAAAATGAAGTACTTCATTCGTCATCAAAACGGTAGTTTTCGAAAAATAACCCCCTCCCCTTCGACTACCCTTTTCATTTATAGATATTTCATCTAACTTTCTACAGTGGACCTTCTTTTTAGAATATTTTATTTATCAAAATCAAGTACTTTGCCCTAGTTAAACGTAAAACCCCTCCCCCTTAAGCGATCTTCACCAAAATCAATAGGCCTTGAGTCCTCTACAACTCGGGCACATATGTTAAAAATTATTTGATTCTGTTTGAATTTTCGGCAGTTATCGTTTGCCATAGAAAAAATTCAACACACACGTAGACACAAACACAGACAATTTTCGGAAAATGACTTTTCTTGATGTTTTGATGGTAGTATAATCAGAATCAGCCCTTATCTCGAACACGAAGATATGGAGTAAATAATACAAAGGAACAGACTTATGGGAAGGAGGTAACATTTTTTTTTTTGCAAAATCGTCAATATCTAGAAAACCAAAAGGAAAAAATAAAACCGACAATAATGAAACAAACCCCAAAATAAAAATTGGAAATTTCTCTAAATATAACTTTGTGACACCAAATAGCTATCTTTTATACAACGAAAGTTTGTCGCATGCCGAAAATTTCAATGACCACAAATTAAATAAAAAGTTTCATGACATGGGGCCGTTTTAAGGCTCTGTTTTTGAAAATTGTTAAGGTCATCGGTTCAGATTTAGTCTAAAAACCATCCTCAAATTTCAAAGAACAAGGTGGTGAAAGAATTTTTAAATCGAATCGGTAGTTTCTGAGATTAGCCTCGGCAAGGAAACAAACAAAGGAGCAAACTTTACCTCTTTGTAATAGTAACATAGATTAGCATCGTTGTGCAGACGATACTTGAGAAAACGGGAATGTGTTTGATACCTGTAATTGGATCGTGTAACAGTGAGTCGGTAGGTAACAGGTGTACGAAACAAGCCTCCGTAATTGGTGAAACATATTGTTTGTTCCAAACGCTGCACACCGAATGTTCAGCTGTTTAATAAGATCGTCAAGACGAACAAAAGCAGTTAAATTCTGTTTCTGTCTGTCTATATATACGATGACGCGCGTGCGTGTTCCACTGCATACTTGCGTTCTGTTTACAAGCGAGTGAAGAACAAGTGACATTAATTGACATTTTTGTGGCCTTTCATAAGATATTTTTGTAGGCTTTCGTGCGGAAGAATTGCCTGTAGACGGTAAAGTGACAAGGCTAATTAGTGGGGAGGGGGAACGAGACTTCATTATTTTTTATTATCCTTCTCCAAGAAATGGCTTACAGTCAACTCAATAAACATTCCGTTCCGTATTTAAACGATTCCTTCCCCTTCTGCTTTTTAAAAACATAAAAAAAACATATTTTTATTTTAAGTTTATATTTCATTGAATTTTCTGTTTAGTTGTAAAACGAAATGTTAGAAACAAACGTCAATACGGACTGAGTCAACTACATGGGTAGATAGATGCCAAAAGTAAAACAGGCAAATAGGGAGGGAGATAATTTGATGTAGCCAGACGAAGAGTGATGAAAGAGACGGAAGGAGACAAATAATATGTAGAGACACAGACGAGACAAGTGGAAAAACATGGAGATGACAGGTACATACTTCATGCATTTGGTACAACTTCGAATTTACACAACTATAGCCGTGTATAGGTCATCATCACTGCCATGGGGATGAGGGAATCTTCCATTCTGTTAAGACGTTCAAACGATTTTAGCCGATACTGGGCAGTCCTATCGAGTATACTCATGATATCTAGTTCCTTCCGTACGTGAACATTTCTTTCTTGAAGAGTATATCCTGCCACGTGCCTGAGAAATCTCATTTTGGCAGCCTGAATACGACTGGCCTGGGATTTCGATAAAGTTCAATTCTCAGAGCCATAGAGAAGTGTGGGGAGAGAAGCACCTTGTAGAACTTCAGGCGTGTTCCTTTACTCGTTGATTTTAGAGCTCTCCTAATATTCCCTCATATTCATCAGATGATTGAACTTGGGCAACTTCTTCAACACATCATCGTTTGTAATGCATTACAGCCCAAATATTCAAAACTGTTGAGTTCCAGAACAGTACCATCTACAACAATGTTTGCTCGTATGGGATCAGCGCCATGAAAAGTCAACACTTGGTCTTCAATGTGGAGATATGTAATTCTAAATCCTGCAGATTCGATCAAATGACTGTTCATCCATCTGCAAGCCGCTTTCCGAGTTCGACGGGATAGCTCGGTCATCAGCAGATAAGAACGCGTCAAACAGAGTTACCAATCACTAAATGTTCTGAAAGGTTCATCTGCCAATTAATTGTGTATGACACCTTCTATCTATGTATTTACGACGTTGGAAAGGCATTTGATAAAGTGAATAGAGGGAGGCTGTGGGCAAAAATGGCAAACAAAGGGATCCTGCAACACCTCATTAGAGCCATACAAAGTTTTTAAGTGGAAAAACAAATCTTCATTGAGACAGGAAGATGAAGCACAGCTCCTGGTGTGGGTATGATCAACTATAGAGTGCGACGAGGGTGCCCATTGTCACCGTACATATGGACCGATGACTCACTTGGCAAAAACACAAAATGTTATTATGTAAATATTATATGAAATTATTACTATATAACAAAATATTGAATAAGAATAAAAAAAGTTGTTGCTAGGGACGACAAAATGAATATAATTTGTTGATTTTGATTATTGAAATTTATGACATGAACGAGAAGAGATTAACCACGAGAGATGGTCAATAAAATAATGAAATAATCTAAATTATAAAATACGTCAACATTCACAATAAATGAAGGACTAATTACCATAATTTGGGCCAAATAAACATTAACCAAATTGTCTAATTGGATAGTACAAAACGATAATAAGTAATTAAATTCAAAGGAATGACTTGGATTGCCCAATATCAGATCATGAAACGAATGTTAATTTAATGAAGTAATAAAACCAGATAAAGAACTACCTGAGTAAGGATGTAATCCTCTAAACCAAACGAAAATAAAATAACCATCAAATCACATTGGACGTCGCAGTCCTAATATTATAGAAATTATTTATTGACTGATTCTTTTTCTTCTTTAGCACTACAGCCCTACGCTTCCAACACAAATATTCTTACATCATCCAACCATCTTATCCTAGATCGACCCCTCTTTCTGCTTTTATACACCTATGCCCTCAGGATTTTCTTTGGCATACGCTGACCAGCCATCTAGGTGACATAGCCATTGTATTCGTTGAGCCTTTACGAATCTTACAATGTCCTTATGCTGCAATAGCTCATCTACCTCCTGCTTATTTCTTATTCAACATTCATCTTCCTTAACCGGGCCATGAACATGTCGTACAATCTTTCTTTCAAACCTTTAATGTTGACTGATAATATAGCGGAAATATAGCAGTGCTTGTTATGTGGAGACAAAGTCACATATTAAACTCCAAAATTTGAATACATGAGTATTTAAATATAATACAATCGAACTAGTTAACTGCGAAATCACACAATGACGCATAGGAATATTTACAAACAAGAGTTCGAATGAAGCCAAAGCACTAGTGATAACATCGCAGAAACGTTATCAGAAGGGTTCATTATACATATGAATTAACTAGAATAAATTTCTTCCATTGACAACTGTGTTATGTAATAGAGATTATTTTATCTGGAAAATGTCTACAAAATTATTTACGACCAAACTTTAAATTTTTTTACTTCATGACCAATAATTACAAACACTCGTACTGCTGTGACTGTTGCTACCACTCCTCCTCCTCTTTCTCCTCCTCCTTCTCATCATACTACTCCTGCTGCTGCTGCTACTACTACTACTACTACTACTACTACTACTACTACTACTACTACTACTACTACTACTACTACTACTACTACTAATACTACTACCACTACTGCTGCTGCTGATACTACTGCTACTACAACTACTCCTACTCCTGCTAGTGCTACTATTGCTACTACTGCTACTGCTACTACTACTACTGATACTATTGCTACTACTGCTATTGCTACTACTGATACTATTACTACTTCTACTACTACTGCTGTGCCGTGGTTATATTGAAAGGTAAACACCACGGCGAGTTAATTGTATTTTCCGTGCGTTCGGTGCATTATCGCTGCATGTTACGATGCCCGCTTTGATTTCGAGATTCAGTCGTTCGCGGCGACCTTGAGTGGTGACGGCATTTGGCTGGCAGTGGCGTCCGCTTATCAACGAGATTTAGTCAGCTATGTTTGAGTTTTTATAAGTTAGTGCAGCGTCCTCATCGGCCTCTTTTCTCTTTCAACTTTGGTGCGTCTTGGATTGTGACGGCGTAACGTGTGATACCACTATGCCTAGATAATTCTATAAAGAGCTACAGGTTTCCCCGCTATAGTTGGGAGGAAAGGGGTCCTAGTGATGGGCACTCTACATCTTCGCCCATCCGCAGAGCCTGCGTAAGAAGCCCCAACGCCGTCACGCCATCCGACATCGCTCTTCACACACCACCGAAAATGCAGGAACATATTTAGTGCTATCCGAAAGATCAGGTGGGACCTTTCCTTTATTTTATAAACTTCACACACGAAGTGCTCCGCAGGTTATCGGGTAACACACACGCTAAAACCTATTGCTAGCAACAGTGGCGGCGCTAACGTAACGGGCCCCCCCCCGCGAAACTAATTAGGGGGCCCTATAAAAATGGTTAAATTTTGTATACGTAATAGGGGAAAACACTCAAATGAGTTTCTATTTACGTGTGTTTCACAACAATGTTTTGTGAATACTTTCTCGTCTATCACAAAGCGTTTGCAATTTGCAAAGGATGTTTTACACGTGTACAAACTCTTAAAATTCATTGTTGCTAAATAGACAAAGTTCTATACAAACTATAAAAAAATCAAAATAAAAAGAATGATTTATTTTTACGTCAAAGATCTAAATTCAGACTATGAAACAGTACCGCACACAGAGTGTTAAAAATTTATTATTTAAAAACGAATATCAAAGTAACATTCTAGCTTTTTTCAAACATTTAAATTAGTTTGTACCTGAATTTGTAAAATTCTTGAATATACTCTATACAAGTTCTCCTTAAGTCTAATCCAATTCAATAACACTCGAACTCAAGTAATGTACAATATTTACAGATGAGGATCAACCAAAGTTCACTGTTTTCCTAAGCCTAGTCTTCTTTTTTTAATAGCTAAGAACTTTTCAACCACTTCGTTGATATTAGTTTTCTGTGTATCTTCATGCTCAATGCTTAACAGTGCCAAGTCACTCAACCGAGTTTGGGCCATGGTACTTCTTAAGTATGACTTAAATTAATTAATTTAAGTTTTGAAAAGCTTCTTTCCGCTGTAGCTGTTGTGACAGGTATGGTTAAATAAAGCTGCAAAGCTGCAGTTAAGTCTGGGAGGCAACTCATAAGGCAGCTGTTTTCTTCAACCAGTAAATTCATCATTTCTCGAATTCTTTTCTTGTGTACAATTTCTTTGGCCATCAGAGCTTTGAAGGATATTACTTGGTCAGGCAGTGATGTGGAAAGGTCACCAGGATACACATTTACCAGAGCCTTATTTTTCTCCACTATTGTCTCTTGTGAGAAGTTTACTAAATTCTGAGGCGTCAGGAATGAAAACCTATCATGAATGCAACGCAATCCTTCGAATCTCATTTATAGCTGAGCTATTACAATATCTAGTGTTGCATTGAAAACTTTTACTTCAAATGATTTCACTGGGTCGTCAATTCTATGGTCAACTAATAATTCAACAAAGAAGCGTTTTACAACTCGTTTACGCTTATTTTTCATGTTACAAGTTATGTCCCATGACTGGGCCAACTGGGGCCCCCCATGAGGGTCGGGGCCCCCCGCGCCGCGGGGTCTGCGGGGGCCTTATCGCCGCCACTGGCTAGCAATTAGACGCGTGCTTCAGAGTTAACATTACTGAACATGTTTTGTGAAGACATGCTAAAGTGTGGACACTGCTGACTGTGTTATGAAAAACTTATAAGTATTTGTGTTTTGAATTTGCATAGAGTCAAGGGTTACCTTACCCCTAACTAAGATATTAGTAAAAAGTATATTAGTAAGGTATTAGGTATTAAGATATTTATTATCTAAATATTTAATTCTATTACTGCAAAAGAGAAAACCGAATTTAAAATTCTTTTTTTTTGACAAAATCCAGACCTAAAGAAAATGTAATACTCGGAGAGTACTTGCATCTGCCTGTCATATGACTTGTGATCATACACGTTCCAATTCTTTCTCTTATTCTAAATTTAAAGGTCCGTTGTTTTAGTTATTTTTTTGGTTCAGCTTAACTATTCAGTTTATCATAGTTCTATAATATTCCTGTATTTAATTAACTTAACAAAAAAAAAGAAGCGACATATTTTAATATTTAATTAACAACTAATTTACTACATATTTAATATTAAGTAACAAACTTAAACCTCGGTTTACTGTGATCACTGGTTTCCATTTAATGCGATTAATCCTAGTGATGGAGAACGGGTAGATGAAAGTACTGCTACACACTTAAGGAATTAGTTTTCTTTGAATTTAATTATTAATTATTATCGTATTATCTAATGATCATGAATTGTCTGCTCCAGATACTTATAATTATCATATGTTAATGAATGGTTCCTGCATTTCTAATGCAATACAAACAATTATTTTGAAAGTAAAATACAGAAGTACAAGTTTATAATAAAAATAATAAATTCAGTAGGTTGGCATGCCATTATTCAATTGTTGGAAATACCTTGATATATTCTTGTTGTAATTAAACCACCATGTGACTTTAAAGAGAGATCTGAATGGATGTTAAGAATTAAGAAAAACTCAAACAAAGATGATTGTAAAACCAATTGTTTAAAATAAAAAAAAATAAATAAATAAATAAAATCTTGTTATTGTTGATCAAGTGTTTTCTTGCAAGACCTGTCACTATGAGCTCAGCACATTTTATTTCCATCTAGGCCAAGTGCCTAGTCTTAAATATTAAGTTACGCCTTCCCAGAAAAAAAAAAAATTAAATTTTTTTTGGGGGTTACAAAAAGGGTGTAAAAAATATTCTGGGACTAAGGGGGCGTTTCACTGCTGCTACTACTACTGCTACTACTGATAGACTACTATTACTACTGCTACTACTACTATTGGTGCTGCTGCTGCTGCTACTACTACTGCTACTACTGATACTATTACTACTGCTACTACTACTATTTGTGCTGCTGCTGCTGCTGCTGCTGCTGCTGCTACTACTACTACTACTACTACTACTACTACTACTACTACTACTACTACTACTACTCTTACTATTGATACTACTGCTACTGCCACTGATACCATTGCTACTATTGCTACTGCTATTATTATTATTGTTAACTCTGCTTATTTTAGACGGTTTCTTGAGTCCACTTAACACTTGACAAATATAAGCAAGTTATGGGGGATTATACAATTCGTCTTTTCTAAAAAAATAATATAAATACATTCTTGTATTAAATTTGAACTTCTATAGATTGGGAAGGGCGGTCTACTTAATAGTGTTCATGGAACATGCATCCCTGCTTGTAGGATCCCTTCTTTTCCATGTAGATAGGAAACCCTTCTGCTACCTTGCTACTCCGCTCTGTCTTGTTCTCGAATGACTTCTGATAAACGAAGTCTGTGTTCATAAATCAATCGTTATGTCACCTGACCGCTGTTAGACACGCTTAGATACACGAGACACTTAAAGGTCTGTTATAGGGTATTTTGAGGCCTATTCGGGATTGCGTGGTGTGTAAGAGGGCATGTGTTGAAAAAAAAGTTGTCAGCTTTATTTTATCTTTTAGATATAAAGTAGCCGTTATCAAGTGATGCTGGATATAAGACTCGGCTCATCTGACTACATCATAAGGAATGGTGCTTGAATTTTTGTACTCACAATAACATTTCCCACCCTAAAAAATAAAAACTCTGAGAATCCTGTCAAACGATAAGACGAGACGTCATATGTTATTTTTATTTCTTTGTTTGTTTAATGTATATAAGGCACCGCTACAAGATCAGTTGTGAAAATTATAAACGTAACACAATTTCATTCAGACTACCAGATTTTAATAATTAATGTGAAGAATAACCTACAAGTCAAGTTCCCAATTTAGTTCGGTGCCAATCAATACAATACAGACGCGAACGTAAATAAAATAGAAGTAATTCCGATAATGGACGTGACCTACTTACAGCGAAAATTGTCGTTGGCAACAGAAATTTTTATCGAGTTACCAAGTTCACTCACTATTTAGATTACGACACTACATCGCGTGATAACGAGCCAGATATTAAAAACTAGTTTCGTTTCAGTGCATAGACACTAAAAAATAATAATAAAATAAAAGTTAATAGTTTTAACTAATTTGTTAATAAAAATAATAATAAAGAAAAAATAGTTTTGTATTTTAGTCCATATGTCTGTATCTTCCTTAGGTGTAGATTTTGCTTCTACGTCCGTACGTATCTTTGCCTAATTAGGTTGATTTTAATTCTATGTAAAAACTTGTTTCTGTACAAAAATAAAAGGTGTTCGACTGGTCTAGTAGTCAAAACATTCGTTTCCAAAGTGGAGCGGCCTGGGTACGAACCCATTTCAGAATACACTGTTTTCTCAGTTTCCAGCTGGATTCTGAGCCCACCCAGCTTTAACAGTCAGCTGTCCTGAGCAGCTGGCGAAGTTAAAAGTTGCTTGCGCATGTTGCTAGCTACACTGCCCTACTTCTCATAAGGTAGGACAGTGTAGTTTAGTCTAGAATGACCATAAACTCTCAAGAGTCTCTACATACAAGGATCAGAGTACAAAACTATCAAGGGTATAAAGCTAACAAAAAGCTACTATCTCATATGCTAAGTGTAGAAGTGTAGGCGTACGTATTTCCAGAAAGCACAGTTTTTTAAGAACAAAACCAGAATAACACTGAAGAAATTTTCACAGAACACTAGTAGCATCTGCTTTCGCATATGGCCGCGAAACATGTGCACAAGATTAAGTGCAGAATGCACAAGTGAAATTTTCTCAAAAACAGTCAACATTATTGACAAACATAAAATGGAGTTAGAGAACATCTAATTTGTAATTAGAGAAGGCTAGGACTAGATAAATGTAGGATTCATGTCTAGCTAACAAATATTACATCGATGAAGTAACTGTCACGTTATTTACAAATAATGAAAAATAACTATCATATAATACATAGAGATGTATGCCAGATGGAGGGGGTCATAGAATTGGAATGGCTAATTAGGGACGAACACTGGAGCAGACTAGCTGCAAGTAAGGCTTGAGGTGTGCAAGAAGAAGATGATGATAAAGATGTCGAAGCGGATGATGAAAGGAGGGGTGGAGGAGGAGAATGATGACGTAGATGACGAAGAAGAAAAAGATGAAGATGAAGAAGAAGAAGAAGAGAAGAAAGAAAGAATATAATTGTTTACCTAAGGAGTTACGTACTAACAACAGTTCGCCTTTGCAGCTCAACAAGGAATGTGGTGACGTATGCCATTCCACTGCACGCATCACTGTCATACTACACATTTAAAATACGTTTAACAAAGTTTCGGTATTACAAAAACACTTTAACAAAATATTCAGTAAATTACACTTACATACAATGTATGAACGTTCAATCTAATACGCACACAACATTACAACTAAATACGTGTGAACAATGTGTTCAGAAACAGTAATACCGCACCAACACAAGCACGCACTATCATTCAGTAGACCCCCGCTCTTCAGGCGTCTCGTCAGCAAAGCTCGTGTACGTAGAGTAGAGTAGGCTACTATTTTACGTGCGCCATTTGACCTACGAGGAAGGTAGTGAGCATTTGGCATTACTTCGCTTCATCCACCCATTACTACCCCAGGATATTATGCCAGGTACTTATTTCCACAGGCTGAGACGACCTGGGGGGCTGATAAACGCACCTTGATTTTGATGGAATTGGAACCGGGAACTCTAAATTAATAGCTAGGCACCAGAACTGGTTTACATTCCTATTGGTTTACTAAACCCCATATAATTTATTTAAAAATCAAAATATGACTCTAAGAATGAAGTTCTTCGACCGTTAGCAGATTATACCACCGACCGAAAAGAATATCGTACGATGTCACGTGACGAAATTCAACGTTGTAGTTCAGAACACGGTCAGTCACTCGCGCGGTTCTCCAGTGTCATCGATAGAAGGGAATTAAAGATAAGATGGAACGGGAGTGGTGAAAACAACGGCCTCTTGAAGTTGAAGAGCTTGTGATAATGGAATATATACCTCGTGAAAGTTTGAATGGGTATAGGCTGGAATGGTGAAATCCACGTTTAGGAATGATTAAATACCACATTAGGAAAGAAATAAGTCTGATGTGCTTCATAAAAAATTAATTTAATGCTAAGAATTATTAGTTTGACGACTTATCAATGGTACACCCGTGGAAAAGCAACAAATAGTACGAAGAAATAAAAGAAAATAACAGAAAGGACTCAATCTACAAAGTACTTAAAAATTGGTAAGCAGACTACAGATTGATGAGCTAACCTCTATGGCAGGTTATTCTAATGATAATGTGGCAGCTGGGTTATTTGGGTTGTATGTTAATTAACTTCACCTAGAGCTCCAAAATGAATCGACTTTGCCTGAAAATATACTAAAACAGTAAAAACACTGTTTTATTTGTGTCTAATTTTTAACACTTTTTTAATTGACTGTTGTCTGAGACAAATTTCATAATAAATTTTTGTGCTACTTCCTAATGTTCAATCGACTTCCCACTTAGCATACTTGCGTATTCCCAAAGACGCTAAGGTCATGATGGCCGTTCCATTCAGGTGATGCATTGACACTAAGTCGAGGAAAAGCTGGGTTTAAGTACAAAAGGTCAGCCAGTATGTATGGAAATTCTTGCATGTGTTCACTTTTGTTAATAATAATTATATTAAAATACTAATTTGTATGTTTTATTATATACTTAGTACTACGAATCTAAACTGTTAAATTTTAAAACATAAAAAAATGACGACAGCAATATTGCGAAGTAATTTGTAGAAAATTCTTCGGGAAATGCTTTGAGCTCATTAAATTCCGTAAGCCGTGGTAACCTTAATCTCTTGCATATTACCTTACATTAAGAAATTTCTTCTACTAATTTTACTCGTGAAGAAACACATGTAATACATTACATTAAATAAGAGAGATGTAAGCGCTTTTTTATAATAATTATTATTCTTCACCGCAATAATGATTTTCTTTTTAACTAATAAGACCCTAACCATTCATTTAAAAATAGCGTAATTCCACAATGCTGGACTTGTGGAGAGCTCAAGACAATGCTTGGAGATGGACAATGATGGACAATGCTTGGGGAGAAGAGGTCCAGAAGTAATTCTTCCGAATGTCTGGTAATCCTAGGAATTACGTCTTGACCTGTAAATGGAAACAACGAAGACGAATTACAATCTTTTGTAGCATGTTACATTGTTAGTAGTTTCAAACCGTGTTTAAACTGACAAAACTGTGCTTTGTTTACCCTTTGCGGAGTGCTGTGAGTATCCAGTGATGCGGAGACAGTAGCTGTTACTAAGCCTATGGCTTTAGTCCAAAAGCGAGCGTTGGACAACTAGGTTCCCTGTCACGGCACTCAAGGACTATGGCTTGCTGGCGGTTAATGGGTTATGCAGTCTTGTGAGTGAGCGCGCGAATTTCACGCTAGTGCAATAACAACGTGTTTGTTGTGTGACAGGCTCCGTCTGACTGGTAACAAAAACTAATGAAATCATTACTAACAGTATCATTATGACAATATTTGAACTAATACTCCTTGGGCATGTTTGCTCCGTCATGTGTTCGATATTGTGTCTACACTTATTTGGATCACTGGATAATTTAGTCCGCCGTTTTATTGAATCATATTATCACATGACAATATTTTGTTGCCTGAGCTCTACTGGAGTCGTCTCGGAAATTTCAAGCTGACTCTAATAAGTGGCACTTATTACATCTCACACACTAATTTATCCTGAATATATAACGTGCTGATCTACTATTTATTAATTCAACGATTTTCGGCGCCCGTACGCGCTCGTAAATGATTAGAGTGAAAGGCACATCAACATATTCCAAAATAAGAATATAAATAATAGAGACAGTAAGTTTAATTGGAATCAGTATATCCACTGCCCTTGCTGAAACGGCTAATGATTCTAATAACGCTCTTAGACTCTTATGTTATATGATAGGCTATACAAATCTGCTGACGGCATCAACAAGAATTAAACAATGGTGCTGACAATAATCAAAATATAAAAGTAGTAGCAGTAGTAGTAGTAGTAATAGTAGCAGTAGTAGGTCTAATAGTAGTAGTAGTAGTAGTAGTAGTAGTAGTAGTAGTTTTTGTTGTTGTTATAGTACTAGTACTACAAATCAAGTGAAATTTAAAAATTAAAACCGCTACGAATTTAAAAAACTCCGAATTAATTTTATTAATTAAATAAAATTCATAATATAAGCAACGTAAACAGGCTATCAGAATGTCCATTACTAGTTATAACCGCAGTGCGCAGTGCTTAATGAAAAGAAAAAAAAACTGTTGTGAAACACTAACGTGACACTCTGTATTTCTGCATACTTCACAAACAATTTGTTAGCACTTATAAAATGTAGTACTATATATTTCTGCACACACACACACACACACACACACACACACACACACACACACACACACACACACACACACACACACACACACACCGTTTTTAATCGATGTTTACTTTCAGTAACATCGGTTTATTTTTTTGTACGCTTGTGTTATTGCAATTAGTTTAACATTTCGCTACCATGCTGCAGCAGTCTATAGTCCGTGAAAATATTTATAACATTTTCCGATAGATAACGCCACACGCAGTTTCAAGCTTTGATGAGTAAAGAAAACTCCTTACAGTATTTACGAAAATACTTAAAATGAAAATGTAACAATTTTAATAATAACAAGCTGTTGAATGTATGACCACTGCCAAACATTACAATATGTTAGTCAAACGGAAAGTAAGTGTAAACGCAATGATAGGTGTTTTGATCCAACGTCATCTCACTTCCGTATTTTCACTAAAAAAAAAAAAATTATAACTGACTATTTCGGTTACGATAAGTTCCTGTCATTTTTATGAGAACAGACATTTTATACGTTTTACATTCATCAAAGATTCGTGCACGATTTGATTATCGATATTTATTCTTTAAGCTGTTTTTTGTTTTATTGCCAAACAATTTTGTTATCATCAGACAAAGTCTTGTCATATCTAATCACACGGAATGTTTGTTTCTGACAAGGTCCGACTTTATGAGTACAAGCTTTAATAACTTATAATTTAATACTAAACTTAAATTAAACTGAGTTATGAGTAACTTTTACAACCCATAAGTAATAAATTATAACAGTTAGACTAACATCTTTATCATAATCGCCACTGCTTACCGCTAAATAGTTTTCAAGTGAACTGACTGACAGGTCTCGTTCTGACATATTGTGAATCTTAATTTGAAAGTATAAGTTAAATAAATAACATTGGTGAATGCGCTTTTAAATCTAAATTATATGTACTTACATTTTGTTTGATGATAAGATCCAGGAAGAGAAATTACAGAGAGGAAAGGAAAAATACGGAGCTACAGCGTTTCGTCATTGTTGTTTCACACACACGCGCGCAAATGAGAGGGAGTAAAGGAAACAAAGATACGTTTAAGACTTGAATAACAAAACTGACACAGAATAAAAGTGTTAGGATTTGCTTATTATATTGTTCTACTTGCAGAAAACGAAGACGATTCACAAGATTCACAAGATTCACAAGAACGTTACAGAAAAACTGTGGTGAGAGGAATTTGGATTTTAAAAAATCAACAAAAGCAAAAAATGTCATGAAGAACTCTGAGAAACGGAAGTAGTGATTCTTTAATAAAATGTGGATATGGGGATAACAGAGTAAGGGATGAATTCATTTTCTTTTGGTAGCCGTATCAAATATACTAGAAAAATTATAAAATGTTTTAATAAATATGGAGTAGATATAGCTATTAAAAAATGTGAAACGGTATTTGATAAGATAAGGAATAAGAATATAGAAAAAATTCCAGTATTACAGAAAAGCGGAATTTATAAATTAAAATGTAAAGACTGCAACAAAGTGTACCTAGGTGAGACAGGACGAAAATTCGTATGCAGGTTGTCTGACCACAAACGTGGAGAAGGTAATAGAACAACGAATTCGTTGTATGCAAGACATTTCATAGAAGACAACCATAAGTTTGTTAATCCTTTGGAAGACTATGAAATTGTAAAAGTAGTAAGTAACACAGTTGAAAGGAAGCTTAGGGAGGAGTTAGAAATATCGAAAGAAAGAGAAAAAGGGTTAGACAATTTAATTAATACTAAAATTAAATTTGATAATGAAGAAATATTTTATAACATAATTAAGAAGTAAATGTAGAGGACAGATAGATAAGATTAAGACTTAAATGGCTTAGGACTAATTAGGTGTTTTTAAAATAAGGGTGTGTGACTGGCACACATGTGTGGATGAGAAAGACTAGGTTTAAAAGGGATGCACACACACACACAAGTTCTCCTTAAGTCTAATCCAATTCAATAACACTCGAACTCAAGTAATGTACAATATTTACAGATGAGGATCAACCAAAGTTCACTGTTTTCCTAAGCCTAGTCTTCTTTTTTTAATAGCTAAGAACTTTTCAACCACTTCGTTGATATTAGTTTTCTGTGTATCTTCATGCTCAATGCTTAACAGTGCCAAGTCACTCAACCGAGTTTGGGCCATGGTACTTCTTAAGTATGACTTAAATTAATTAATTTAAGTTTTGAAAAGCTTCTTTCCGCTGTAGCTGTTGTGACAGGTATGGTTAAATAAAGCTGCAAAGCTGCAGTTAAGTCTGGGAGGCAACTCATAAGGCAGCTGTTTTCTTCAACCAGTAAATTCATCATTTCTCGAATTCTTTTCTTGTGTACAATTTCTTTGGCCATCAGAGCTTTGAAGGATATTACTTGGTCAGGCAGTGATGTGGAAAGGTCACCAGGATACACATTTACCAGAGCCTTATTTTTCTCCACTATTGTCTCTTGTGAGAAGTTTACTAAATTCTGAGGCGTCAGGAATGAAAACCTATCATGAATGCAACGCAATCCTTCGAATCTCATTTATAGCTGAGCTATTACAATATCTAGTGTTGCATTGAAAACTTTTACTTCAAATGATTTCACTGGGTCGTCAATTCTATGGTCAACTAATAATTCAACAAAGAAGCGTTTTACAACTCGTTTACGCTTATTTTTCATGTTACAAGTTATGTCCCATGACTGGGCCAACTGGGGCCCCCCATGAGGGTCGGGGCCCCCCGCGCCGCGGGGTCTGCGGGGGCCTTATCGCCGCCACTGGCTAGCAATTAGACGCGTGCTTCAGAGTTAACATTACTGAACATGTTTTGTGAAGACATGCTAAAGTGTGGACACTGCTGACTGTGTTATGAAAAACTTATAAGTATTTGTGTTTTGAATTTGCATAGAGTCAAGGGTTACCTTACCCCTAACTAAGATATTAGTAAAAAGTATATTAGTAAGGTATTAGGTATTAAGATATTTATTATCTAAATATTTAATTCTATTACTGCAAAAGAGAAAACCGAATTTAAAATTCTTTTTTTTTGACAAAATCCAGACCTAAAGAAAATGTAATACTCGGAGAGTACTTGCATCTGCCTGTCATATGACTTGTGATCATACACGTTCCAATTCTTTCTCTTATTCTAAATTTAAAGGTCCGTTGTTTTAGTTATTTTTTTGGTTCAGCTTAACTATTCAGTTTATCATAGTTCTATAATATTCCTGTATTTAATTAACTTAACAAAAAAAAAGAAGCGACATATTTTAATATTTAATTAACAACTAATTTACTACATATTTAATATTAAGTAACAAACTTAAACCTCGGTTTACTGTGATCACTGGTTTCCATTTAATGCGATTAATCCTAGTGATGGAGAACGGGTAGATGAAAGTACTGCTACACACTTAAGGAATTAGTTTTCTTTGAATTTAATTATTAATTATTATCGTATTATCTAATGATCATGAATTGTCTGCTCCAGATACTTATAATTATCATATGTTAATGAATGGTTCCTGCATTTCTAATGCAATACAAACAATTCTTTTGAAAGTAAAATACAGAAGTACAAGTTTATAATAAAAATAATAAATTCAGTAGGTTGGCATGCCATTATTCAATTGTTGGAAATACCTTGATATATTCTTGTTGTAATTAAACCACCATGTGACTTTAAAGAGAGATCTGAATGGATGTTAAGAATTAAGAAAAACTCAAACAAAGATGATTGTAAAACCAATTGTTTAAAATAAAAAAAAATAAATAAATAAATAAAATCTTGTTATTGTTGATCAAGTGTTTTCTTGCAAGACCTGTCACTATGAGCTCAGCACATTTTATTTCCATCTAGGCCAAGTGCCTAGTCTTAAATATTAAGTTACGCCTTCCCAGAAAAAAAAAAAATTAAATTTTTTTTGGGGGTTACAAAAAGGGTGTAAAAAATATTCTGGGACTAAGGGGGCGTTTCACTGCTGCTACTACTACTGCTACTACTGATAGACTACTATTACTACTGCTACTACTACTATTGGTGCTGCTGCTGCTGCTACTACTACTGCTACTACTGATACTATTACTACTGCTACTACTACTATTTGTGCTGCTGCTGCTGCTGCTGCTGCTGCTGCTACTACTACTACTACTACTACTACTACTACTACTACTACTACTACTACTACTACTCTTACTATTGATACTACTGCTACTGCCACTGATACCATTGCTACTATTGCTACTGCTATTATTATTATTGTTAACTCTGCTTATTTTAGACGGTTTCTTGAGTCCACTTAACACTTGACAAATATAAGCAAGTTATGGGGGATTATACAATTCGTCTTTTCTAAAAAAATAATATAAATACATTCTTGTATTAAATTTGAACTTCTATAGATTGGGAAGGGCGGTCTACTTAATAGTGTTCATGGAACATGCATCCCTGCTTGTAGGATCCCTTCTTTTCCATGTAGATAGGAAACCCTTCTGCTACCTTGCTACTCCGCTCTGTCTTGTTCTCGAATGACTTCTGATAAACGAAGTCTGTGTTCATAAATCAATCGTTATGTCACCTGACCGCTGTTAGACACGCTTAGATACACGAGACACTTAAAGGTCTGTTATAGGGTATTTTGAGGCCTATTCGGGATTGCGTGGTGTGTAAGAGGGCATGTGTTGAAAAAAAAGTTGTCAGCTTTATTTTATCTTTTAGATATAAAGTAGCCGTTATCAAGTGATGCTGGATATAAGACTCGGCTCATCTGACTACATCATAAGGAATGGTGCTTGAATTTTTGTACTCACAATAACATTTCCCACCCTAAAAAATAAAAACTCTGAGAATCCTGTCAAACGATAAGACGAGACGTCATATGTTATTTTTATTTCTTTGTTTGTTTAATGTATATAAGGCACCGCTACAAGATCAGTTGTGAAAATTATAAACGTAACACAATTTCATTCAGACTACCAGATTTTAATAATTAATGTGAAGAATAACCTACAAGTCAAGTTCCCAATTTAGTTCGGTGCCAATCAATACAATACAGACGCGAACGTAAATAAAATAGAAGTAATTCCGATAATGGACGTGACCTACTTACAGCGAAAATTGTCGTTGGCAACAGAAATTTTTATCGAGTTACCAAGTTCACTCACTATTTAGATTACGACACTACATCGCGTGATAACGAGCCAGATATTAAAAACTAGTTTCGTTTCAGTGCATAGACACTAAAAAATAATAATAAAATAAAAGTTAATAGTTTTAACTAATTTGTTAATAAAAATAATAATAAAGAAAAAATAGTTTTGTATTTTAGTCCATATGTCTGTATCTTCCTTAGGTGTAGATTTTGCTTCTACGTCCGTACGTATCTTTGCCTAATTAGGTTGATTTAATTCTATGTAAAAACTTGTTTCTGTACAAAAATAAAAGGTGTTCGACTGGTCTAGTAGTCAAAACATTCGTTTCCAAAGTGGAGCGGCCTGGGTACGAACCCATTTCAGAATACACTGTTTTCTCAGTTTCCAGCTGGATTCTGAGCCCACCCAGCTTTAACAGTCAGCTGTCCTGAGCAGCTGGCGAAGTTAAAAGTTGCTTGCGCATGTTGCTAGCTACACTGCCCTACTTCTCATAAGGTAGGACAGTGTAGTTTAGTCTAGAATGACCATAAACTCTCAAGAGTCTCTACATACAAGGATCAGAGTACAAAACTATCAAGGGTATAAAGCTAACAAAAAGCTACTATCTCATATGCTAAGTGTAGAAGTGTAGGCGTACGTATTTCCAGAAAGCACAGTTTTTTAAGAACAAAACCAGAATAACACTGAAGAAATTTTCACAGAACACTAGTAGCATCTGCTTTCGCATATGGCCGCGAAACATGTGCACAAGATTAAGTGCAGAATGCACAAGTGAAATTTTCTCAAAAACAGTCAACATTATTGACAAACATAAAATGGAGTTAGAGAACATCTAATTTGTAATTAGAGAAGGCTAGGACTAGATAAATGTAGGATTCATGTCTAGCTAACAAATATTACATCGATGAAGTAACTGTCACGTTATTTACAAATAATGAAAAATAACTATCATATAATACATAGAGATGTATGCCAGATGGAGGGGGTCATAGAATTGGAATGGCTAATTAGGGACGAACACTGGAGCAGACTAGCTGCAAGTAAGGCTTGAGGTGTGCAAGAAGAAGATGATGATAAAGATGTCGAAGCGGATGATGAAAGGAGGGGTGGAGGAGGAGAATGATGACGTAGATGACGAAGAAGAAAAAGATGAAGATGAAGAAGAAGAAGAAGAGAAGAAAGAAAGAATATAATTGTTTACCTAAGGAGTTACGTACTAACAACAGTTCGCCTTTGCAGCTCAACAAGGAATGTGGTGACGTATGCCATTCCACTGCACGCATCACTGTCATACTACACATTTAAAATACGTTTAACAAAGTTTCGGTATTACAAAAACACTTTAACAAAATATTCAGTAAATTACACTTACATACAATGTATGAACGTTCAATCTAATACGCACACAACATTACAACTAAATACGTGTGAACAATGTGTTCAGAAACAGTAATACCGCACCAACACAAGCACGCACTATCATTCAGTAGACCCCCGCTCTTCAGGCGTCTCGTCAGCAAAGCTCGTGTACGTAGAGTAGAGTAGGCTACTATTTTACGTGCGCCATTTGACCTACGAGGAAGGTAGTGAGCATTTGGCATTACTTCGCTTCATCCACCCATTACTACCCCAGGATATTATGCCAGGTACTTATTTCCACAGGCTGAGACGACCTGGGGGGCTGATAAACGCACCTTGATTTTGATGGAATTGGAACCGGGAACTCTAAATTAATAGCTAGGCACCAGAACTGGTTTACATTCCTATTGGTTTACTAAACCCCATATAATTTATTTAAAAATCAAAATATGACTCTAAGAATGAAGTTCTTCGACCGTTAGCAGATTATACCACCGACCGAAAAGAATATCGTACGATGTCACGTGACGAAATTCAACGTTGTAGTTCAGAACACGGTCAGTCACTCGCGCGGTTCTCCAGTGTCATCGATAGAAGGGAATTAAAGATAAGATGGAACGGGAGTGGTGAAAACAACGGCCTCTTGAAGTTGAAGAGCTTGTGATAATGGAATATATACCTCGTGAAAGTTTGAATGGGTATAGGCTGGAATGGTGAAATCCACGTTTAGGAATGATTAAATACCACATTAGGAAAGAAATAAGTCTGATGTGCTTCATAAAAAATTAATTTAATGCTAAGAATTATTAGTTTGACGACTTATCAATGGTACACCCGTGGAAAAGCAACAAATAGTACGAAGAAATAAAAGAAAATAACAGAAAGGACTCAATCTACAAAGTACTTAAAAATTGGTAAGCAGACTACAGATTGATGAGCTAACCTCTATGGCAGGTTATTCTAATGATAATGTGGCAGCTGGGTTATTTGGGTTGTATGTTAATTAACTTCACCTAGAGCTCCAAAATGAATCGACTTTGCCTGAAAATATACTAAAACAGTAAAAACACTGTTTTATTTGTGTCTAATTTTTAACACTTTTTTAATTGACTGTTGTCTGAGACAAATTTCATAATAAATTTTTGTGCTACTTCCTAATGTTCAATCGACTTCCCACTTAGCATACTTGCGTATTCCCAAAGACGCTAAGGTCATGATGGCCGTTCCATTCAGGTGATGCATTGACACTAAGTCGAGGAAAAGCTGGGTTTAAGTACAAAAGGTCAGCCAGTATGTATGGAAATTCTTGCATGTGTTCACTTTTGTTAATAATAATTATATTAAAATACTAATTTGTATGTTTTATTATATACTTAGTACTACGAATCTAAACTGTTAAATTTTAAAACATAAAAAAATGACGACAGCAATATTGCGAAGTAATTTGTAGAAAATTCTTCGGGAAATGCTTTGAGCTCATTAAATTCCGTAAGCCGTGGTAACCTTAATCTCTTGCATATTACCTTACATTAAGAAATTTCTTCTACTAATTTTACTCGTGAAGAAACACATGTAATACATTACATTAAATAAGAGAGATGTAAGCGCTTTTTTATAATAATTATTATTCTTCACCGCAATAATGATTTTCTTTTTAACTAATAAGACCCTAACCATTCATTTAAAAATAGCGTAATTCCACAATGCTGGACTTGTGGAGAGCTCAAGACAATGCTTGGAGATGGACAATGATGGACAATGCTTGGGGAGAAGAGGTCCAGAAGTAATTCTTCCGAATGTCTGGTAATCCTAGGAATTACGTCTTGACCTGTAAATGGAAACAACGAAGACGAATTACAATCTTTTGTAGCATGTTACATTGTTAGTAGTTTCAAACCGTGTTTAAACTGACAAAACTGTGCTTTGTTTACCCTTTGCGGAGTGCTGTGAGTATCCAGTGATGCGGAGACAGTAGCTGTTACTAAGCCTATGGCTTTAGTCCAAAAGCGAGCGTTGGACAACTAGGTTCCCTGTCACGGCACTCAAGGACTATGGCTTGCTGGCGGTTAATGGGTTATGCAGTCTTGTGAGTGAGCGCGCGAATTTCACGCTAGTGCAATAACAACGTGTTTGTTGTGTGACAGGCTCCGTCTGACTGGTAACAAAAACTAATGAAATCATTACTAACAGTATCATTATGACAATATTTGAACTAATACTCCTTGGGCATGTTTGCTCCGTCATGTGTTCGATATTGTGTCTACACTTATTTGGATCACTGGATAATTTAGTCCGCCGTTTTATTGAATCATATTATCACATGACAATATTTTGTTGCCTGAGCTCTACTGGAGTCGTCTCGGAAATTTCAAGCTGACTCTAATAAGTGGCACTTATTACATCTCACACACTAATTTATCCTGAATATATAACGTGCTGATCTACTATTTATTAATTCAACGATTTTCGGCGCCCGTACGCGCTCGTAAATGATTAGAGTGAAAGGCACATCAACATATTCCAAAATAAGAATATAAATAATAGAGACAGTAAGTTTAATTGGAATCAGTATATCCACTGCCCTTGCTGAAACGGCTAATGATTCTAATAACGCTCTTAGACTCTTATGTTATATGATAGGCTATACAAATCTGCTGACGGCATCAACAAGAATTAAACAATGGTGCTGACAATAATCAAAATATAAAAGTAGTAGCAGTAGTAGTAGTAGTAATAGTAGCAGTAGTAGGTCTAATAGTAGTAGTAGTAGTAGTAGTAGTAGTAGTAGTAGTTTTTGTTGTTGTTATAGTACTAGTACTACAAATCAAGTGAAATTTAAAAATTAAAACCGCTACGAATTTAAAAAACTCCGAATTAATTTATTAATTAAATAAAATTCATAATATAAGCAACGTAAACAGGCTATCAGAATGTCCATTACTAGTTATAACCGCAGTGCGCAGTGCTTAATGAAAAGAAAAAAAAACTGTTGTGAAACACTAACGTGACACTCTGTATTTCTGCATACTTCACAAACAATTTGTTAGCACTTATAAAATGTAGTACTATATATTTCTGCACACACACACACACACACACACACACACACACACACACACACACACACACACACACACACACACACACACACACACACACACACACACACACACACACCGTTTTTAATCGATGTTTACTTTCAGTAACATCGGTTTATTTTTTTGTACGCTTGTGTTATTGCAATTAGTTTAACATTTCGCTACCATGCTGCAGCAGTCTATAGTCCGTGAAAATATTTATAACATTTTCCGATAGATAACGCCACACGCAGTTTCAAGCTTTGATGAGTAAAGAAAACTCCTTACAGTATTTACGAAAATACTTAAAATGAAAATGTAACAATTTTAATAATAACAAGCTGTTGAATGTATGACCACTGCCAAACATTACAATATGTTAGTCAAACGGAAAGTAAGTGTAAACGCAATGATAGGTGTTTTGATCCAACGTCATCTCACTTCCGTATTTTCACTAAAAAAAAAAAAATTATAACTGACTATTTCGGTTACGATAAGTTCCTGTCATTTTTATGAGAACAGACATTTTATACGTTTTACATTCATCAAAGATTCGTGCACGATTTGATTATCGATATTTATTCTTTAAGCTGTTTTTTGTTTTATTGCCAAACAATTTTGTTATCATCAGACAAAGTCTTGTCATATCTAATCACACGGAATGTTTGTTTCTGACAAGGTCCGACTTTATGAGTACAAGCTTTAATAACTTATAATTTAATACTAAACTTAAATTAAACTGAGTTATGAGTAACTTTTACAACCCATAAGTAATAAATTATAACAGTTAGACTAACATCTTTATCATAATCGCCACTGCTTACCGCTAAATAGTTTTCAAGTGAACTGACTGACAGGTCTCGTTCTGACATATTGTGAATCTTAATTTGAAAGTATAAGTTAAATAAATAACATTGGTGAATGCGCTTTTAAATCTAAATTATATGTACTTACATTTTGTTTGATGATAAGATCCAGGAAGAGAAATTACAGAGAGGAAAGGAAAAATACGGAGCTACAGCGTTTCGTCATTGTTGTTTCACACACACGCGCGCAAATGAGAGGGAGTAAAGGAAACAAAGATACGTTTAAGACTTGAATAACAAAACTGACACAGAATAAAAGTGTTAGGATTTGCTTATTATATTGTTCTACTTGCAGAAAACGAAGACGATTCACAAGATTCACAAGATTCACAAGAACGTTACAGAAAAACTGTGGTGAGAGGAATTTGGATTTTAAAAAATCAACAAAAGCAAAAAATGTCATGAAGAACTCTGAGAAACGGAAGTAGTGATTCTTTAATAAAATGTGGATATGGGGATAACAGAGTAAGGGATGAATTCATTTTCTTTTGGTAGCCGTATCAAATATACTAGAAAAATTATAAAATGTTTTAATAAATATGGAGTAGATATAGCTATTAAAAAATGTGAAACGGTATTTGATAAGATAAGGAATAAGAATATAGAAAAAATTCCAGTATTACAGAAAAGCGGAATTTATAAATTAAAATGTAAAGACTGCAACAAAGTGTACCTAGGTGAGACAGGACGAAAATTCGTATGCAGGTTGTCTGACCACAAACGTGGAGAAGGTAATAGAACAACGAATTCGTTGTATGCAAGACATTTCATAGAAGACAACCATAAGTTTGTTAATCCTTTGGAAGACTATGAAATTGTAAAAGTAGTAAGTAACACAGTTGAAAGGAAGCTTAGGGAGGAGTTAGAAATATCGAAAGAAAGAGAAAAAGGGTTAGACAATTTAATTAATACTAAAATTAAATTTGATAATGAAGAAATATTTTATAACATAATTAAGAAGTAAATGTAGAGGACAGATAGATAAGATTAAGACTTAAATGGCTTAGGACTAATTAGGTGTTTTTAAAATAAGGGTGTGTGACTGGCACACATGTGTGGATGAGAAAGACTAGGTTTAAAAGGGATGCACACACACACACACCCACCCACCCACCCACACACACACACACACACACACACACACACACACACACACACACACACACACACACACACCACTGAAACAGAAGGAATTTGCTAGAAAAATATGTACTATGATGGGACAGGGTTTAGGGGGTGGGGAAGGGTCATTTATATTATAGCTTGTTGTGTGTGAGCAGGGTGGGGGAGAGGGGTGAAGGGTTTGTTTTCACATAATTTCTGCCTATTCCGATCTGACGATGGGCTGTGAGGCTTGAAAGCGCTAATCGGGATAATTTTTATATAGTGGTGTGCAACTGTGATCATTCTGATTGTGATTTCAACCACTAACACAAATTTCTTCATTAAAAATATATATAATGACAATTTAATAAAAAAAACTTTATAACATCAGCCCCTAATAAAACACATTTGAGGTGTTCATACAGAATTGGCTTGGCCACAGGCGAGGCCATGCGCACCACCAGATCCAGCAAACTAAAACATGCTATGGGCCTGTAGATAACGCCACCAACAGGTGACATCCACAGGTTACAGCACCTCTCCAAACCTATAAATCTACTAAAAAAAAAAACAAACCCATATAGAGCTATAAATACCCTTAATCAATGCAAGCATAATTCACCCCCCTATAAATCAGTAATCTTAAGTCACACACACTTTTACCCTAAAAGAAAATTTCGCAGCAAAATTCGGTGACGCATGACCCCGTCCGGGCTCACACTTACTCAGGGGGGGGGGGCTTAAGCCTTAGTAAAATACACTGACAAAATTTACAAGCACTAATTGTCTCGCTGGACTTGTGTCCCAACAACTTTAACTGGAGATGTTCCAGGAAGAGAATCAGATGTTCTGCATTGTAGAGGCCAAAAATATATATAAATGGGTTAAATGTCACCTGGTATAATCCGGCACAAAACCTGAGGTACTCATGATGTATTGTCCATTTCTTCCTCCCGACGGCACAGACGGAGAATCACTCGTTTAATGCCATTGGTGGCAGATGTTCGGCCACCAGCTGAAGTGAATCGGGAATCGTCTTAGGTCGGGAACCCGGAGAGTCGCGTAGTCGTTTATCTAATCATGGTAGATTTTAGCAGACAAAAACTCAAACTGGTCGCCGCCGGGAGAGAATGGTTGCTGCGTAGCGTTCGGCTGCCTGGCGAATACTGCTCAGCGCAGTCACAGGAAAAATATTACGTATCGCTCCCGACAGAACGCGCGCGGATCGGCAACAAAGCATGTAGATAACAGCATAGACCCCGCTCAGATAATTAATACACAAACCCCGCAATGACAGTCACATAATTAACTGGGAAATAGCCGAGTATTCCAAAACTCGGCACACCCCCACTCCAAAAGGGCAACATGGTTGCCCCAACTGGAACTCAGTGGTACCCAGCAGTGTACCACCCTTATATTCCAACTCGAGTTGATATCGGTTTTGGCTCTCAGGAGAACAGACCTACAACAACCCACAATCAAAATTTACAACAATCAACAACGAGACAACAGCACACTATCATTCTCCATCATAACTTTCAAAACAGGGGAAACTGACGATCTCCAACTATCTAACTTTCTCCATGATAACCTTCCCGAACAGGGGAAACTGACAATCTCCAGGACCACAATCTAATAATCACTTCCGGCAAGTCTCTCTAACTCCTTATTGATACATTTTTTTTTTTTATGGGGAGGGATAGGAAAATCGGAAAGATGAAACGGGGCAAGGATCATTTGGCGGTCAATAGTTAGGACTAAGGGTAAGGACATGGTTCCCTCCGAAAAGGAGAATGACTGGAGAAAACCAAGGCTCGCGTGGGCAGGGGCGCAACCCTGAAGTAGACGACACCACTGGGAGTGTGGTGAACATCTACCCGCTACCCGTTAACCGCTTCTTCTCACCTTTCTATGGCGAACTTTAGGTACTCGTTCCTTTCGGACATCACTCTCTGGGAGATTATTTCGTGTTGAGCTGTACTGACTTGTTTCCTCGGAATCAGGATCAAGGCAACTTGCCTCACTACTTTCACCCCGATTTGGATTATCCTCATCATCTAACTCCTCTGCTTCTGCCTTCCCTGCTTCTCTTTCTTCCACTTCTTCCTTTTCTTCCTCTTCCGCAATTTCCCCTTTTTCGTCCCCATAATCCAAATCAACCTCATGACACTGCACCTCCTCACCACCTTCCAGTTGCTCGCCTGATCCATCTTCCACCGCATCTTCTCCCAGCTCCTCACCGATTTCTGCATCACCCTCGTCACCAGCTCCTTCGCAAACTTCTTCACCAACTTCTTCTCCAATCTCATTGACATCCTCCTTTTCACCAACACGTTCATCATCAACATCATCGCCATCACGTCCACTACCACCATTCGAAAACTGCACATCTTCATCATCTAGTTGCTCATCTGTTCCACCTGGAACTTCTTTCCGTTCTTCGGAATCCTCAACACTACTTACAGAGGGCGTCTGCACATCTTCACACACTACATCATTCTCACTCACACACTCCACAACGCTGCCACCAAATTTCTCCTCAACTTCTACCTCGTCTCCTTCCACCACACTTGCAGCATGGACATCCCCTTGTCCATCCGCAACCTCAAAAACACTTGCAGCCTGGACATCCCCGGGTCCATCCGCAAACTCAGACTCTTCAGTCTCTCTAACACCCACAACTATACTTCCCTGTGCAGCATCTGCAGACCGCTCTTCTGCCTCTTCCTTCGATTCCTCTCCTTCACCACTCTCAGCAACTACAACCTCCTCGACATTTTCCACCCTGGAATCCAGCTGTCCAGGTTCATGTGCAATGACTAAATTAATTTCTACTGGCGATGGTAAAGCTACACCATCAAGTGACTTCTCACATCCCTGTGTAGACGATGATGATGTCACAGGATCTGGATCCCTCACGAACCGAGATGGAGATACCGGAACAAATTCCACGGCATCTGGATTCAACCATGACGTCCTCACTGACGCAGTATTAACAGATGTTTCCTTGTCGTCTTGTATTGATCCACAGAAGTTATTCCGCTTTTCTTCTTTCCCTTCACCTTCTTCACCCACAACTCTATTAGGCACTGGTACTTCCTCTGGAACCTTTAAAAGTTTCCTTACTCTCCAAATAGGAATAACTTGCTACCGGCTCCCTACTTGCCGATGTTTGTTTACTAACATAATTTCTTCTTCCCCTGTTAATTTCATACTTCTTCGTTTTCTGTGCTGTAGCTGTTGTTACCGTCTTCTCACTTGCCACCCCCTTGTAGCCTCCATTACTTCCGGAATATTCAGTTTTTCTGACTGTCTCTTGTGTTCTCCACCGACCACCATGTTTGTCCTTTTCGGCTCTTCCTAATAAACTACTTGAATATTGGAAATCTTTGGCAGCTCTTCCCCGGGACTCATCATTCGCCTGGACAGTCCTGGCATGCGCACACCACCGGTCCAGGTCCGCAAAAGAACGTGGAGGCTCTGCGAAAACCAGCCGGGATCTCTCTTGGGGATTCAGCCCTTCCCGTATTACCTGTATGACTTCCGTCTCGGGCAACCCCAATCTTAATATACGGGCAGCTTTCCTTGCATCATGCACAAAATCCCCCAATGCCTCTCCGTTGGCCTGTAGACGATAGAATAACTTAAACTTCAACTGGTCTTGTTGTCGACGGGGTATGAAGAAGTCCAACACCTCCGCATGGAAAGTGTCGACACTGCAGCCCCGACGCAGAGTGCTGGTGACCAGCCATGCCAATGAACCCCTGCAATACGGGTATATACGGGACAAGACCTCCTCATCGGACACACCCGGGAAATCTGCCAACTGCAGGACCAGGTCCAAGAAGATCAACAACCTGTCCTCATCTACTCCATCCAAAACCGAAAATTTCTGGAGAACTCCGGAAAGGGGGTGGGGCAATTTCTGGTAGCATACCCCCGCCAGAATTGCACAATGCAAAATCCACAACAACAAACATAAATTCCCACGAAACACCTAACACAAAAACATGACTTACAAAGGAAAATCTTGAGTACTCTCTCTTCCATCAAGAGGACCCCCGGGTTCCCTAGCGCTGCGAAAACCCGATCCACTCCAGAACCAACTCTCCGTCAGCCGCCAGACTCAAAAGAAGAAACGACATCAGACACTAACACTAACATACAATCCACACCACCGAACAACTACCACAACATATAAAAATTCAACAAGACATTTATTATAACTTCCGCGACTAAGTCGGGTCAATGACAGTACCGACTTCCGGTCAGGCCATACCGCATCCAGTTAACCTCTCGCGCTATTACTTCATAACTATTCATATAAGGCAGCCCATTCCCCCCGTACTCTCCGGTATGGTCCAATCTCAACAACAACAAAACCCCAACTGAAACGCATGCCACGTGGCGGCACCAGGTTTACAATTCAAATCACATAGCAATAATTCATGTCTAATACGTATATACATACATACGATATCAAACCTGCCATGCATCTACCTATTTTCATTTTCAAATATTTCTGATGTTTGATGTTCTTTCCAAACCATTTCCGAGTTTGCAAGCCCCGTCACACTAAAGGACCCAAGGGTTCGACCCTAGAATCGATCGCGCTCTGCTACCATTTGTAACCCCTCTTTCAAACTTTTAGACTTTATAAACAAAAAAACCCCTTTTTTTAATTTTTTTTTTATTTATTTACTGTATTTATTTTTTTTTTTGAAAGAGGGGCCACTAGTTATGTAAAACTAGGCAAGAGCCTAGAGAAGCCAAAACTGCGCTGGTTCCAGTATGACGGGACTTGCAATTAAACTCGTTGTTAAGCAACAATAACAATTTTATTCAGCCATTTCAAATAACATGTAAGTATCACTCCCAGTATACAATATACTTTTATAGAATTGAAAAAACTTCGTTACAAACTTTCACTCCCCTCCCTGTCATTAAAATCCTCTGAAAATATACACGTGTAATCTCATAAAATTAGAATATATGTAAACATCAGCATAATAATTTCTCCCAAATATACATAAATAGAACATCAATCAATATAGTTACATAAATACACATAGCACACACATATCTATATACACACATATATACTACACACATGTTCACCTGGCAGGCAGCCCATATACATTTCACCATGCCTCCGAAGGATACAATCCTCAGTATCCGTGACCCCATCCCAAACTACTGAAAAGGGTAAAGTGCCCAGCCTCCATAAAAAAACTTTACATAAACCAATCCATTAACCCATCCGGGTATGACTGCGTTGCAACCAATGAAATTATTACAAGTATTCAAATTTTTGAAAGGTTCCCCCAGATAGGAATGTGCCATCGCCAGGTCAACATGGCTGCACGGCCGTACCAAATGTATAACAGAATTTATGATTGAAAGTAAGAATCAATAGTGTACTCATATTAACAACTGAACTAGTAATACACTCGCTATGGCAGTAAAAGAAAATGAATGAAAATTCACTTATCACTGAATTATTACAGGGTTAACATAATTTTTATAATATATATATATATATATATATATATATATATATATATATATATAAAATAGGGTTTATGATTGAAAAGTAAGAACCAATGGTGTGCTCATATTAACAACTGAACTAGTAATACACTGGCTATGGCAGTAAAAGAAAATGAATGAAAATTCACTTATCACTGAATTATTACAGGGTTAACATAATTTTTATAATATATATATAATAGGGTTTATGATTGAAAAGTAAGAACCAATAGTGTGCTCATATTAACAGCTGAACTAGTAATACACTGGCTATGGCAGTAAAAGAAAATGAATGAAAATTCACTTATCATCACTGAATTATTACAGGGTTAACATAATTTTTATAAAATATATATAATGACAATTTAATAAAAAAAACTTTATAACATCAGCCCCTAATAAAACACATTTGAGGTGTTCATACAGAATTGGCTTGGCCACAGGCGAGGCCATGCGCACCACCAGATCCAGCAAACTAAAACATGCTATGGGCCTGTAGATAACGCCACCAACAGGTGACATCCACAGGTTACAGCACCTCCCCAAACCTTTAAATCTACTAACAAAAAAAAACAAAACCCATATAGAGCTATAAATACCCTTAATCAATGCAAGCATAATTCACCCCCCTATAAATCAGTAATTTTAAGTCACACACACTTTTACCCTAAAAGAAAATTTCGCAGCAAAATTCGGTGACGCATGACCCCGTCCGGGCTCACACTTACTCAGGGGGGGGGGGCTTAAGCCTTAGTAAAATACACTGACAAAATTTACAAGCACTAATTGTCTCGCTGGACTTGTGTCCCAACAACTTTAACTGGAGATGTTCCAGGAAGAGAATCAGATGTTCTGCATTGTAGAGGCCAAAAATATATATAAATGGGTTAAATGTCACCTGGTATAATCCGGCACAAAACCTGAGGTACTCATGATGTATTGTCCATTTCTTCCTCCCGACGGCACAGACGGAGAATCACTCGTTTAATGCCATTGGTGGCAGATGTTCGGCCACCAGCTGAAGTGAATCGGGAATCGTCTTAGGTCGGGAACCCGGAGAGTCGCGTAGTCGTTTATCTAATCATGGTAGATTTTAGCAGACAAAAACTCAAACTGGTCGCCGCCGGGAGAGAATGGTTGCTGCGTAGCGTTCGGCTGCCTGGCGAATACTGCTCAGCGCAGTCACAGGAAAAATATTACGTACGCTCCCGACAGAGCGCGCGCGGATCGGCAACAAAGCATGTAGATAACAGCATAGACCCCGCTCAGATAATTAATACACAAACCCCGCAATGACAGTCACATAATTAACTGGGAAATAGCCGAGTATTCCAAAACTCGGCACAGATTATCCACAAAAATCGTACGTTACTGTTAGGATAAGATTATTCTTAGGATATTTCATGTCATTTCATTTAATATAAACATATTCTGCTTATTAATGTATTTACCCAGTTTATTTTTCACATTCTTATCATAACAGCCCAGTAATTACAACAGTTTATTTGTTCAAGTATCTTCATGTTTATCATAATCTTCGTTCTGTTAGACCTTTCACTGAAAGACTTCAGTTTTGTTTTCGAAGCTCTTTAATTAATATTCTTTGCGTATCTTATGTAGCCGATAGCTTCACCTTTGCCGATATATAAATTTTCAGCCATAATATTTGTGCGCCGTTTGTGCATAAGACGGTGCTTAGAACTATTGTCCATATCCCTCGTAAATTCGCTAGTGTCTAGGCGCGCGCGCGCGCCACACACACACACACACACACACGCGCGCGCGCTTTATTTAGTAACAATACTTATAGTTTTAGTTATTGTAATATGACTGCTGCATAATGTTATACGAGAAGGAACGGTTGCTATTTGGTATTGAGAGTGAGCTGTACTAACAGAGAATATCCTTATTTCATATTTCTGATATGGTTTTGTTATTTGTATTACGAATTTCCCGTGTGTTTACCATCTTAATCTTAATATGTGTCAGGACACGTTTTAGCTGTTTCACAACTCGCAGCAGAGGCGATCCATTCTTAAGTATCTGTGTCGAATAGTGAGAAACAAACAATCGTACTGACTAGCAATACGCGTTTATTGTACACGTTTGTTATTAAACTGAGTAATTTAGTAAGTAGAAGACATCACGATAAAGTCTGCTTACTTTATTGATATCATACTGCTAAATATCACTAAATATCACCCCTTTCACATCCTTGGGAAGCTGTCTCTAAAACTATTTGTGTTATTTTCTCCACTATTTGACACAAATAAGTTATGTAAAGTCGTCAGTATTGAGAATCTAGTGAAGTCCGTTGTTTCATTAAAACTAGTTAAGGGAAATTAAAAATCGGTATGGAGAACCATACATGACTTCCATGTTTTAATTATATATAAAATTATTTTTAATATGAACACTCAGAACGAAACTAAATATATCAACATGCTTTTGGTAAAACCGCTGAGAAAGATAATAAAAATACGAATTGTACATACTGTAGTTGTTAATATTTTAAAAATAAAGAATTAATTTGATTAAACTATCATTATTTAAACAACGCAAAAGAAAGCGAATAGCGCCCCGCGTTTATAATCTGTGAATTTCTGAAAACAAAAAATTATTTTGTTTACGTATCCGAGGTTACGATATTTTGTTTACATGGAACGATATCATTGTTAATATTTTATAGAAATTTTTTACTTCCATGTTCCATAAGGAAATAGAAGTAGGCTACAGTGATGGCGAAATAAATCGTGTTCCAGATAAGGGCTGATTCTGATTGTACTACCCTCAAAACATGAAGAAAAGTCATTTTTCGAAAAGTGTGTGTGTGTGTGTGTGTAGAATTTTTTCTATGGCGAACGATAACTACCGCAATTTCAAACAGAATCAAATACTTTTTTGCATATGTACCCGAGTTGTAGAAGACTCGAGGCCTATTGATTTTAGTGAAGATCGGTTAAGGGGAAGGGGTAGTTTACCAGCACCGTTTTATATTTTAACAACAGTAATTTTTATATAGCTTACGATAACTGCCGCAAATTCAAGCAGAATCAAATAATGTTTTGTATGTGTGCCTGAGTTGTAGAGGACTCAAGGTCTATTGATTTTGGTGATGATCAGTTAAGGGAATGGGGTAGTTTACCTGCAACGTTTTATATTTTAACAAGAGTAAAGTACTAAATTTTGATAAATAAAGTATCCTGAAAATAAGGTCAAAATAATCACTGTTGAAAGATAGATAAAATATCTATAAATGAAAAGGGTAGTTGAAGGGTTGAAGGGGGAGGGGATAACTTTTTATATGTGTACTACGTTATCGGCAACAAAGAAGTAGTTTGTTGTTAAAATTCCTTCCCGGGCTGTTTGGCCGTAGTCCAATGTTTTCTGCAAAACCAGACAGCCATCAGACCATCGACCAAAACCAGACAGTGCCATCGACTGCCATCATCATTGAAAATAGAGTGCGCTAACGTGAGGTTATGTTACGTTAGTGTCCACAGTACTGTGGTTAAGGCTGAAGCAAGAAATATAAAGAAGTAGTTTCTATGGAAATATTTCATTTCGAAAATGATATTAAATATAAATCTTGGAACATGGAAGTCACGTATAGTTCTCTATACCGATATTTTAAGTTTTTGGTCGAATAAATTTATAACATCAATACAAAAAATTACACCCTTCCCCTTCGACTACCCTTTGCATTTAACGATATTTCATCTACCTTTCTACAGTGTATTATTATGACCTTCTTTTCAGGATACTTTATTTATAAAAATTAAATACTTTACTCTTATTAAAACATAAAACGTTGCAGGTAAACTACCACTTCCCCTTAATCGATCTTCACCAAAATCAATAGGTCTTGAGTCCTCTACAACTCAAACACATGTGCAAAAAATTATTTGATTTTGTTTGATTTTGCGGCAGTTATCATTTGTCTTAGATAAAAGCACACACACACACACACACACACACACACACACACACACACACACACACACACACACACACACACACACACACACACACACACACACACACACACACACACACACACACACACACACACACACACACACACACACACACACACACACACACACACACACACACACACACACACACACACACACACACACACACATTTTGGAAAATGACTTTTCTTCATGTTTTGAGGGTAGTAGAATCAGAATCAGCCCTTATCTCGAACACGATTTTTTCGCGATCACCATACTTCCATTTCCTTACGTAACATGGAAGTAAATATCGGTATGGAGGACCGTACATGACTTCCATGTTCTAAAATTTATATTTACAATCATTTTCGAAATGAAATATTTCCATAGAAACTACTTATTTCTTCAGCCTTAACCACAGTACTGTGGTCACAAACGTATACCACCTCACGTAAGCGCACTTGATTTTCACTGATGATGGCAGTCGATAGCACTGCTAAAACGTCTGGTTTTATAGAAAACATTGGACCACGGCAAGCAGCCCAGGAAGGAATTTTACAAGAAACTATTTTTTTGTTGCTGATAACGTGGTACACATGACATAAATAAAAATTATCCCCTTCAACTATCATTTTCATTTATAGAAAATTAACCCCACCCCCTTCAACTAGCCTCTTCATTTATAGATATTTCATCTACGTTTCTACAGTGGATTATTATGATCTTCTTTTCAGGATACATTATTTGTCAAAATTAAGTACTTTACTCTTGTTAAAACATAAACGTTGCAGGTAAACTGCCCTTTCCCCGTAACTGATCTTCACTAAAATCAATAGACCTTGAGTCCTCTGCAATACAGGGACGTATGCAAAAAATTATTTGATTCTCCTTGAATGTGCGGCAGTTATCGTTCGTCATATAAAAAATTACTCTTGTTAAAACATAAAACTTTGCAGGTAAACTACCCCTTCCCCTTAACCGACCTTCACCAAAATCAAAAGACCTTGAGTCCTCTAAAATGCAAGGACGTATGGAAGAAATTATTTGATTCTGTTTGAATTTGCGGCTGTTATCGTTTTCCACAGAGAAAACTTTACACATAGACACACAGACACTTTTCGAAAAATAACTTTTCTTCATGTTTTGAGGGTCAGAATGTTTCTTCTTGTACAATCAGAATCAGCTCTTATCTCGAACACGATTTTTTTTGCCATCACATACTTCCATTTCCTTGTGGATCATGGAAGTAAAAACGAACGTCTTGAATTCTGAATCCATCTAGACATGGTCAGTTTTCACATCGTCCAGTTATATTAATCTAATTTATATTCTATCACTTAGGCCTACTTATTTCTAACCGGTATCTCAGCAGTAGGGTAAGTTAAAAAGAGGGTTCAGGTATATTATATTAACCTATGGGTCAACTAATGGTTCTGACCTGGACATAGGGTCATATCAAGGACTTAGGGTTAGTGATAACATTAACGTTAAAAAAAAAAGATGTTGATATTGATAGAATGAACGTAATATGGTTTTCGAATAAATATAATGAGATCCAACTCTGAACAAAGCAGAGCATGGAATGCTGCAGTGGAATGCCTCAACTGTCGTATAAAAGTCAAGTACAGTAAATGATGATCTGAGGTTTCACGTCTCTAAAGAACTTGAAATGAATTGTGGAAAGCCGGTCGAATGGCTTCGGCAAGGTACTCTCAGAACTAACAACCTTCGGGGGAGGGACAGCGTTCCTTTAACTTTTTAGAAACCATTTAGGTATTTGGTTGAAGGCTTCAGAGATTACAAGATTTATTTTTCTTCTTAATGTTCAGAATTAATTAAAACAACATAAATATGCAAACAAACTGCGTATACAAATGAAGTTAAGAAAAAAGAAAGTAATGATTAAAAATGTGTTGAATGTGTCTTACGTAGGTTCGCAACGAAGAATATATATTTCTCTTAAAATGTTTACAAACTTAAACAATATTTTCAGAACAATGTTAATATTTTAACAAAAACGTTAGTTTACTGGAAGAATTATATATCCTGCATGTCGAAAACCAGTTCGAACTTTGTAATATGAACTTCGTTCTGAAAATATTGTCACAGATAATGGTATTGCTTCATAATTAAATTTTCATTTCATTTTTTAACCGTAGCCGATCGCATACACCGCACACATTTCATAATGTGTTGGGAGTGAGCGATTTATTGATTTTCTGTTAACCAACTCGTAATACTGTTATAATCATTCATACGTAATATGTCGTTGTTTTTGTTAACGTTCCGTATCGATATGATGTGATTATCTTCCAGTGGAAAAACACGAAAAAATATACTTTCCTCGAAACATTCCACGGTATCGAGACACATCATTACCGCTGCGTGATTCTACGATGTAGTTGCACCATAGATTATACGCTAGACGTGAAAACACGCAGCACTGTTGCGGCGCAAATTGAAGGCTGTTGATTCCGCCATTGCGTGCGCTATAGATTTTTTAAGTGTGTGTTTCATATTGATATTATTGCAGTAAATAATCAATTAGAATGGTGCAAACGTACGCTGCATTTAATTGTACGAATAGATACAGTTGCAAGGATGAGGAAGGAAGGCAAATTACATGTCGTAATTACATTCCTATTGGATTATACGACGAAAATAAAATGTTTTGCTAATGGTATAATACGCTTTGTTTTAGAAAAATAATGGATTTAACTGCATTTTGTGGCTGAAGATAATATATAGTTATAAAAAACGTGTTAGAGTCAATAAATTTACAAAAACCCATTTATATATAAGCTTTTCTTCGTATAAAAATGGAAACTTCTATACGTATTTGGTGCTCAAATTATGCTTATTGATATGTTTGTAAAATAAATATATAAATACTCGAGCACGCGAGTATGTGTAATTACTCACATTAATCTTGTTATTTAAGTTAATGATAAATAATATTTTATATTTTTATAAACAAGAATAAATCGATTTTAAATTTGTTTAACAATTTATTTATACATTATAGCTTATTTCTCAAGACGACAATAATTTAAACCACCGAAACATTGTATAATATAAAATAAATATTTTCTTGTTTAAAAAAATATAAAATATTCTTTATCACACACACACACACACACACACACACACACACACACACACACACACACACACACACACACACACACACACACACACACACACACACACACACACACACACACACACACACACACACACACACACACACACACACACACACACACACACACACACACACACACACACACACACACACACACACACACACACACACACACACACACACACACACACACACACACACACACACACACACACACACACACACACACACACACACACACACACACACACACACACACACACACACACACACACACACACACACACACACACACACACACACACACACACACACACACACACACACACACACACACACACACACACACACACACACACACACACACACACACACACACACACACACACACACACACACACACACACACACACACACACACACACACACACGCACGCACGCACACACACGCACACACACACACGCGCACACACACACACGCACGCACACGCACACGCACACGCGCGCGCACACACACACACACACAGATTCTGTAGCTAAAAATAAGAAAAAAAGTTCATATATACATAAGTTCGTAAACGGTTCGTTAGCGAGTTACGGCTCGCGAAACATTTCGCCCTTATTTCTGCTCCCACGGTAAAATGAAACCATACTGAAATTCTTGGTGTATAAAGTGAAGGGTAAAATTGGTGGTTTCTTAGGGTTTTTGATCTGAAAAAGTGAATAAAAGAAGTCCCAGAACTCTAACTGAAATAGTTTCTAAGAAAAACCGTGTAAAACACAAAATATTGGTGTCGAAAAAACACATTTTTACTTCCATATGGTCATGGCGAAAAAAATCGTGTTCGAGATAATGGCATATTCTGATTGTACTACCATCAAAACATGAAAAAAAGTCATTTTTCGAAAAGTGTCTGTGTGTCTGTCTGTCTGTCTGTGTAGAATGTTTTCTATGGCAAACGATAACTGCCGCAAATTCAAACAGAATCAAATAAATTTTTGCATGCTGTTCTGAATTGTAGAGAACTCGAGGCTTGTTGATTTTGGTGAAGATCGGTTAAGGAGAAGGGGTAGTTTACCGGCAACCTTTTACGTTTTAACGAGAGTAAAGTGCTTAATTTTGATAAATAAAGAATCCTTAAAAGAAGGTCATAATAATCCACTGTAGAAAGGTAGATGAAATATCTATAAATGAAAAGGGTAGTTGAAGGGGATGGGGTAATTTTCTATAAATTAAAATTGTAGTTGATGAGGGAGGAGATAATTTTTTATAAGTTTTATATGTGTACTACGTAACTGACAACAAAGAAGTAGTTTCTATGGAAACATTTTATTTCACTTTGACAAAATTCTATATATTTTTAGGAATTATCGAACCAAATTCAAGTAAACGATTGGAACTGTATGAGTACCCGCAATGCATTTCGATGTTTTTAATATGCGATTGTATCGATATATTACGGTGTGGAAAAGAAGAAGTGTACTAATTGTAAATTGCCTTATTTCTTAATGTAAACAAAAATACGTGTTGTTTTCATTTGGTAGTTAGGTAATAATGATTTTTGGTTTTTAGTTTACTGCTAAAATAAATAAAAGCTGTGGTTGAGAAAACATACCATTAACGTGTAATACAATGCGTATAACAGAGTAACACTTAAAATAAAGAACCTAACGTTTTTAAGTTTACAAATTGGAAGAAACAACAGCAAATACAAAATGAAAAATACAAATATTTATGGTTAATGAAAAAACAAAAAAACATTGTATTAAGGAATGACAACATATGCTCTGCAAATTGTACATAATGGATGTTTGTTTTCTGTTAGTCACAAAACGAGTACTTGTCGGAAAACGAATTTTACCAAAACAACGAGCTCTGCCACAAAAAAGTGACATCTAGGCCTATAATAATAGGCAAGGGGTTGACCCTTGGGCCACTCCCGCCTTACTTCCAGTTGGGGTTTTCGTGGTTTTAGAAAAAAAATATTTTTACATTACACACGTATTGGTTTCCATGATAATTTTAGTTTTCATGTTAACATAACATAATCAATTTTTGGTGTCACAGCCACGACCCGGTGATAAATTACTACTACAGTCATTTACCATTAAAAAATGACAAACGAAATCAATTGCAATCACCAGCCAACTATTTTGCAACATACAAAATTAAAATTTGTATAATTCTTTCACTACATAAAATTATGTGTGATATTCACTACATATCTAAGCCCAAAAATTGCATTATCGAAATAACTGCGGGTACGCATAAAGTCAGTACCAAATGATTTTATATATAATCTGAGAACATGGAAGTCATGTACGGTTCTCCATACCGATTTTTAGATTTGGAATAAAGTAACTTCGTTAATTTATTAATAAACAGATAAAAATTTTTATCTAACTTTGTAGAGAATTTAATTCTGAGAAAATTGTAATGTCTATTAAAATAAATAAAATTTGAGAAATTTGACTTTAATTAAAAACAAAACTGACCAAAATGCCCCGTCTTCAGTCTGATTCCTCCTGGGTGTCCTTGGCGGGAATGATTTTTCACCTATGCTGTTCCTAAGTTTTTACTACGGCGGGAGTTGAAACGAATGAATGAACCAGATATTGTGAAAATTATAAAACTTGGTAGACTCAGGTGGGCTGGACACGTGATCAGAATGGGGGAGAATAAAATACCAAGAAAGGCACTCACAGAACAGATCTATGGCACCAGGAGAGTTGGTAGACCCAAACTACGTTGGGAAGACGGTGTGAGCTATGATGCGCGCCACATCCTCGGGACCCGGTACTGGAAAGCAGCTGCACTTGACCGGGACAACTGGCGGAGGCTGTTAAAGGAGGCCTTGACTCAGTAATGGGTTGTTGCGCCGCTGATGATGATGGGAGTTGAAATGCGTGTTTCCATTTGTTCTTGGCTGATCTCGTGTCTGTGAAGCCCTCGACTTGTCTGCTGGTGTCGACTTGTAAGCGTGAAGTACCGGCCCACAAACGTATGTGTGTATCCGCGCGCGCTCGAGAAAATGTGTTATTGGATTTTCAAAATTACACTACATTCCACATTTGTGTATCTTATTGTATACAAGAAGAATCGTCTGTTAATTAATGGGGATAATCAATCGTATCTCAGAGTGGTTAATGTTCATAGAAGCTAAGTATAGAAGATCAAATAGTTAAACTGAATGGTAGAATGTAGCCTATTCGTGACAAAATTTATTCGTACACGCATTTTATAGTCACTGCGTGTAGATAACAATCGTCTATTGTTTTATCGTTTTACAGAAACTATATATTATTTTCGCTTTTACAATTTTATGCCTGGTCATGACAGAACTTCGTAGCCGGTGCAGGGGTCTAGCGCAGTTAAACATGACAATCAACGAAGATATGGAAAGTATTAAAGCCCGTGAAACGTAGTGAGTAACATGTACGTCTGTAAAGATTAAACAGTTTGCTTCGAACAATACAGTTTTCACTTAGAGACAGACTACGCTTTGACTGTTCACGTGCGATAAGAGGATTACTATAGAATTTGTTCAGTTTGCTTTAGTTTTGTAACTTGCTTCACTGCAACAATAGGTGTGTATGTGTGTGCGTGCGTGCGCGCGTGCGCGCGTACGTGTCCGGATGGGTATAACAAAAGAGGGATAGATTTATTTTGTGAATCTGACAGTTGTAAGTTAGTTTCAACCACTTCTGTTCAATCGACTGTGTGACACAAATCACACTACAACACCACATGTACGATCACTTTAACGTTCTGCAGCTAATATTCATTGTTTTTATATCATGTATTCTTTGACAGAGGAAAGAAAATGAAATGTTATTTCCATATTATTTTTATTCCTCACACCTCCCTTATAATAGTCTCTCTCTCTCAATCTCTTCTCACACCCTTCTCTTTCTGTTCTGCATATACACTAAGTGGATGTAGTTCCAATTGTGGACCTGTGTTGGTGATTCCTAGCTTTAGCTTAGAGATTGCCTAGCCTTGTTCGTAAAATCTTAGATCTTCCTTAATTGGCTACCTACCATATATGCCCTAAAGCGACTTCTTTTTAATTTTGCTATTGTTCAAGACACGGACCAGTTACTTCAAACTTTGTATTCTAATAATAAGTATTTTATGATTCATTTAAGCTGCATACAATTTCCTAATTTTTCCTCAGCTTCAGAGTCTGGTATACAGTTCACATTAATCCTTTAAATACATCTTCATCATCTTCTTTTTTCTTCGAGACAGACGTTAGGCTAAAAGTTTGTTCCGGTGCACTAGGCTATGCCTACCTCCTTGCCTGTTCAACATACAAGTTTATAACGTGGCAAGTAACTATACAGATTCTTTTAAAGATTACTGCCGGCCGTACTGTACAGATAAGCTATAGGCCTACCAGCGTTTCAACCTATGGGGCGCGACCCACTGCTGCGTCCCGAGGGTGGGTCGAGAGATCGGGCTCGAAAATTTATTTACTCTGTCCTATAGACCACCTATTACGTTTAGTTTTAAGTAGACTTAAGCAGATATAAGTTGTTTAAGCGGAAAAGAGGGCTTAAGTACTCGATGTTAGTAAAAATATGATTAACTGGATGCACACCCATATAGTAATTCTGCCGCTGCCCATGCTTAACATGAAGTGTAATATCTTTCAAGGTGAGTCCCGGACTTAATAAGCTTGAGAACTACTGATCCAATTGTTTTTAAACTCATTGCATATATAAAAGAGACTAGATAATTTGATTGTAGATTATAGATATTATAATACGCACGCGCACACACACACACATTATATTTGATTCTAAGACAATCTCTTTCACACATCTTTTATCCTATCAAAGAAACCCCTTAGGCCTATCTTTTTCCATTTTCCATGGATATTCATAATTCATTTTCTTTTAACAGTATTTGAACACAGTTTTGTGTAGTTTCATAAATCAGTCTAAAAAATCTGTCGCTAATTTATAAAAGGTCCAGATTTTACTGTTACATTGTGCCGGTGTGCCGGCTATCGAATTTTCGTTAAAGTTTTTTCGTGTAATATAACGCGAACGTGAGTATGCTTGGGCGACCCTTGCACTGCGTGGTAGGCAGACGGCTGCGCGCGCAGCTCGTACTTGAGGTCGTCTTGCTTTGTCGCGCGCGGCTGCAGTCTACGCTTCGCCTCGCTCAGAGAATTATCCGTCTCCCTCTCTCTGAACCTTACGACGCAGTTGCCGGTTCTTATGGCTGGCTAAAGAATAAAGGACTCCCGGGTTCTCGAATTAAGCCGGAGCCTGGTCTCGCTGTGAGCCGAACACCTGCTCCAGACATGGACCATTACAAGATCCTCTCAGAAGAGGGAGATGGAGACTGCTTTCCTATGTTGCACTCGCCAGCATTTATAAGGTGATATTCATGCATTTATTTATTATTTTGGGGCCGGGCCGGCAGTGTGCCCGTTTACGGTAAATAGCTTTGAAGCCATGTGACCACGTGTACAGACTGTCTACCGGAAGGTTGAGCAGTGATCATGACTCTGAACACTATAGTTTGAATTCAAGAACACTTTTATAACTCATTTACATAACACTAAATGCAATGTCTGTAAGTGTGTGCTGCACTGGGGGAGCGCGCCAGAGATATTTTACTATTGTGCCATTTTACAGTTGCATCTCCTTTTTATTTAACTCTTTACAAAAAATTATGTTACAGCTCAGTAGCTCTGTTCCGGCTGGAACAGCTGTGTATAAGTTTTAATTGACTATGGGTTTCACATTTAAGGGCTGGGGGCTTTCCTGGGGGTTTTTTTGGGACGTTTTCAGGGGTTCCAAAAGGGGACTTAGTTTTCTCTGACACACGCTGGTGCAACCTCAGACAGGTTGAATGCCTGTCAAATTTTGTCAACTACATGCGGGCGCGCTCCCACAGATGCCAGAGCACAACCCCCTTATTGTATTCTTTCTTTTAATTATTTTATATAGTCAATTGGGGCTAATAGAAATAATTTACTATTTGTCTGGAAATATTTTAGTTGATTTTGCCCCTTGCACAAGGGGTATACTGATTGTTTTTCTTAACTGGTAAACACATATGGATTGATTTCCACTTGTAGTATTTGCTGTTTAATTTTGACTATAAAACATGTATTCAGCATTTTCTTTTTTGGGTAAATCATATATTGTCAAAATTTTCTGAAATTGTAAAGCCTCAAGCAATTAATTTCTGTTTATTAAAGTACATAACGATTTTAATTCCTTTCGGAATTTTGTGAAGTCAAATAACTATTTAGAATTCTATAAACGCTGTTTGAAAGTAGGTGATGTAGTTCTGTCAATTTTTACTTAATGATGTGAAAGGAACTTAAGGTTCACACGCTCATGAGGGGTCCTTGATCAATGGAATGCTAGACAAATGGGCGGTCCGGTTTTATTTATGCGTCATGAATTATTATCATCCTTCCTGGGGTTTTGGCTTTTATGTAATTCTACTGAACGGGTTGCCGACGGGCGTATATTTTATCACTGCTGGGTTATAAGATTGTAGTTACTCTACCTGGTAGGTGGGTGCATTCCAGAGGCATGCGTGTTAAAATTAATGTGATTGTGGGTTTGTGTACCTTATGTTCTGTGTGTGTTGTTATGTGTCTAGCTAGCCACGAGATGGGAGAGAATTTTATAATTATATATACATGTGTTCACTGATTTATATACACTTGTTGTGCTTAATATTTATACACATTTGTTATGCTTAAGATTTATACACAATTGTGATGTTTTATATTTATACACATTTGTTATGCCTAAGATTTATACACACTTGTTATGTCTTATATTGATACACACTTGTTATGCTTTACCTTTATTCATACTTGTGATTGGGCACACATGTTGTTCTAGTTTAATAATATTAAAGCAGGGCATGAAATAAAATAAATTGTTATCGTTCTGTTACGGCTGAGTTTTATTGCAAGTCCCGACATACTGGACCCAGCATAATTTTTGCTTCTCTAGGCTTCGGCCTAGTCCTAATTAACTTGTGGCTTCTCTTTCAAAAAAAAATATTAAAATAAATTAAGTTGTTTTATACTCATAAAAAAAAGGACATAAAAGGAAAGAGGGGTTACAACATCGAATAACTAATTTGACGTTTTTTATAGAAAAAATGGTGACTTAAACATTTAGTCTTCAAGATTTCATTCTAAACAAGGTATACATTGCTTCCGTCTATCAATTTTAAAATTAGTAATACTTAATATTATTCTATCTATTATTATGTGTAAAAATAGCTAACCATTACCTACTTTAGCACAGGTAACTTTAATTGTAGGTTATAAGCGGTCGCGTGAAATACTTTAAGAAAACAGAATGGGTACCAGGGAAGCACCCAACTAGAAATAATAAGGAAGAGATTAGGTATAAAGACAATAACAGAACAGTTAAAGAGGAAACTCAGTTGGTTTAGCCACCTTGAAAGAATCCAGCCTCATTTGATGACTTAAAATAGTTTGGAATTGTAGAGTAAGGGTAGAGCAGTTTATGTCTATAAAGAACCGGAACGATGGAACGATGCTTAAATGAACGATGATGGTATGTTAATATTTGCAAATCGATAACAATATAATGTGACCGTTTTTAATTATCCTATATTTGGTGTATATATTATTATTAACTTATTTATGTCGTATTGCTAATTAAATTAATTAATTAATTATTTTTATTTTATTTATTTTATAAAGTGTATTTTTTTGTTAATTTTATTTATTTGTAGCGTATTTAAGTTTACATATACTGTTATTATATGAAACATACTTCAGTCATTAAACTAATTAGACTGATTATTTTAGGAATTTTATTATTTATTTATTTATTTTTAAAACATAAATAATATTAATAAGTTAGAACTCCAAGGAAAGTAACTGTAACAATTTAAAAATCGTTGTGCTATGTGCCTGTTTACTTGGGAAATAAAGATCAAGAAGCACTGTGTATAAATATAGTTGTTTTTTAAGATTATTATTTGGAAAAATTGTGATGGTTTTAGGTACTGAAGTGAGTAAACGAGTAAACGACAAGTTATTACGGTAGTCAGAGAAACTCTCAAAACGACTGCTGTAAGTAGACGTATGAGCTTCCTGGGCTCATAAATTGAACAAATTACAGCAATTCGAAGGGTGGTTGCCAAAGATAAGGCGATTACGAAATGGAGGATGTGGGAATTGTTTCCATCACTGCAGTCGATTTGAAACCAGACGCATTTGTCATGTCCAGAAAGACTGTTTTATATTGACAACAACCAATAATATAACTACATACCGGAGTATAGAGATACTTTTCGTTTATGTTTAAAAGTTGTAAAGCGCCAGAATTTATTAAAAAAAAAGTGCAATATTTAAGGTATGTCGTTACAGGTCATCGAGCTTTTACGGTAGTAATGGATCGACACGACGGGAAAGTAAAATATTTTGCGTTAATATTAATTATTAAAACTCAGACTTATCTCAACATTCCAGCTACACAAATATCACACACACACACACACACACACACACACACACACACACACACACACACACACACACACACACACACACACACACACACACACACACACACACACACACACACACACACACACACACACACACACACACACACACACACACACACACACAGACACACACACACACACACACACACACACACACACACACACACACACACACACACACACACACACACACACACACACACACACACACACACACACACACACACAAATATGTATAATATATTATTATATTTTCTTTTGCTCAATACTCAAACACATAATTTACAATAAATAACAAAAATAACTAAAGTAATTAACTTATGAAATCGAAGTTAAAAATAAATATAAATTTATTACTTCTTCAAAAGGAAGCTTATGTAAGCCACTTGTTGTGATCTGTGTGTGGATTGTGTGTAGATCTATGCATATAAAAACCATTGCAACATTTCAAACAAAAGAGAGGGAAAGAGAGGGGAGAGGGAAAGAGATAGAGAGAGAGAGAGAGAGAGAGAGAGAGAGAGAGAGAGAGAGAGAGAGAGAGAGAGAGAGAGAGAGAGAGAGAGGGGGGAGTTATTATGTCAAACAATGTTTAGGAAAATGCTAGCAATTTTAAAGAAAATGTGAACAATTTTAAGGAAAATGTGGTAGGCCTATAACATTACTTAAATGTGCTTTGTGATTGTTTTAAACTGGAATATCGCATACTACTAGGCGTAAGCAAAATGACAATCTCTTTAAAGATTCTCTAAGTGACACAGCTCTAAGAATTTATAGCAGCCATCAATAAAATCAAGAATTCCATAGATCATGCTCTAGCAACCAATCATAATAGTAGCCTACACAAAAAAATTTAGTATTTGAACCGAAATCTGCGTATTTAAAAGAAGAAGGAAAATGTTGTAACGTCTGGATACTGGACACGCCCTGGACTACTTTTTAGATGTTGTTAGATAGATATCAGGATTGTTCTTCTTTACATTGCTTTCTGTACATGTCGACATACTCGAGAGTGTTCATATGTCAGACAGGGACGTTAGAATACAAGTTGAAACATACGACGACGAAGCGTGTCTCACTTCCTTTTATCACCGAACGAGCGGAGCGAGCTCTCAGTGTTAACTCGTCCGTTTAACATTTGTCTGTCTGTCTATCTATCTGTTTGAGGTATGTCTCACCGCAACTTTTTAATTCATGAATCGATTTTTGTAAATCTTGGTATGTGTGTCCATAATGTTACCTTACAGAATACTATTGTTTCTGAGACTGACCACACACAGAATAGGGAGTCGGGAGGCAAAATTGTGACTGTCCAAATTTTCAAAAAAATGCAAACGTCCATTAGTGTATCAAATTAAAGAAAATTTTAATAAATCTGAATGTAATGTTTATTACATTTCAAAATTTTGGGACGTCAGAGGCCAAAACGTAGGGCAAAAGTTTGATAAAATTGAAAATTGCATGTGGGATATCAAATTAAAGAGAATTCGAACAAAAACCTGAATATAATGTACGGTTTTAGAAATTTAAAACTTTTGTGACTCCAGGGACTAAACATGAGATCAAAAATTTGAAAAATTATAAAAATCCTGCGGGTGTCGCACTAAAGGGAACGCTATTAGAGTTGTTTAAGAACTTTAGTATTTATTGTATGTGTAATGTGATTAATATTTCATATATTATTTTTTGAATTTTTTGGGTATTGCGAGGGAAGTACACCAGCAATTAGAGCCCACCAAAAGGGACACATGTTAGCTTTGTTCGAGGGTGGGCGACGAAAAGGAACAAACCTTTCCTTTCCATTAAGACGTCGTAAAAACTATTCACGAACAATGAGCTGTACGGCACATGTTGCAGCGAACTGGACCATGCGTGGGAATGCTTGACTCCACAATTAGGACAAAAGAAGACTACCCTAACATCTGTCCAGTAGCGAGAAAAACACAGAACCAACGGCGAGAGTATTGTTCAAAACCATGTGTGCGACTTCTCAAAGACAATGGCTTATGCACGGACAATGGGACAGGCGACTAAGTGACGCTAGTGGAGAGCACAGATGTTATGCCACCCGTAAGTCGACGAAGGAAGTCGTCAGCGTACCAACAATAAGGGAATTCGACACGCTACACCAAAAGTGGCAGATGTGATTTTGAAAAGTGGCCTTAGCACTGATTCCAGGAACAGGGCAACGGACGTAAGATAGCGACTCATCCAGTCCACGTGGACTACGTCAAATTCAAGTTGAGAAAGCCAACCAGCCAATGAGGAACGAGAATTCCGAAGGGAACTTCTGTAGGGGATGGTTCAGAGAGAAGCTTGAGACCAGAGAGCGAATCTCGTGTATGAACGTCCCTCTCCAAACAGCACTGGGTGGAGAATTCGTTGGAAATACAGACTGGAGACGAGAGGACACAGGGAGGTCCATGGAATAAACCTATCAAAGATGACTTGGTGGGAAGTTTGAGCGTTCATCAGAATGACAAGAGTGGGAACATCAGAAGAAATAAAAACCGTTTACACAGGGAGACGCGCTCTCAGTTTACTACAATTTTGCTCTCAGTTTACTACAAATTTTTGGCTCAGTTTATTAAGCTCTATGCCTCAGTTTATTACAATTTTTCTATCAGTTTACTAAAATTCTTAACTCAGTTTATTCAGAGTTTCGATCAGTCTATTTGAACTTGTATTTCAGTTTCATAATAGTTCAATTTATAAGAACTTAATGCAGTGTATAAGTTATAACGTATTTCGGTAGAGACGATTAAGACATTATTCCGACTAAATGGAAGTGCGCGAATAAGACTCAGAACGCGAAACGGAACAGTAGTGTTCGCGATGAAGCGCGAGTAATACAGCGCGATGAAATTCCATGTAATACACCGTCATAAAGGTACTGACATTTTGCAGTGACATTCTTGCACCATAACAGAAAAGTAGTGATACTACAATGTTTCGTAATTAATTCAAGTAAATAGAATTGTGAACAAGTGCCTAATGAACTTGAAAACAATCTAGGCGGCGAAAAGAGTGGTCGTGCGGGATGGAAACTTATTAGAAGCATACGGTGTCGAACTGTGAACCGCGTAAATAGATCCTCGTGGATAAACGTAGCCGACCGATTACGAGTACAATGCCACGACTTGTATTATAATAATCTCAAAAGCTCAAAGTGACCGTCGCGGTGTGCGGGATTGTGTTCGCGAACGAGTACCATATGGATTAACCTCACTCATCAACGCAGGGATACATCATGGGAGCGACACATCACGGCAGAACGAGTAAAGTACAAAACTAATCTCTTCTTATAATTAGTAATTTATCAAATACCACTGACCTGACACTTAGAACCAAACCACCTGAGAAAGTTATATAAGTATGAGTCAGATAGATACGAATACATAAGTAGGGAATATTATGTTCTAGAATATTATACATGTCTTCTTGTTAATATATGCTTTGTAACTATGTATGTATTTTGATGTGTCTGTTGCAGGAACAGGATTTTAGCTATGTATATGATTGATATGTGTATTGTTAATAATGATTATTTCATGCATATAAATGTTTAATGTGTTTTAACATAAAATACTTAATACAAATTATGAGCATACCACATTGTTAGTTAGTAACGTCATTACGGACGAAGAAGCGTCTACATTTGATCGCTCACTTAATTATTTAAATTTGCTCATTTAATTATTTAAATGTGGCATAGAATTTTATTGTTTTGTTGAAGATTTGTAAGTGCTCTTAAATTAATGTTATGACATGAATAAGAATGAAATATGATTTTAATAAACGTAAGTTAGAATGGATTCGTTAGTATTATATTGATTTATGTAAAAACCTGACTCACAACTTAACCTTTCATTGAACAGTATCTATACTTTATAATTCAAGTTAACGATTATCAAATAGATTACTCAGAAAGATACACAGAATAGAAGTTTGGAAGACAGTTAAAGTCAGAAGTAATTTCATGTGTAACAAGTTTGAGTGTGAATAATTAATTAACTCTAATTCAATTCATACAATTATTTATTATTTAAAGGAATGAATTTGTTAACATTGTGTATGGCAGTTCAACACATCATTAACTCTAAAAGATTCAACATAGTTCGTTCAGATATCACCTTGATGAACACAAATAAATATAATACATGAATTAATTAATTTATGCAAATAAATTTGCATAAATATAACGTTGTATATGGCGCCCAACGTGGGGCCGATTAATAGGGATAATCCTTGTTAAACGAGCTGGTTAAGTGCAGGCAGTGGTATAGTAGAATAGCTAGTAGTTTGATAAAGTATAATATAAGCATTAGAGTAAGAACAAATACTTGTAAAACAACTCTGAATGATTACACGAAGTCGACTAAATGGCGACTAATAATAATAACTCCGAAAGTCGAGAATTCGACGTTAATAAAGAATTAAACATAGAAGGACGGGAGGAGAACGCGACGCCCAGCGACGACGTTAACGCGTGTGAATCTGAGATAAGGGTGGGGGGACAGGTGTCTCAACCCGGCGAATTAAATCTACAAATGCTACTTGAGAAGTTGACCGAGACGATGGACCAGCAAAAGAATGAAATTAAACAACAGACGCGAGATGATCTGAAACAGATGCGAGAAGAACAAAACGAAAAACAAAATTTAATGACAGAGAAATTAGAGAAATTAGGACAACAAAACAAAGAACTGAGCGAGAAGCAAGACAAGGCGCAGGAGGAATTAAAACGACACAATGAAGAACAGATCAGCAGAATAAAACTAGATCTACAGGAGTACGCTAAGAAGTGGGATGAGAAAATTAGCGATCTACAAAAGAAGAGTGAAAATGGAATAAAAGAGTTGAAAAATGAACTCAAGAAACAGGTAAGAGAGAATAAAGAAGTGAGAGAGAAAGACCATCAAGCGTGGCAGGAAGCCATAAATAATACACAGAAGGTAATCGAACAAGTCGATCAAAAATTAGATCACCAAATCCAAGAGACAAACAATAGAAATGAGGAATGGAGAAGAGAGATGCAGAACAATATTACACAACAACAACAGGAGCAGGGAGAAGCCGTCAAGGTATTAAAACAGAAGATCGTTGAAGTGGACGACCGTCAACGCACGGCGGAACAGAAGACCACAACAACGGAGAAGGAAAAGGATGTGATAATTGAAGAGTTGAGAAGTCACATAAATCATATTAAAAGTGGACAAGAAAGACTACAGCGACGGATAGCGGAAACTGAGATAGGACCGTCCACGAGAGCGAATGGAAACAATAATTCCGAACTCAAGTACAACGGAACAGACCGTTTTCCTATAGAGTTCTTAAAGGAATTATCCGAACACCAGCTAATGTACTACCCAGCGGATAACGTGAAGTGGATAGGGAAACATCTCGAGGCCGATGCAGCTATATGGTGGCGTGTGGTACGTGACCAGATCAAGAACTTCGATGAGTTTAAAGAAATATTTACGCAGAAGTATTGGGGCCCGGAGAAGCAAGATGATGTCCGAAACAAGCTGGAGTATGGTCGTTTCGACTGGCGTGGGAGTATGAGCGCTGTCCAATACATGGAACGACAGCTCCTGGAAAGCAGACAGCTTACACCGCCGCTCACGGATTATCAACTGATTAGAAAGATAACGCGTCATTATGGGCGAGAATTAGAGATAGCGAGCGTGACTAGGGACGTAAGGACGATACAGAATCTTGAATCATTGATTTCCGAATATGCCATGATCCGGCAAAGAAACAATAGAGATGATCGGTTTGTGCGATAGACAGACAAGTTGAACGAACGAGACACGAGAGGGGTGCCTCACGGTCCACAAAACACCACCGTAAACCAAGTGATTACGGAGCAAAAACCTTCACACTGGCAACACAGAAAGGGGGAAGGAGGGAACTACCGACAACCCCAACATTTCGGTAACAAGCCGGCAATAAATACCATTGAATTCGTAAACAATGGTGCCTCAACGTCTGCCGCCAAGGGTGGCGGTACAGTAGAAAAACAAAAAATTAAGTGGGTCAAATGAAAAGATAGCCGTTCGTCGACCCACACTACAACAGTACGAGACCAATATTTTGTTACCTGACTTACGACATGCGTTAATCTTGGATGAACAAACACAACTGGAAAGGCGAATCTCTAAATGTCCAGAGATAGAGGTAAAATTTAATGGTGATGTTACGGTTCTTGCCTTGATTGATACAGGTTCTGCCATTAACGGGATATCAGAGGAATGGTTTAACAGAAATAAACAACGCCTGCGTCCATACGAAGAACTCCGCATGAACAACACGCTAATTGTAAGTGCAGTCGGCGGAAAGTCTAAATTAATCAGGAAACAAATTATGTGTGAAAGTTTTATTGATGATGTTAGATTAGATTGTGTTTTCCTAGTAATACCGAATTTAATTAGGGACTGCATATTAGGTATCAGTTTTTTAAAAGAAGAGGGATGTGTGATCGATATGAAGAAGGGAACCATCGAATTCGAAGGGAGGACTGGTGAACAGGAACTGCGGATACCAATCATACATATGGAACTGTTAGAAGAGGACTGGGACGGAATCGAGAGGAGGATCGATGAGAAGGTCGACAGTGTGACGTGTGAGGACGAAACGACGAGGGAGGAACTAAGAAGGATCTTGGTAAAGTATAAGAATGTATTCCGGGAATGTCCAGGACGGATGGATTGCTACGAGTATGAATTCAGGGTGACGGATAAACCAACCATATTTCCAACGCGGGTGGCCAATCCCAATAGCGTATAAGGAAAAGGTGGACGCCGAAATCAGCAAGATGCTAAGGTATGGCGTGATTGAAAGGTGCAGTAGTCCATACGTCAACCAAATGGTCACCGTAATAAAGAAAGATGGGAATGTACGTTTGTGTTTAGATGCGAGGAGGATAAATAGTGTCACTGTTCCAGACTACGAAGGACCGACTCCGATTCAAGAAATCCTGGCGAGATGCAGTAACATGCAGTACTTATCAGCAACAGACCTAACGAGTAGCTTCTGGCAAGTTCCGTTCAAAACAACAATGCCGAGATTACACCGCATTTCTGTATGAAGGAAAGTGTTACAGGTATACCGTAACTCCATTTGGGCTTAGTACCAGTTCCGCAGCCCTGACAAGAGGTTTGGATATGGCATTGACCGAGGGAGTGAAAGAGAATACAATCATCTACGTCGACGATTGTCTTTGTTATTCGACTAACGTACGCACACATTTGGAGAATATTGAAGCATTACTTGAGAATTTATTAACAGCCAACCTAACAATAAATTTGGAAAAATCACAATTTTTTCGCAAAGAGATCGCATACCTAGGATATCAGCTTACTACTAACGGTATACGAGCATCCGAAGAGAAAGTAGCGGCAATCAGGAAGTTCCCGACCCCGAAGAATCAAAAGCAGTTAAAGGGATTCCTGGGACTTACAAATTTTTATAACAAATTTACAAGCAAATATGGAGAAACCACACAGCCTTTGTTAAGTCTACTTAAAAAGGGTCAGAAATTTAAATGGACGCCCGATCTTGACCAGTGTTTCCAGAAGGTCAAGGACTTGTTTATCAATACTATTATATTAAGTTTTCCACAGGTAAATAAGAGGTACTTCTTGCAGTGTGATGCGAATAATTTCGCATATGGAGGCCAATTATACCAGTTGGATGACGACAAAAACATCTGCGTTGTAGCGTATACTAGTAAAACGTTCAAAGGTGCAGAACGAAACTACTTTACTACGGAGAAAGAGCTACTAAGTATAGTTAGGTGCCTGGAGAAATTCCGAATTTACGTTTTAGGACAGCCGTTGACCATAATAACAAATAACAAGGCGTTGATCTTCATGAGTAAGTGTCACCTAAACAACTCAAGGATCACACGTTGGATACTTAGTATTCAAGAATATAACTTTGATATAATTCACTGTAAGGGAAAGGAGAATATCGTTGCCGACATCTTGAGTCGTTACCCAGAAGATATGACGAAGGAAGATCCAGTCGACGACAGTTATGAATATCAAATGAACCATACAATATTTCAAATGAGTAAAGAAATGAACATGATGTTAAAGAACTTCGAGACGTACCAGTTAGAAGATAAGAAGTTACAGCAGATTATGAAGGATTTGACGACGGATGATAAGAATGAATTATGTAAGTTTTATAGGTGTAGTAATAATAAATTGTATAGGAAAAGTAAGGGTCGATGGAAACTCTACGTACCGGAAAGCGTTACGGGGAGACTCATCGGAGAAATACACACAATGTACGGTCATGTTGGCAGCAAGAAATGCATAAAGTTATTGCAGGAACATTTCACTTTCGACCGAATGACGAAGCGCGTACAGGCGTAGGTGAAAACATGTGATAAGTGCCAAAAATGTAAGGATTCAAATAATCGTAACTTATTTGGTGGCACGAAGCCGATTATACCGACGAGTAAAGGTGAATTGATTAGCGGCGACTTTTATGGACCTCTTCCAACCGCAGCAACAGGAGTAAGTATATCCTTGTCATTATAGATAACTTTACCAAGTATGTAAAACTATATACACTTAGAAGAGCCACAACAGTAGCTACGCTTCGTAGACTCCGGCAATATGTAAATGAGCTTGGAAAACCGAAAACAATACTCACTGATAACGGTACGCAATTCACGTCCAAACAGTGGATTAAAGGACTAGATGAACTTGGAATCATACCTAAATATACAGCGATAAGAAACCCACAGACAAACCTTGCCGAACGCATAAATAGGCAACTGGGAAACCTATTTAGAATATTTGTAGGGGACCAACACACAAAATGGTCTAAATTCGTAAATACCATAGAATGTTGCATTAATGAAGTCTACCATGAAAGAATAGAAGTTACACCGTATGAAGCACATCACGGAAGAAAGCCGAGTCGTGTATGGGAGAAATTCATAAAGGAAAACTGTGAAACGAAAGAAGAGACAGTGGATAGCCACCAGATATTCGTAAGGATCAAACGAAAACGAGAGCGACACGCAAAACGCGTGAACGAAGCGAACAAAGTGACGAAATTTCAGGTAGGAGATTTGGTATTGGTACGGACACATTACCAATCCGATGCGATAGAAAAAAGAATCGAAAAGTTTTGTGAATTGTACACTGGACCTTTTAGGATTAAAGATATTGTAGGCGAATCTACGTATATATTAGTAGATAATTGCGACGAAACTAAAACACGCGGCAAATTCAATGTAAGACTATTGAAACCATATTACGTAAGGGGAGAGTAACTATGGCGAAACACGGCATCAGCATTCATGCGAGGTGAAAGTGTTTGTTGAAAAGCGAATAAGTAATGAGTAAGGTTGAAAATCATGTGAAGTAGTAAATAAACAGAGAGGGAGGTGTGAAGTGACATAAGCTCAGCTGACGAGGCTGACGACAACAGGTAGATTTGTAGTTAGTAAGGACATGCGAGACAATGTTATAGTAAGACTATATGTACTTCACTAATAGACAGCAGAAAGAGAAATGAGCTAAGCGACGGAATAGGAGGAGAAATGACCGATCTGGATGAAAAGGAATAACGGTAGTAGGCGCGAATGCAATCTACTAGTTAATTCATTCAGAATTGTCTAGGTGAAATTTTAAACTCGTAATAAATTTAAATGTCAGATTTTGTATATTGTATAAATTGTAAATTAATTAACGGATGTATTTGTTATACCATTGAAAATTTTTTATTGAAGGACAGATATAAGCAACTGAGTTGCATAACAGAATTAAATACTGTAATAAATTGTTAGAATTAAATATTGAACTTAAGATTGTATTATAAGCATAGAAAGAGTGGATATAAAATAAGTTTGTTTGACCTGTAGAATTATACAAATTCGATTTAATTTGTTGTAAATAATTATACGTGTGTTTAAAAAAAATTTAGATTCAAAATACCAGAGGGTAGGAATTACGATGAATATTTGTAAGTATATGATGTCTAAAAAAAAAAATTTTTTTTTAATCGCAAATTATTTTGGAACTAATAATAAAAATTTTTAGAAGTATTCATAAGCAATAAATTACTACTAGTGTTTATATAGTTTATATTGTATACGCAAGTAAAAAGGTAGCTTGTAAACAAAATAATTACAATTTGTTTCTGTAATGTATGTATATAGACAGATCTATGAACGCACTAGAGCGTATAGTCATTCCACAATTATGGAAATATTCTTTGTAAATGGATTCGTATTTATATTCGATAAGCAATAAATTAAACACTCAGGTGAATGGAAAAAAAAGGGGGAAAACGGTTCAGAATAACAGTAGGTCAGTCGTGAGGAAGATATAGGTCAACTATACTCGTTCCAATGGAAGTTGGCCAATGTACTTAGTGATCGTACGCTACTAAGGGCGAAATATGAATTAGTCGTTCCGTTAAATCTGCACGACGAATCATATTTGGGGACACTGTAATGTGATTAATATTTCATATATTTTTTTTGTTGAATTTTTTGGGTATTGCGAGGGAAGTACACCAGCAATTAGAGCCCGTCAAAAGGGACACATGTTAGCTTTGTTCGAGGGTGGGCGACGAAAAGGAACAAACCTTCCCTTTCCATTAAGACGTCGTAAAAACTATTCACGAACAATGAGCTGTACGGCACATGTTGCAGCGAACTGGACCATGCGTGGGAATGCTTGACTCCACAATTAGGACAAAAGAAGACTACCCTAACATCTGTCCAGTAGCGAGAAAAACACAGAACCAACGGCGAGAGTATTGTTCAAAACCATGTGTGCGACTTCTCAAAGACAATGGCTTATGCACGGACAATGGGACAGGCGACTAAGTGACGCTAGTGGAGAGCACAGATGTTATGCCACCCGTAAGTCGACGAAGGAAGTCGTCAGCGTACCAACAATAAGGGAATTCGACACGCTACACCAAAAGTGGCAGATGTGATTTTGAAAAGTGGCCTTAGCACTGATTCCAGGAACAGGGCAACGGACGTAAGATAGCGACTCATCCAGTCCACGTGGACTACGTCAAATTCAAGTTGAGAAAGCCAACCAGCCAATGAGGAACGAGAATTCCGAAGGGAACTTCTGTAGGGGATGGTTCAGAGAGAAGCTTGAGACCAGAGAGCGAATCTCGTGTATGAACGTCCCTCTCCAAACAGCACTGGGTGGAGAATTCGTTGGAAATACAGACTGGAGACGAGAGGACACAGGGAGGTCCATGGAATAAACCTATCAAAGATGACTTGGTGGGAAGTTTGAGCGTTCATCAGAATGACAAGAGTGGGAACATCAGAAGAAATAAAAACCGTTTACACAGGGAGACGCGCTCTCAGTTTACTACAATTTTGCTCTCAGTTTACTACAAATTTTTGGCTCAGTTTATTAAGCTCTATGCCTCAGTTTATTACAATTTTTCTATCAGTTTACTAAAATTCTTAACTCAGTTTATTCAGAGTTTCGATCAGTCTATTTGAACTTGTATTTCAGTTTCATAATAGTTCAATTTATAAGAACTTAATGCAGTGTATAAGTTATAACGTATTTCGGTAGAGACGATTAAGACATTATTCCGACTAAATGGAAGTGCGCGAATAAGACTCAGAACGCGAAACGGAACAGTAGTGTTCGCGATGAAGCGCGAGTAATACAGCGCGATGAAATTCCATGTAATACACCGTCATAAAGGTACTGACATTTTGCAGTGACATTCTTGCACCATAACAGAAAAGTAGTGATACTACAATGTTTCGTAATTAATTCAAGTAAATAGAATTGTGAACAAGTGCCTAATGAACTTGAAAACAATCTAGGCGGCGAAAAGAGTGGTCGTGCGGGATGGAAACTTATTAGAAGCATACGGTGTCGAACTGTGAACCGCGTAAATAGATCCTCGTGGATAAACGTAGCCGACCGATTACGAGTACAATGCCACGACTTGTATTATAATAATCTCAAAAGCTCAAAGTGACCGTCGCGGTGTGCGGGAGTGAGTTCGCGAACGAGTACCATATGGATTAACCTCACTCATCAACGCAGGGATACATCATGGGAGCGACACATCACGGCAGAACGAGTAAAGTACAAAACTAATCTCTTCTTATAATTAGTAATTTATCAAATACCACTGACCTGACACTTAGAACCAAACCACCTGAGAAAGTTATATAAGTATGAGTCAGATAGATACGAATCCATAAGTAGGGAATATTATGTTCTAGAATATTATACATGTCTTCTTGTTAATATATGCTTTGTAACTATGTATGTATTTTGATGTGTCTGTTGCAGGAACAGGATTTTAGCTATGTATATGATTGATATGTGTATTGTTAATAATGATTATTTCATGCATATAAATGTTTAATGTGTTTTAACATAAAATACTTAATACAAATTATGAGCATACCACATTGTTAGTTAGTAACGTCATTACGGACGAAGAAGCGTCTACATTTGATCGCTCACTTAATTATTTAAATTTGCTCATTTAATTATTTAAATGTGGCATAGAATTTTATTGTTTTGTTGAAGATTTATAAGTGCTCTTAAATTAATGTTTCGACATGAATAAGAATGAAATATGATTTTAATAAACGTAAGTTAGAATGGATTCGTTAGTATTCTATTGATTTATGTAAAAACCTGACTCACAACTTAACCTTTCATTGAACAGTATCTATACTTTATAATTCAAGTTAACGATTATCAAATAGATTACTCAGAAAGATACACAGAATAGAAGTTTGGAAGACAGTTAAAGTCAGAAGTAATTTCATGTGTAACAAGTTTGAGTGTGAATAATTAATTAACTCTAATTCAATTCATACAATTATTTATTATTTAAAGGAATGAATTTGTTAACATTGTGTATGGCAGTTCAACACATCATTAACTCTAAAAGATTCAACATAGTTCGTACAGATATCACCTTGATGAATACAAATAAATATAATACATGAATTAATTAATTTATGCAAATAAATTTGCATAAATATAACGTTGTATATGATCGCTCTACAATTGTTACTTTATCAACAAAAGTAGTAGGATAATTGGGATTTTGTAGTTTTCCTGATAATTGAAGAATTATCTAATATCAAAATTTATGCAGTAATAAATGTACTTCGTTCAAAATATTGCGTGAGTTCTGTAGCTCAGGGAGCATACTAGTCGTACGGAATTAACAAACATTCCTTATAAAGGCGCAATTAGCATAACATGAAATCCAAGTGACGCGTATCAACTGCACGCTCACAAAGTGTGAGTTTATATCCGTCTGAAGGTGGATCGTTTCATGACATCCAACCGGATCCTGGGTCTTTCCAGCCCTAGAGACAATTCCAAATTAGCTTGCCGCTGGGGCTATGTATAAGTTAGGATTCAGTGGGTAGACTTCTGATGCCTGTATAGAATATGCTATTTTCACTGGACCAGAGTCCACCTCGACTGACCACCATTTTATGTTTAATGAATTAAACACACCCACTACCAAATTACACCTTCCGCGCATTCAATCTCGTCCGCAAGTTTATTCATTTGTGTTGAATACCGAATAGCTAAAATATTGGGTATAAGTCAATGGGATGTAAAAGGTTACACAAGATCATAAACCACAAAAGGCTGATAACATTAAATCGTCTTATTTAAAAAACAGACACACATACATAGTAATGTTAAGAGCGTTCTGGACATGAGTGCTGAAAGTATTCATTGTAGTCACATGGCGTACATTATGGGTTTTATGTTATCGAAGAATGCCTTTTGATCAGTAAGGGTTTAATGCAGGATTAACTTTGTTGAAGGATTAAGTTCTCAAGCGTATGGAACTGTTCAGGTACCGTGGTGTATATTAAACAGCCGTACTCCATCCTACCCTAGGCTATTGTGAATCTTAACTATATGTGCCATTAAATAGGTCATAAACTAAGCAGTGAGCTGGTATTTATGTACATTAATTCCAAGCGTGAGATGAGACAGGTTAATACGTTAAAATGTAACGAACATTAAACTATGTTATACGTAAATGCAATTACGACAGCATTTAAGCAAAATGTATTTCAAAACAATGAAATGGCAAACAATGACTGTCGGTTAATTACATCTTCACACTCTGTCAAGCCTTACAGTTCCTGTAAACCTACTTTATTATAAAACTTACAAAATACTATTAGCCTATGGCGATATAAAAAATAGCACGAAAATATATTATTAATCACAATTATAATTCAAAATAAAGAAAAGTATAATTTTAAAAAAACTATCTATGTAGTTGGTACCCAACGGTGAAACTAGCAATAAGTAATTTGTCCCTTGTCCCTGTATGTATGAAGCTCAGATTATATTAAACTACAGATAAATGTACATAATTAAATATGTAGAGTATGTAGGTACCTTCTCTTATTTGTGCTACAAAGGGCCGAAGAGTCGGGGTAACAGGATACAGCGAGAGAGAGAGAGAGAGAGAGAGAGAGAGAGAGAGAGAGAGAGAGAGAGAGAGAGAGAGAGAGAGAGAGAGGAAGAGAGAGATGGAGAGAGAGAGAGTTATATGTGTGTAAATAATTCGATTTTTGTTCAAAGAATTAAATACACGTTATCGCAATTCTAGGTCCCGGTATTTAGGGTGAATCCACAATTATAAGTTACTAAAATTATCAATAATCGACAAAGGTCATCATGATTTTGATTGGAAGTCTAAGAAAGACATAAGGGGCAGGTATCAGAGGAGAGTGCACGAGAGTAAAAGAGGGGAATTTTATGAAATGTTAATGGAATGTCGTAATTAAGAGTAGGCCTATTGACATTACAGTACTAACGGAGTAAATGGTGATCCAGTTTCGTCGCGGAAAATTCCACATTTAGTCGGTAAACTGAAAATATTGATGCCCGGAGTAAATCGTACAAGTCGACGTTAATTGTCCACGTTTCTCAAATAGTGATATTTTAAATTCTGTCTACGGATCAAACCATCACTTTCCGCTGACCGGATGAAGAGCTGAAATACAATTCAGTACAAATAACGGAGTGGGGATATCTGTGTCTTTCTTCTAACTGCCTGCAAGCAGAACAATTCTGAATTATTTACAACAGCACTGTGAGTAATCCGAGCTTTTTTAAATTTAACATGATGTAGTTGAGAATATTCCATTATTTCTAAAAAGGCGGTTAATTATTGCTTAAAATTTATCGTTTGATAATGCTAAACATTATATCGTTACAAAGTCCAGTTATAAATGGTTCGAGATTAATACTTTCCAAAACAAGTGTTTATTATATGTATTGTTATAACGATAGCATGGATCGTTATCTTAAAAGTGGGTAATAAATTATTGATGCCAGAGAAATCAATACGTACCAAGTTTACTATAACTTCTATGAAACAGTGATACTCATTTTACAGCATTTCTCTTTGTTATACAATTGTCCAATTCGCTCTATCACAGCAAATAATAAAAGTCACCTTTTAAATAAATTTTAAATACAATTTTATTAAATTTTAAAATTTAAATAAATTATTTAAATCTTTTAAATAAAACGTCATCATTAAATACTTTCATCGATACCGATCTGGAATGTCTAATTGATAACTGTCTTATCACATGAAGTAACCCGTTCGCAGAACTCAGCTGCATGTGGTATCACCGTTGTTGCCGCGTGGCGAAATGATGTCGAGAACTTTTCACGGTTATTAGGTTAATCAGAGAACATAATTTGAGTATTCTGAACGGCCATCATCCACAACTATATCTGTGTAGTTAGAAAATTTATTACAACTGATAACGATATGCTTTGAAGCATACGGTAAATGCTTTTATCGAAGCTGCCATGGAATCAAGTATTTTAATAGTGAGCGATCAACTGAATGACCTGAAGACTGAAGAACATGGCCACCCATAAGTCTCTGAGTCGAGTTGAAAGAAGAAAAAAAGAAGACGAAGAATAAGAATAACAACAACGACGACAACAAAACACCACCACCACCACCACCACCACCACCACCACCACCACCACCACCACCACCACCACCAACAACAACAACAACAACAAAAACAACATAATAATAATAATAATAATAATAACAATAATAATCGTCGTCGTCGTCGTCACCACCACCACCACCACCACCACCACCACCACCACCACCACCACCACCACCACCACCACCACCACCACCACCACCACCACCACCACCATCATCATCATCATCATCATCATGATTCGTTAATGAATCCTGAAAGCACCAAAGCAGTGTTGGCGACAGGAAGAACGTTTTTGAATCTGAAAGATGAAAACACTACTGACCCTTCAAAATACTGTCCAATCACTTGGCTACCCAGTGGTAGTACCCACGATCTATAAGTGTTTAACCTCAATTCTTCTAACAAGACTTGTAAACAAACATCTTGGAAAAACTGCCTTTTGGCGGAAGAACAAAAGGGATGCTACAGACATTCAAAAGGATGCAAGGATCAACTTGAAAGAAAGAGGAACCTTAGCATGACATATATAGGCTACAAAAACGCCTTTGACTCTGTATTACACTGATACTTAATTGAAATTATACGCATTTCCAAGACTGACGAAGAAGTAATAATATTCTTAGAGAGAGTGATGAAAGAGTGGTCAACCACGTCGCACCTATGTCCTCCAAAAAAGAAAAATTGTGACAAGACCCATAAAAATTAACCGGGAAATTGTCGATAGAGATTATTTACGAGCTTTGTGGTTCTGCGTAGCGATGAATATCCTCAGCAGAGCTTTGAGTAACACACCATAACGATACAATATTATAAGTAGATCGAAAGAACATATGTTGTAAACCATTTCAGGTACAAGGATGACACAAAACTCTATGCAGATTCTATAGGCCACATACATAATTTTCTAGATATCACAATTCAATTGTGAAATGGTATTCTCACGGGACTAGGAATTGGGAAAACTAAACCTGTTCATCTCATTAGACGGCTTGCTCATTGAGAAATCAGTAAGACTGAAGGATTCTTGTTGAATCACCAGGAAAAAATATAAGACTTGACAGAAAAAGCCTGGTACAAATACATTGAGATCTAACAATTAAAAGGCATACTGAATACAGAACTCACAAAAATCATAAAATAGAAATTTCGTCTCAGAGTTCACAGTATCCTGAAGTCGCACCTCTAAACAACGAAAAAAGTTAAAGCGACAAACACATCTGCAATTCCTGTACTAACTTACTCCATTGAGATCCTGAAATGGACAAGAATTTACTCAAATGAACTCTCCACATCCATGAGAACAAATATGCCATAGTATCGCATGAGACATCAAAATCATCAGTCTAAAGAGTTACACTTCCCGCAAGTGGAGGAGGATTAGAAAGTACAGATACCCCACGAATTCAGAATAAACAAGTACAGAATTTGCAACAATACTTCTTCATGCGCTCAGAAGACAATGGAATGTTTTATGTTATTTGAGGAGCGAATGAAAATGTCGCCTCTTTGTTTGTCGGACCCAAGTTATATTGTTGCATGTGCCTTCGATGAAGTGCCGATCAACTGGGAAAGGAAAGAACTGCACGAAACATATTCAAAGTATCTAAATAGACCTGAAATAGACAAACTTCTAGCACTATTTGGCTCAAGAAGGAGAATACGTTATCGTGACAACCTAATGTATTGTGGCCATCGAGGACATTGTGTCCCAACAAAAAATTACCGTAAATACATACTCAAGGAAGACGACACAGATGATGGATACTGACAATGTCATCGCCACTCTGAAACCATAGAACAGATCATACTACCCTGCTCTATGATTGCTGCAAATGAATGTGTAAGAAGACATAACAATGTTGCCAAAATTCTACACCTAAATTTCGCACGTGCAGATAGTATTCTTCATAGCATAGTTTCTTACTACGATTGCCAACCTGAAGCTGTTTCAGAAAATGAAAACGTCAAAATATATATGACTGGGAAATATTCTCTGACGTTTCAATTCCAGCAAACAGACCAGATAATAACCATTTTGGATAGAATGAAAAAAAGTACAACTCATTAAAATCTTGGACTATTACACCTATCTCACAATCTTGGAAATGCAACAAAGTCGACAAAAAGACTTATCTAAGAAGTCATTTGGAAATTACAAAAAATCAGTAATCTTGGACAATTGTCATATACGAGAACTCTGGAAGTTTGCAGAATATTAGAAAAGGCTTTATGGTAAACTTGGTTTCCCAACAATCCGTTCACCATGAGGGAACTCAATCTATGGGTGTGAAATTATAATAGTACTACTGCTACTACTACTACTACTACTAATAATAATATAATATTAATAATGTGACCTTAATATACTCATTTGTTTGGTTCCTAATATGACCTGTGATTATACTAGCAGCGTAAACACAGGCGATGGCTTCACAACGCTCTGTTGGATAAATTATCTGGTTGAATAAATTAGATAGCCTGAAGTTTAGTATACATAATGAGTAATAAGTAATATCTAGGTTATTAGAATATATATTGTTAATTGCACAAACGAGAAGAGTACACAATAGTAGCGATTTCATCCGTTAGATGTGGCTTTTAATATTTGAAGGAAACGTCTTGCTCACCACCAGTTCAAGGTAAGTTATAAAGTGAGTACATCCGATGTACATCCTGTGGGAGTAATATTCCTGTCTGGGGGTTGTGTACACTACTACCGAGCGTGTGGTTGTTGTTATGGAGGTCACAATCTGAGCAAACAGGAATGCGTTCAATCTACGTTTCAGTTACTCAATGAAGTAGAAGCGTTACCTTCTACATGCCTTTATTATAAGCGTTACTTTCATTATAGGAAATTATGTCGTTATGCATTTTGAAACTCTAAATCCTCAGTTGGTCCGTCATTCTTTTGCGTAATCTGATTTCCCTCACTTTTTATATGCACATTTCCGTAGGGTTACCTGGTTTTTTCTCGGGTAGTAGCCATTCCATATATTTAGTTTAACTTTATTCATCGTTCTGATATAAATCCTAGATAAATGAGGTAGTGTACTAAGAATTGACGTACATGTGAAATAAAGACCTCATGAGAGGTCTTAAAAATTGAAAATGCGGAGAACAATAAACAGAAGACGTCTTAGAAACCTTAGGTGAACTGGCGTTAAATGAAAACAGTGAAGAATTGTGCAGATTAACTATACAGGAACATTGCTATACAGAAGTAAAGCGAAATAAGACGTAAATAGCTAAGACACTTAAATGGAAGGATCTTAGAAATATGTACACTAGACATTTATTGTTAAATGTCAACACCTAGACTAGGTGTTGTTAATATCAGCACTAAGTACAACGATAGTAAGAAAGGAAATAAATAGAATAAAATTATGTAGTGTTCTATGAAAGGAGGAGAAAGGTGGAGTTAGTCTCCTGATGTTCAGACTATCCCAGGAGATTTATTAATCCAAATCACTATCATACGAGACCAAATTCAGACTTTACAGTGCAGTTGTCAAATCGAAATGCTTGTATGTTGCAGAAACAATGGGTAATAAAGGAAAGAATAAACGGAAGTAGAACGGAAAGAAGTTTCCCGGAAGTAGAAAGAATAAAATGAAATTTCTATGGAAAATCTTGGAACCATGAAAAAGTCCCGTAAAAGGAGTTAAAAATTTTTATTGGAGACCAAACCAAGAGTTATATGAAAAGTTTGAGAAAATTTCGACCATGATTAAGTAAACACGTTGGTTTTCTGTGGCCAAATTAGAAGAATGGAACCAGAAAACGTAATAAACAAGATTATTAATTTACAGTTAAACAGAAACACAAAGCGTCGTTGGTAAAACAAGTCCATCAGGATTTAGAAATATGTGGAATCACGGAAGGAGATATAGGAAGGAGAGAAGCGTTCAGAAAAAAAACTGCAGAGGTAAGGAATCTGTCCGAAAAGAAACCAAGGAGATCAAGAAAGTGTCATTGGAAAAAACGAGCAAGGGTGAGACAGTGAATGAAAGAATACTGGCGAAAAAGAAAAGAACTTCAGAAAATAAAGAAAATTGTGCCGTCGCAGCCCATATATGGCTGAAACGACAGGTAAAGAGAGGAAGAAAAATAAAATTATATTGACTTAATTCTCCGTATTGGCAGTGCTTTGTATCATTCCCACTTGGTTCGGCTTCGCGTTCAAAGTATAATGTACTTTACGTCAAGTTTTTCTGTGCTTGTTTAGAGCTAATCCATATTTATAGGCTACTTTATAAATTGTAATTGTAAATCTTTTGATGCTCACTGAATTTCTGTTTTTAAATTTGCTCCTAGAAACTTCTTCGTTACATAGGTCCGGCTACCTCATCAAATATTTTCAGACAGCTCCCTAAAATTAGTAAGAATTCGATTCAGCTAGAATGGTACGAGTCTAACGCCTATAAGGTAGTTGAAGACGGTTCTTTCAAAAGTACCACAAATGGATAACGCATCATAGCAGTTCCATTACAGCAGTTCCTAAAGTATGTTGGACTGCTTGTATGTACAAATTATTTCCACAATTTTTTATTCGGTGGCTTCCATATTTCTAATATTTTGGAGACGCTTATTAAGAACTAATTTATACACCAATCAAATAAAACCTTTAAATAATATAAAAAATTATACGCATAAAAGTTATTAATATTTTCAAATTGTAAGTATACATAAAACCCTCAGAGATTGTTTCCAAAATCATACACATGTAAGTGCCGCTACACTGCTTCAACTAGGTTACATCATAATTGGTTCTGTAATGCCCAGAAGATTCTGAAAGATTAAGGGGCCTGGCCGTTTGAGGTGTGAAAGATTTGTCTACTCGAACGAAATATTGTTATTGGCCGCTCTTCAAGGAACGCTTACAAAGCTTGAAGACAGTCTCGATTTTAATTATTTGGGCAATGTACGATTGATAGAAAACGTTTAATATGTTTCTAAATACCGAATGAAGTGATGTGCTTGAATGTCTGACAGAGCGTCTTTATAAGTGCGAGTATTTATTATTCAAAGATGTCAAAAAGTCTCTGTGAACCTGACGATTGCAGTATGGAAAACACGTAAAAATATTTTAAATACACTAGTTTCGAATACCTACGATGATCACGTAGTTAAATATTAGAAAACACACACAGAGAGAGAGAGAGAGAGAGAGAGAGAGAGAGAGAGAGAGAGAGCGAAACAAAATAAAATTTTATACACGACAGTGATAATTTTGTTTTGTGGAACACAGTTTTATAAAAAAATTGTATGAACAGTTTTTGTAATTCTTAATTAAATCTAACTGATAGAATTAATGTCACACGCTTGAAATCGTGTGAAAATACAACCGTACTAACAGAGTTGTAAGAACTTTTTAACTTTAGTCTAGTTCAGTTAAATAACTTTTTGAAGTAGTCAACAGATAGCGCCTCGGCGACTGAATGTTTAGCACACTTCAAACTTAATCGTGTTTTCAGCTTCACTGCGTCCGCTGACTTTCTGTGAGAGGTGTAGTATAACACATCCTCTTATTAATAGAACTGTAACGTGATAGAGTTGCTGATGTTTATGACTTACATCACAAGTAGTACTGTCATTATGTCCATCACTAACACGCTCTCTCGGTGTATCCGCCTTTTTTCATTTCAATCTTCTGAAACATAATTTTCTGATGTTTTTGTTAGTAATACCAATTAATTTTGGCCACAGTTAGGTTACATTAATTATATTAATTTTTTTGTAAGAAAACTTTGAAATTAGAAAAGGGGGAACTGGAGTGTTGAGTTTTTGTTGAACATATTTTCTACACTTGATCGTACAAACTTCGAAGAACAAGTGGTGTAAATAATATCGTGCCCACATGACCAATCAACCTACAAGACGTGAAGTAGGATCCAAGTTTCTGAAAGAATTGTTTGGCTACATTTTGATTGCCAGCCGTTGGTATTCTGTCGAATCCTTCCTAGAGTACGTCGCGTCTTTATTTTTAATTATATTCCCGTCCGACATAGTTAATGATTGTGGGAATTGAGACTAGTTTATTTCCTTTATGTTCTTTCACATTCACTACAAATAGAGAGAAATATTATATTATATTATATATTATTACATATTGTAACTCGACAGAAAATCCACTACTTATTAAGTCATATAAAATCATAAAAATTAATTACACCACATATGTTAAAATAATATTGAATGAGATTTAATGAAATCAAAGGAATGAACCACAATAAAATAAAAATCCTTATTACATTATATAAAAAAAACACTGTTTAAATATCAAAGAAATTATTAAAAGCAACTCATATTATAATATCAAGAATTTACCCAGGAAGTTAGGAGCAGTAAACAAATTAAATAACACCATATCAAGAAGAAAGAGAATCAGTTTAAGAGTGGTGAACACCTAAATACCCCAAAGACAAGAAGAAGGAAGAATAAAGTTTGTGATCAGGAAGGAAACAATACCCTGAAACCTTTAGAGAAGAGCAAGGTCCGTGTCAGTAAATGAATTAGATGCTCCAAACTAAACATCAGTCGAGATAACACGAAGTACCTTGGTTTACCCAAGAGTGAAGAATGAAGACAAGAAGACCAGAAGACTGAAGACTAGAAGAAGGACAAGAATGAAGACAAGAAAGAAGATAAGAAGAAAGACAAGAAAGAAGACAGGAGGAGAGGAAGAAATAGTATGAAAGAAACACCGTAGTAAAACCTATTATTATTATTAACTACCATCAACCCCAAACCCACAAAAACGATTAAAAAGAAAGTATAACATACCAAAATCCTATAAAAATGTAATTATTTAGAAACCTAAAGTGTTGTATAGTATTATAAGAAGTGAACCTACTAAAGCTATTGTGTGATAAAGAAAATAAACAAGTCTTAACAGTCCATGATTACTAAAGGTCTGGTCTGAGATAGTGAGACTCAAAATATCAGAACCACCAGTGAAAGTGAATTTGTGTGTTTTTTGGAAATGCAATAAACTTAAAGTTAGTGATACTATGACTTATCAATATGCTATATAACAACTTTTATATCCAATAGTACACAGCATCATAAAATAATAAAATGGAAGATTTCCAGTATTTTATTATAACTCTTTATTTACAAGACATTTGTAAAAAATGCTAATAACTAGAGTATGGGTGGTCATGTTTACTGATGAAGGGGATCATAAATAATAATGGTTTAGACCAGAAGGGACTGGCATGAATTTAGTATTCATAGGTTTAAAATGTTTAAATAGGCTGTTTGTTCACAGCCATAAAATCAATGTATTTGTAAGAGTTATTAGAAAATAAGATTTATATTATGTGTTTAAAATGAATTATGTTTGCTAAATAACAGCATACATACCATTAATAATGTTTCAGTAGGTATGCTGTGTTAATTCAAAAGGAGTTAAATGTATATGTTCAAACCATGTCAGCAACATGTTCAATTGTACAGATTGCTAAATAATGTTCATAATTATTTTTTTATAACAGTAGTGTTAATTAAATACTACACCTCACAATAAGTTATAAACCATTTTATTTTCATGTAATAATAACTATGTAAAGTCAGAGGAGTGGTAGGATTAAATTTATTTGAGAAAGACAGAAATGTAAAATTCTAAACTCTAGGCCATTTGGTGAAGTCACAGAAACCATATAAACCAGTATAATTCACTTATAAATCCGGTAAACTAGCAAGATTTAGATAAGGTAGATCAGTTAACCACTACTGGGAATGATCCTATGAATTAAAATGATAATAAGGAAATATACCTTAAAATATTGTGAATTTTCAAAATATATAAGTTAATTAATTTTAAAGAGCAATGTCAAATTCAGAGATTAACACAAAAAACCAGTTCAAAGGTTCAATTTATATGTATTTAAGGAAAGAAAGAGAAATATGACTAATTAAAATTTATTATAATAGTATTAATAACAATTAAAATGGAAGAAAAATTGTATAAAGGCGGAAATCAATGTTTGAGCCTAGATTTCCAAAAAAGAAAGAAATTTGGTAATTTCCACAAAATGTCTACAGATATGGACAATAATATATCAATTTAAAAGAAATGAGATGATTAAACCAATGATAAGGTTCATAATTCATGAAAGTGATGAATAAAATAAATAAATTCCATATATAATGTAATTTTGTATCATGTGTATGGGTAATCGAAATATGTTAACAATACTTTTTCAAAGATTAACTGGGCCAGATTTTGACCAAGTTAAAATAGTCTTTTGTTGAATATCAAGCTGAATAGTTGTGTGATAAAAAGTTCCTTAAAACCGAGTAGAAAATGGTACTACGGTTAGCCATTAATATAAGTGAATCGAGAGTTAGAAGAATTAAACACTTTTTTAACTAAATCTACCAAAACTTTAGCGACAATAGTGAAAACTAACACCTAACTTCATTATACGAGTGATCTAAAACAGTAAAACGATATATCTGATATAATTCACGCTACAAATCATAACCACTTTTACAGATAAATTAACCCACAGAAGTGAACACATACTAAATAACATAATTAACACAAGTATACACGGAACACTTCTTCAGAACACACCAAACAACCTAATAGACAGATTACACCAGTGCGGGGACCTTTCAAACATTCATGAAGGTAATTTTTCTTTGAGTTTTTAACACGACGACTTTCTCAGTAACCTCGCCAGATCTAATAGCGGCCATCTTGAAAATACGAATCTGCCTTCCACATCGAAGCTACATATGGTCTGACAAAACAATTTATTAAACATTATATATCAGAATTATTTAAATATTGTTAAATAATAATTAATGAAATTACTTTAATTGTTAATGTTATACTTTCTCGTTACCCTTCTCTGACTATTAATTTAATCGCTCAAAGAACCTGTCCTTTTTATAATACTTATAATAATTTTTCTACTGTATGCACGAATCGATAAATCCCTGAGACGGAGTCGGTAATTGTTCTCAATCGATAAAAAATCGATTATTTATTAAATTGTTTAATAAATCCATTTATTTCAATTGTATTTATCTGTTATTATTTCACAGGCTAATGTAAGGTTATTTATTAAGGCAAAGAGACTTCAAGAAGAAGAAAATATTTTTTTTTCAGTGAGATATTGGACCAGCAAGGAAAATCATCAATCGATTGCTGACCGGAGTTAATCTGATTAACTCCGGACTTGGTTCAGATCTTCCAGAAGTGCTCAATAGTTAATAAATACCTTCCTGATTCTTAAAATTTTTACAGAACATTTAAAACAGCATTATTTCTTAATTACAAACATCTATTAAACATAAAATTTATTTTTTTTTAAATAAAATTTTTTCTATTATTTTTTTTGTAAAGACCGGCATACAGGGTACTGCTTACAAAGTGGCGTCCAACTTAGAGGGCTTGATAAGATAAGCCTGGCAGCGATAATAGAGACAGAAGAAAAATGCAAAGACGAGCTACTTCGAAAAAGAGGGCGGCAGAGGCCGAAAAAGAAGTTGACATGGGTGATAAGGAGGCAACACCCGTGGAGGATCGGGAAGAGTCACTACCCCCGGTGGAACATAAACAACCTGAACCATCAGAGGAACAACTAGAAGTACCAACGCAGACAGTGGAAGTCAATGTCCCAGAGAAGGAGAAATCTAAAACAATGGAAGAGAAGATGATGGAAATGTTCCTAAAAATGAGTCAGCAAATGGAAGAAAATAGTAAAAAGTTGGAGAAGAAAATGGATTCTACGAAGGAAGAATCGAATCAGAAAATGAAAGGAGTAAATAAAAACATAGAATCCAAAATAGAGGATTTGAAGGAAGACAACCATTCATTAAATGAAAAACTAGAGGATTTGAAGGAAGACAACCGATCCACAAAGGAAGAATTGGGCCGTAAGATAGAAAATACTAATAAGAGGATCGAAGAAACTAGTAGGAAGATGGAAAGGAAAATGGAAGAAAATAATAAGAAGATAGAAGAAAAAATGGAGGAAACAAGTAGGAAAATGGAAAGCGACAATCAGCAACTGAGGGAAAAGTTGGAGGAAAATAATCAGAAAATGGAGGAGAAAATGGACGAGAATAATCAAAGGTTGAGAGAAGAACTAAGGGAAGTCAACCAGGAGAGCATGAATAAGGTAGACGAGAGAATAGAGCTGATGAAAGAAGAGTTAAATAAGAGGATAACAGAAACGAAGAAATCCATCGTAAAGAAGTTAGAACAGGAAGTCGTGGTTGTTAACCAGCAGATCAGGGAAGTAGACGAAAGATGTCGTCAGACCGAAAACGAAGTGCTGGAAGTCCGGGAGGTAATACATAAAGAGATTACACATGTCAAAGAACAACAGGAAACGAAACTAGAAGAAAACAAGAAATTTGCCTTGGAAGAAGTGAATAAAGTGCGGACACAGGTAACCGAAAGATGCGACGGCGTGGAAGCCGCTATGACAAACATCACGGGACAGGTGCGTCAGAGCCAGGAGGAGATAGAATTGATAAGGAACAGACCATCTGGATATCATAATTTCCCCATGTCAGAAAACAGAGAATGGCTCAATTTCCGGCAATATAAACGGAAGCCTATGGAGTTCTTGGCACGCATAGAGGAATACCTAGAAAAACACAGAGGTAACCGATGGGTCCAGAACAGGGAAATCCTTGACGAGTCGTTTCGGGAGGTGAATGACCATTGGTGGATGGCCAACCGGAGCGACATCGACAATTATCAGCAATTTAAGAGCCTTTTCAAGGCCAAGTACTGGTCGGAGACAACTCAAAATTTGATAAGAGACAATATATGCCACGGCCACTACAAGCCACAAGTCGGTAGTTCGATGACAGCTTATTTCCTCGGCAAGGTATGTATGGCCAAGCACTTAGAACCGGCCATACCTGAGGAGTGCCTAATAAATAAGTTGTCATATCATTATGATGAAGAAGTAATTCGTGCGAGAAGGGGCAGCCAAATAAAAACCATCCAGGTAATGACCGAACTCCTCGAAAACTATGAAAATGAAGACTACTACCAACAGAGTCGTAGAAGAAGTGATGGGCCCGAACCAAGGACGTATCAGAACAACAACCAGGGTACGAACAACATAAACACTGGGTACCAAGGAGGCCGGGCATACCCGCAGAATAACAGTTTTAATAATAATAATAATGTTAACAATTCTAATTACAATAATAATAATAATAATACAGGTTCAAACCATGTGAACCCAAGTCGACCCTCTAATGGTTATCAGGGTAACCGCAATCTCTACCCTAATAACACAAATAGTCAGAGAAGCCCCAATTATGGTAATGATCTTTACCATAATAATAATAATCGTGCGGGTCCAAATAATGGTAATCCCGTTAATAATAGGTTTCCTCGCCCTCGAGTGAATTTCATACGAGCCACAGATGGACGACAGCGAAGATACAACAACAGTCGAAGAAACAGCTACCGCGGATATGAAGAAAGGCGGAGGAGCCTAGAACGGGACCAACCGAGGTACTATCCGGCAAGAAGGAGTAATAGTTTAGACGATGCTGAACGAAGGTCTAACCACGAACGACCGGAAGACCATAGGCCAGATCGACAGGGAACCACTCTAAGCATCCCAAATGAGGCATCAACTAGTATGGCTCAAAGGAACAATGATGCCGAGCCTTTAAACGGGCACAGGTAGTAATAAATCGCCAGAACCCGTTACTGCTCCTAAATACTGGGTATAATCATAATAATGAGTGTAATCATATGTATAATAACAATCGTATCACAGTCATAGGGTGCAACTACCTAAAGGACATCAGACATGAGTTATTGGAAGAGGATAACAGTAATCTCACCAATAACTTCAATAATGAAATAATACATGTCGACGCCGAGGTAGAAGGCATCCCAGCCAAGTTAATGATCGATACTGGTTCGAACGTGTCAATCATAAGTACGACGGAGTTGGAGAGGATACAGCAAGAGTGCGGGAGAACTTTACCAACGTTGCCGTTGAATAATATTATTTTGTTGGGTGCAACCGGCCGACAAAACAAAACAATACGTAGGCAAGTCTCCGCCAGTGTGATGAGCTGTGGTATAGCAATTGATATGGAATTCTTGGTGGCGAGCGGGCTGCCGTTTAATATACTGGTCGGGTGCGATGTGCTCAGGAGGAATTCCGCCATCATTGATCTGAGAACTGAAACATTGTCGCTGTTTACTAACGGACATAATTGGACGGCGAACTTGGTGGGTAGTGACCAAGTCATTCCCGATAGTATCCACCAGCAAATCCGCAAAATTAACTACATCCATCCAACATCTATAATTGAACAAAGGATAGACGACACCTCCAATGAAGATTTATGGTCACAAAAAATCCAGGAGATCAGGGATTTCCGGAGCGGTATAACTGGCGAAAAGTTAACTTTAAACCAAGCGAACCAATTAATCAACATATATAACAAATATAAATCAGTCTTTTCTGATGAGCCCGGTAAAGTGAAAAACTTCCAGTGTACTCTACAGTTCCGAGACACAGTGGACTTTAACCGGAAGTCTTACCCCATTGCGCAATCACGAAAGCAAGCAGTAAGAGCTGAAATAGAGCAAATGATTAACCGTGACATTATAGAGAGTAGCCATTCCCCATATACAAGTCCTATCGTGGCTATTCCTAAGAAAAACGGACAAGTCCGTTTGTGTTTAGATGCGCGCGAAATAAATAAAATGATCATTAATGACAGGACTTCGCCCGGTGAGATTGAGGAGATTTTAAAACGGTTCCACGGCACCAAGTACTTTAGTACCTGGGATACGGTGTGCGGGTACTGGCAGGTGGAATTACATCCACAGAGTCGCCAGTATCTGGCCTTTATATTCGAAGGGCGGAACTACCAGTTTAAGAGGTTGCCCTTCGGACTGGTAAACTCAGTCGCAGTCTTTGTGCACTGCATGGACCAGATACTTGGCCAAGAAGCACTACAATTCACCACCGTATATGTCGATGACTTGCTAGTGTCCTCAGAAACTTGGGAGGAACACTGCTACCGTGTGGAACACATATTACAGAAGCTAGCAGCAAACAATATTACGCTAAAATTAGCAAAATCTCATTTCATTGCTAAGGAAATACAATTCTTAGGCTTCATCTTAAATGATCAGGGAATCTCACCGTCGGCTGAAAAGGTCGAAGCGATTCAGAACTTTCCTACACCTAAGAATCGAAGGCAGTTACAGTCGTTCCTGGGACTCTGTAATTACTACCGTAAGTTCCAGGAAAAGTACTCAGAATTGACTGCCAGATTGGAGCCGCAACTGTCATCCAAAAATAAATGGATCTGGGGTAATGAACAACAAAATATATTATCTTTAATAAAACAAAAATTCCTTGAACCCATTATACTTCGCCATCCAGATTTTAACAAGCCTTTCTTTCTTAATTGTGATGCCAGTGACATCAGTCTCGGCACTACCTTATATCAAGAGGATGAGGAGGGCGAACATCTTGTGATCTGCTTTGCCAGCAGAGCATTGAATCAATGTGAGAAAAACTACCACGTTACAGAAAAGGAATTATTGAGTGTCGTGTTCGCGTGCGGAAAGTTCCGCACTTATATCCTTGGTTATTCCGTTACCGTCCGGACAGACCATAAGTCTATGTCGTTCCTTAAGAGATGTAAGTTAAGCCATGGAAGGTTAACACGGTGGATACTATTGCTGCAAGAATACGACCTTAAGTGGGAGTATATCCCCGGAAAGAAGAATGTCGTAGCGGACGTCTTGTCTAGAGTAGACATTGATAAACAGACGTTCGAGGGGGAGAAGGAGAGTATTCTTAAAGTATACCATATTCTAAGCAGCAGCGCCAGTCTACAATCAATTTTGGAACACCTGGGCACACACCAACAAGCTGACCCGAAGTTAATCTCTATTATCACAAGATTGGAAGCAGGGGATGAGACAATCTCCCAATATTATAAAATCCATAATGGAATCCTGTTTTCAAGACCATCTTTATATAAGGAGGAATGGAAGGTTATTATTCCGACCCATATCGAGAAGGAGATAGTGTTCAATTATCATGTTCAATATGGGCATATGGGCGCTTTAAAGGTGGTAAAGGCCCTGGAAGAGAGCTGCCAAATCAAAGACATAAATCGGAAAGTACGAAGGTACATAAGAAACTGTCGCATTTGCCAACTCGTAAAAACCAACAACGAGAAAAGAGAGGGGCAAATGATTCCGATAACCTGTCAGTCGAAACTTGAGAAGGTATTCCTGGATATCTGTGGGCCATTTCCCCGCAGTGGTGGCCGCCACAGATACAAATATCTCATCATCATAATGGACCATTATACCAAGTTCGTGAAGCTATACCCAGCGAATCGGGCGACTACGAATAAAGTTCTTGAAATCCTGACCAACCAGTACTTCCCAACCGTCGGAAAACCGGTATCGATCATAACCGACCATGGAACACAATTCAAGGGGAGGAAATGGCGGGATACACTGCTGTCAATGGGGGTTCATACATACAAGACATCAGTATACCACCCGAGCAGTAACCCGGTCGAAAGAGTCTTGCGAGAGGTGGGACGCCTATTAAGAACGTATTGCCATGATCAGCAGAGGAGGTGGCAAGAATACTTGGAGGCCACTGAAGAATTCCTCAACCTGGCATACCATCCAGCCATAGGAATAACCCCATACTCCGCCATGTACGAAAGACAACCCCCTAGGGAGATCGAGGATATATTGGAGTTCCCCAGAGAGCATAAATATATATTTAATAGAGTTCAATTTCATAATAAGGTGGCCGAAGATCAGGAGAAACGGCGGAATAAGTACGATAAAAGCATGGGTAAGGTTATTAATTATACCGTTGGAGAGAAGGTGTTGTTGAAGAATAGGGAATTGCCCAGTTCCTTAGAGGGGATAACAAAAAAATTATTGCTTCTGTACACTGGTCCCTATATTGTCTCTAAGAGCAATAACAACAACACGTACGAAATAAAGGAAATGAATTCAAATAAAGTTAAGGGTGTCTTTAACCAGGCATCCATGAAGAAATTTTATGAATAAATAATCCAAATTCCAAAGCAATTGTAAGATCACCTTACATACCGGTTATTTATGAAAAACTATGTGGCAATAATATAATAATAAAGAAGGAGAGAATTTAGAAATAAAAATCATCTAAATTAAAAAAACAATGTAATATCAGATTACATACGAAAAATTTGAAAAAACTTTATGACAAGACATAAAAAAGAATTTAGAATGAGAAATCATCTAAATTTAAAAAGATTGTAAGTTCACCTTACTAACCAAGAATTTGAGAAAAAACATTTTGAAGAGATAAATATAAAACAGAATTTAGATTGAAACCATCTAAATTCTAAAACACATGTAAGCACATCTTACATACAATTATTTGAAGAGAAACATTTTGACAATAATACCAAGAGAATTTAGAAATAAATCAACCAAATTTTAAAACAATGTAAGACCACCTTACTAACCAAGAATTTGAGAAAAACTATTTAGCAGAATTATAAAAGGAATTTAAAAAACCCTAAAAATTCTAAAAATAATGTAATACAAATTACATACAATTATTTGAAAACTTTATAGAAATATAAGAAGAGTGAATTTTGAATTGTGTATAAGTCAAGTTTCCAAACCAAGAGTAAGTACAACTTACCAACCAATTATTAATAAAACACTTTGGTGAAATAACCAGAAGAGATTTAATACCATATTTATGGTAAGCATCAAATATATTTACCATGTTTATAAAGGATCATAATGGGATGAATAAAGGAAACAGACTTTAGAATTAAAACAAATAATTCTGGAAAGTATGATCATGTCTAATTTCAATATAAAGAGTAAATATCGGTATGGAGAACCATACATGACTTCCATATTCTAAGATTTTTTTAAAAATCGTTTTCAGCCAAACAGCTAGGCTGTGTCTTACCTGCCTTTTTATTGCTGTATTAAATGAAAAATATTATATTACATTAAAATGAAAAAATTATAATTTTATTGCCTGGGAACAAAATTATTTTATTTTTAACAATTACCATTGTTTCAAAAAGTTTAAATAAATTTTCAAGTACTTTACTCTTGTTAAAACGTAAAAGGTTGCGGGTAAACTACCCCTTCCCCTTAACCGATCTTCACCAAAATCGAAAATCATTGAGACCTCTACAATTCAGGGACGTATGCAAAAAATTATTTGATTCTGTTTGAATTTGCGGCTGTTATCGTTTGCCATAAAAAATACGCTTGATAAAAAACGTTGCAGGTAAACTACCCCTTCCCCTTAACCGATCTTCACCAAAAAAACAGGTCTTGAGTACTCTACAAATCAGGGCTGTATGCAAAACATTATTTGATTCTGTTTGAATTTGCGGCTGTTATCGTTTGCCATAGAAAATACCCTTGTTAAAAAAACGTTGCTGGTAAACTACGACTTTCCCTCAACCGATCTTCACCAAAAACAATAGGTGTTGAGAACTCTACAATTTAGGGCAGTATGCAAATAATTTTTTGATTCTGTTTGAATTTGCGGCTGTTATCGTTTGCCATAGGAAATACCCTTGTTAAAACATAAAACGTTACAGGTAAACTACCCCTCTCCCTTAACCGATCTTCACCAAAAACAATAGGTCTTGAGTACTCTACAAATCAGGACTGTATGCAAAACATTATTTGATTCTGTTTGAATTTGCGGCTGTTATCGTTTGCCATATAAAATACCCTTGTTAAAAAAACGTTGCAGGTAAACTACCCCTTTCCCTCAACCGAACTTCACCAACAACATTAGGTCGTGAGAACTCTACAATTTAGGGCTGTATGCAAATAATCTTTTGATTCTGTTTGAATTTGCGGCTGTTTTCGTTTGCCATAGGAAATACCCTTGTTAAAACATAAAACGTTACTGGTAAACTACCCCTTTCCCTTAACCGATCTTCACCAAAATCAACAGATCCCGAGACCTCTACAATTCAGGGCGGTATGCGAAACATTATTTGATTCTGTTTGAATTTGCGGCTGTTATCGTTTGCCAAACAAACAAAATTACCCCTGCTAAAAAAACACCGTTGCTGGTAAACTACCCCTTTCCCTCAACCGATCTTCACCAAAAACAATAGGTCGCGAGTACTCTGCAAATCAGGACAGCATGCAAAAAATTATTTGATTCTGTTTGAATTTGCGGCAGTTATCGTTTGCCATAAAAAAAAATCTACAGACACACAGACACACAGACACACAGACACACAGACACACACACAGACACTTTACGGAAAACGACTTTTTTTCATGTTTTGAGTGTAGTAGAATCAGAATCTGCAATAATCTCGAACACGATTTTTTTTGCCATCACCATACTTCCATTCCTTAAGGAATATGGAAGTAAAAACCTTTCTATAAAATGATGCCAAAGGAAATAAAAAAAAATTTTTTTTGATACGATTTGGGTTGATACGATTTGAGTGATTGAATATAATAAAGTACAAAAACTTATGTGGAATTATGAGATAATAAAACTTTGAAGTGGTATGAGGAGAAATTATGACCTCATTATAAAATTAATAAAAAACATTAATTCGAAAGGATAATAGCCATGACAGGAATAATGTGAAAATAATATCAAAGATATGTGTAATTAAACGAATTAATATAAAATGATGTATGAATTAAATGTCAATTATAATAACGACAGTTATAAAAAAAGTTCTAGAACATAGAAAAAGTGGAAATAATAAAAACAGAGCAATAAAATAAAAATGTCATAAAGATATGCAACTATAAACAATGCAGATTATAAAAAAAAAACAGAAGGTAATAAAGAATTTATAACCAAAAGCTTTATATGATAAGAAAAGTTGAAAAATGTAATAATAGAAGAGCTTCCTACTATAATATCAAACGAATGAAACATCCAGTTAACGAGTCAGAAGAACAACTGAGATAGGAATATTAAAATCTCTGAGAAATATAATAAGTAATAAGTGAAGTATCCCAAAGATATTTTTTAAATAGTAACAAATGTGTACTATTCTGAATAATTTTTTAATCTGTCTGTAGATAATTCCAGCAGTATTAATATGTTTTTTGAGCAGAGATGATTTGCCTCTGTACTCAAATATGTGTGAAGTATTGGACAGCAGAGGAAGTAGCGTACAGTGCCTCTCTGAACTGAACCAGCTCACAAATTAGGGAACGATAGGGAGGAAATATCCCAAGGAGAAAATACTAAGAAGAAATATGAAAATGAAATAATAATTATGAAACTCAGATGACTATTACTATCAAGGAAGATCAAGTGAGAATAAGAAGGATATAAACTCAAATATAAATAAGAAAATTTTTAAAATGGAAGGAAGTCCAGAATAATAACAAACCTAGAATAATTATCATAAGCAATTGTTTCAGACAAAGCAAGTATAGTCTGAAAAAATTACTTCTGGAGAAGGGCATTCTGTAGCGCGCAGAAAATCCACTACTTATTAAGTCATATAAAATCATAAAAATTAATTACACCACATATGTTAAAATAATATTGAATGAGATTTAATGAAATCAAAGGAATGAACCACAATAAAATAAAAATCCTTATTACATTATATAAAAAAACACTGTTTAAATATCAAAGAAATTATTAAAAGCAACTCATATTATAATATCAAGAATTTACCCAGGAAGTTAGGAGCAGAAAACAAATTAAATAACACCATATCAAGAAGAAAGAGAATCAGTTTAAGAGTGGTGAACACCTAAATACCCCAAAGACAAGAAGAAGGAAGAATAAAGTTTGTGATCAGGAAGGAAACAATACCCTGAAACCTTTAGAGAAGAGCAAGGTCCGTGTCAGTAAATGAATTAGATGCTCCAAACTAAACATCAGTCGAGATAACACGAAGTACCTTGGTTTACCCAAGAGTGAAGAATGAAGACAAGAAGACCAGAAGAATGAAGACTAGAAGAAGGACAAGAATGAAGACAAGAAAGAAGATAAGAAGAAAGACAAGAAAGAAGACAGGAGGAGAGGAAGAAATAGTATGAAAGAAACACCGTAGTAAAACCTATTATTATTATTAACTACCATCAACCCCAAACCCACAAAAACGATTAAAAAGAAAGTATAACATACCAAAATCCTATAAAAATGTAATTATTTAGAAACCTAAAGTGTTGTATAGTATTATAAGAAGTGAACCTACTAAAGCTATTGTGTGATAAAGAAAATAAACAAGTCTTAACAGTCCATGATTACTAAAGGTCTGGTCTGAGATAGTGAGACTCAAAATATCAGAACCACCAGTGAAAGTGAATTTGTGTGTTTTTTGGAAATGCAATAAACTTAAAGTTAGTGATACTATGACTTATCAATATGCTATATAACAACTTTTATATCCAATAGTACACAGCATCATAAAATAATAAAATGGAAGATTTCCAGTATTTTATTATAACTCTTTATTTACAAGACATTTGTAAAAAATGCTAATAACTAGAGTATGGGTGGTCATGTTTACTGATGAAGGGGATCATAAATAATAATGGTTTAGACCAGAAGGGACTGGCATGAATTTAGTATTCATAGGTTTAAAATGTTTAAATAGGCTGTTTGTTCACAGCCATAAAATCAATGTATTTGTAAGAGTTATTAGAAAATAAGATTTATATTATGTGTTTAAAATGAATTATGTTTGCTAAATAACAGCATACATACCATTAATAATGTTTCAGTAGGTATGCTGTGTTAATTCAAAAGGAGTTAAATGTATATGTTCAAACCATGTCAGCAACATGTTCAATTGTACAGATTGCTAAATAATGTTCATAATTATTTTTTTATAACAGTAGTGTTAATTAAATACTACACCTCACAATAAGTTATAAACCATTTTATTTTCATGTAATAATAACTATGTAAAGTCAGAGGAGTGGTAGGATTAAATTTATTTGAGAAAGACAGAAATGTAAAATTCTAAACTCTAGGCCATTTGGTGAAGTCACAGAAACCATATAAACCAGTATAATTCACTTATAAATCCGGTAAACTAGCAAGATTTAGATAAGGTAGATCAGTTAACCACTACTGGGAATGATCCTATGAATTAAAATGATAATAAGGAAATATACCTTAAAATATTGTGAATTTTCAAAATATATAAGTTAATTAATTTTAAAGAGCAATGTCAAATTCAGAGATTAACACAAAAAACCAGTTCAAAGGTTCAATTTATATGTATTTAAGGAAAGAAAGAGAAATATGACTAATTAAAATTTATTATAATAGTATTAATAACAATTAAAATGGAAGAAAAATTGTATAAAGGCGGAAATCAATGTTTGAGCCTAGATTTCCAAAAAAGAAAGAAATTTGGTAATTTCCACAAAATGTCTACAGATATGGACAATAATATATCAATTTAAAAGAAATGAGATGATTAAACCAATGATAAGGTTCATAATTCATGAAAGTGATGAATAAAATAAATAAATTCCATATATAATGTAATTTTGTATCATGTGTATGGGTAATCGAAATATGTTAACAATACTTTTTCAAAGATTAACTGGGCCAGATTTTGACCAAGTTAAAATAGTCTTTTGTTGAATATCAAGCTGAATAGTTGTGTGATAAAAAGTTCCTTAAAACCGAGTAGAAAATGGTACTACGGTTAGCCATTAATATAAGTGAATCGAGAGTTAGAAGAATTAAACACTTTTTTAACTAAATCTACCAAAACTTTAGCGACAATAGTGAAAACTAACACCTAACTTCATTATACGAGTGATCTAAAACAGTAAAACGATATATCTGATATAATTCACGCTACAAATCATAACCACTTTTACAGACAAATTAACCCACAGAAGTGAACACATACTAAATAACATAATTAACACAAGTATACACGGAACACTTCTTCAGAACACACCAAACAACCTAATAGACAGATTACACCAGTGCGGGGACCTTTCAAACATTCATGAAGGTAATTTTGCTTTGAGTTTTTAACACGACGACTTTCTCAGTAACCTCGCCAGATCTAATAGCGGCCATCTTGAAAATACGAATCTGCCTTCCACATCGAGTGACGTCATCGAAGCTACATATGTCTGACAAAACAATTTATTAAACATTATATATCAGAATTATTTAAATATTGTTAAATAATAATTAATGAAATTACTTTAATTGTTAATGTTATACTTTCTCGTTACCCTTCTCTGACTATTAATTTAATCGCTCAAAGAACCTGTCCTTTTTATAATACTTATAATAATTTTTCTACTGTATGCACGAATCGATAAATCCCTGAGACGGAGTCGGTAATTGTTCTCAATCGATAAAAAATCGATTATTTATTAAATTGTTTAATAAATCCATTTATTTCAATTGTATTTATCTGTTATTATTTCACAGGCTAATGTAAGGTTATTTATTAAGGCAAAGAGACTTCAAGAAGAAGAAAATATTTTTTTTTCAGTGAGATATTGGACCAGCAAGGAAAATCATCAATCGATTGCTGACCGGAGTTAATCTGATTAACTCCGGACTTGGTTCAGATCTTCCAGAAGTGCTCAATAGTTAATAAATACCTTCCTGATTCTTAAAATTTTTACAGAACATTTAAAACAGCATTATTTCTTAATTACAAACATCTATTAAACATAAAATTTATTTTTGTTTAAATAAAATTTTTTCTATTATTTTTTTTGTAAAGACCGGCATACAGGGTACTGCTTACAAAGTGGCGTCCAACTTAGAGGGCTTGATAAGATAAGCCTGGCAGCGATAATAGAGACAGAAGAAAAATGCAAAGACGAGCTACTTCGAAAAAGAGGGCGGCAGAGGCCGAAAAAGAAGTTGACATGGGTGATAAGGAGGCAACACCCGTGGAGGATCGGGAAGAGTCACTACCCCCGGTGGAACATAAACAACCTGAACCATCAGAGGAACAACTAGAAGTACCAACGCAGACAGTGGAAGTCAATGTCCCAGAGAAGGAGAAATCTAAAACAATGGAAGAGAAGATGATGGAAATGTTCCTAAAAATGAGTCAGCAAATGGAAGAAAATAGTAAAAAGTTGGAGAAGAAAATGGATTCTACGAAGGAAGAATCGAATCAGAAAATGAAAGGAGTAAATAAAAACATAGAATCCAAAATAGAGGATTTGAAGGAAGACAACCATTCATTAAATGAAAAACTAGAGGATTTGAAGGAAGACAACCGATCCACAAAGGAAGAATTGGGCCGTAAGATAGAAAATACTAATAAGAGGATCGAAGAAACTAGTAGGAAGATGGAAAGGAAAATGGAAGAAAATAATAAGAAGATAGAAGAAAAAATGGAGGAAACAAGTAGGAAAATGGAAAGCGACAATCAGCAACTGAGGGAAAAGTTGGAGGAAAATAATCAGAAAATGGAGGAGAAAATGGACGAGAATAATCAAAGGTTGAGAGAAGAACTAAGGGAAGTCAACCAGGAGAGCATGAATAAGGTAGACGAGAGAATAGAGCTGGTGAAAGAAGAGTTAAATAAGAGGATAACAGAAACGAAGAAATCCATCGTAAAGAAGTTAGAACAGGAAGTCGTGGTTGTTAACCAGCAGATCAGGGAAGTAGACGAAAGATGTCGTCAGACCGAAAACGAAGTGCTAGAAGTCCGGGAGGTAATACATAAAGAGATTACACATGTCAAAGAACAACAGGAAACGAAACTAGAAGAAAACAAGAAATTTGCCTTGGAAGAAGTGAATAAAGTGCGGACACAGGTAACCGAAAGATGCGACGGCGTGGAAGCCGCTATGACAAACATCACGGGACAGGTGCGTCAGAGCCAGGAGGAGATAGAATTGATAAGGAACAGACCATCTGGATATCATAATTTCCCCATGTCAGAAAACAGAGAATGGCTCAATTTCCGGCAATATAAACGGAAGCCTATGGAGTTCTTGGCACGCATAGAGGAATACCTAGAAAAACACAGAGGTAACCGATGGGTCCAGAACAGGGAAATCCTTGACGAGTCGTTTCGGGAGGTGAATGACCATTGGTGGATGGCCAACCGGAGCGACATCGACAATTATCAGCAATTTAAGAGCCTTTTCAAGGCCAAGTACTGGTCGGAGACAACTCAAAATTTGATAAGAGACAATATATGCTACGGCCACTACAAGCCACAAGTCGGTAGTTCGATGACAGCTTATTTCCTCGGCAAGGTATGTATGGCCAAGCACTTAGAACCGGCCATACCTGAGGAGTGCCTAATAAATAAGTTGTCATATCATTATGATGAAGAAGTAATTCGTGCGAGAAGGGGCAGCCAAATAAAAACCATCCAGGTAATGACCGAACTCCTCGAAAACTATGAAAATGAAGACTACTACCAACAGAGTCGTAGAAGAAGTGATGGGCCCGAACCAAGGACGTATCAGAACAACAACCAGGGTACGAACAACATAAACACTGGGTACCAAGGAGGCCGGGCATACCCGCAGAATAACAGTTTTAATAATAATAATAATGTTAACAATTCTAATTACAATAATAATAATAATAATACAGGTTCAAACCATGTGAACCCAAGTCGACCCTCTAATGGTTATCAGGGTAACCGCAATCTCTACCCTAATAACACAAATAGTCAGAGAAGCCCCAATTATGGTAATGATCTTTACCATAATAATAATAATCGTGCGGGTCCAAATAATGGTAATCCCGTTAATAATAGGTTTCCTCGCCCTCGAGTGAATTTCATACGAGCCACAGATGGACGACAGCGAAGATACAACAACAGTCGAAGAAACAGCTACCGCGGATATGAAGAAAGGCGGAGGAGCCTAGAACGGGACCAACCGAGGTACTATCCGGCAAGAAGGAGTAATAGTTTAGACGATGCTGAACGAAGGTCTAACCACGAACGACCGGAAGACCATAGGCCAGATCGACAGGGAACCACTCTAAGCATCCCAAATGAGGCATCAACTAGTATGGCTCAAAGGAACAATGATGCCGAGCCTTTAAACGGGCACAGGTAGTAATAAATCGCCAGAACCCGTTACTGCTCCTAAATACTGGGTATAATCATAATAATGAGTGTAATCATATGTATAATAACAATCGTATCACAGTCATAGGGTGCAACTACCTAAAGGACATCAGACATGAGTTATTGGAAGAGGATAACAGTAATCTCACCAATAACTTCAATAATGAAATAATACATGTCGACGCCGAGGTAGAAGGCATCCCAGCCAAGTTAATGATCGATACTGGTTCGAACGTGTCAATCATAAGTACGACGGAGTTGGAGAGGATACAGCAAGAGTGCGGGAGAACTTTACCAACGTTGCCGTTGAATAATATTATTTTGTTGGGTGCAACCGGCCGACAAAACAAAACAATACGTAGGCAAGTCTCCGCCAGTGTGATGAGCTGTGGTATAGCAATTGATATGGAATTCTTGGTGGCGAGCGGGCTGCCGTTTAATATACTGGTCGGGTGCGATGTGCTCAGGAGGAATTCCGCCATCATTGATCTGAGAACTGAAACATTGTCGCTGTTTACTAACGGACATAATTGGACGGCGAACTTGGTGGGTAGTGACCAAGTCATTCCCGATAGTATCCACCAGCAAATCCGCAAAATTAACTACATCCATCCAACATCTATAATTGAACAAAGGACAGACGACACCTCCAATGAAGATTTATGGTCACAAAAAATCCAGGAGATCAGGGATTTCCGGAGCGGTATAACTGGCGAAAAGTTAACTTTAAACCAAGCGAACCAATTAATCAACATATATAACAAATATAAATCAGTCTTTTCTGATGAGCCCGGTAAAGTGAAAAACTTCCAGTGTACTCTACAGTTCCGAGACACAGTGGACTTTAACCGGAAGTCTTACCCCATTGCGCAATCACGAAAGCAAGCAGTAAGAGCTGAAATAGAGCAAATGATTAACCGTGACATTATAGAGAGTAGCCATTCCCCATATACAAGTCCTATCGTGGCTATTCCTAAGAAAAACGGACAAGTCCGTTTGTGTTTAGATGCGCGCGAAATAAATAAAATGATCATTAATGACAGGACTTCGCCCGGTGAGATTGAGGAGATTTTAAAACGGTTCCACGGCACCAAGTACTTTAGTACCTGGGATACGGTGTGCGGGTACTGGCAGGTGGAATTACATCCACAGAGTCGCCAGTATCTGGCCTTTATATTCGAAGGGCGGAACTACCAGTTTAAGAGGTTGCCCTTCGGACTGGTAAACTCAGTCGCAGTCTTTGTGCACTGCATGGACCAGATACTTGGCCAAGAAGCACTACAATTCACCACCGTATATGTCGATGACTTGCTAGTGTCCTCAGAAACTTGGGAGGAACACTGATACCGTGTGGAACACATATTACAGAAGCTAGCAGCAAACAATATTACGCTAAAATTAGCAAAATCTCATTTCATTGCTAAGGAAATACAATTCTTAGGCTTCATCTTAAATGATCAGGGAATCTCACCGTCGGCTGAAAAGGTCGAAGCGATTCAGAACTTTCCTACACCTAAGAATCGAAGGCAGTTACAGTCGTTCCTGGGACTCTGTAATTACTACCGTAAGTTCCAGGAAAAGTACTCAGAATTGACTGCCAGATTGGAGCCGCAACTGTCATCCAAAAATAAATGGATCTGGGGTAATGAACAACAAAATATATTATCTTTAATAAAACAAAAATTCCTTGAACCCATTATACTTCGCCATCCAGATTTTAACAAGCCTTTCTTTCTTAATTGTGATGCCAGTGACATCAGTCTCGGCACTACCTTATATCAAGAGGATGAGGAGGGCGAACATCTTGTGATCTGCTTTGCCAGCAGAGCATTGAATCAATGTGAGAAAAACTACCACGTTACAGAAAAGGAATTATTGAGTGTCGTGTTCGCGTGCGGAAAGTTCCGCACTTATATCCTTGGTTATTCCGTTACCGTCCGGACAGACCATAAGTCTATGTCGTTCCTTAAGAGATGTAAGTTAAGCCATGGAAGGTTAACACGGTGGATACTATTGCTGCAAGAATACGACCTTAAGTGGGAGTATATCCCCGGAAAGAAGAATGTCGTAGCGGACGTCTTGTCTAGAGTAGACATTGATAAACAGACGTTCGAGGGGGAGAAGGAGAGTATTCTTAAAGTATACCATATTCTAAGCAGCAGCGCCAGTCTACAATCAATTTTGGAACACCTGGGCACACACCAACAAGCTGACCCGAAGTTAATCTCTATTATCACAAGATTGGAAGCAGGGGATGAGACAATCTCCCAATATTATAAAATCCATAATGGAATCCTGTTTTCAAGACCATCTTTATATAAGGAGGAATGGAAGGTTATTATTCCGACCCATATCGAGAAGGAGATAGTGTTCAATTATCATGTTCAATATGGGCATATGGGCGCTTTAAAGGTGGTAAAGGCCCTGGAAGAGAGCTGCCAAATCAAAGACATAAATCGGAAAGTACGAAGGTACATAAGAAACTGTCGCATTTGCCAACTCGTAAAAACCAACAACGAGAAAAGAGAGGGGCAAATGATTCCGATAACCTGTCAGTCGAAACTTGAGAAGGTATTCCTGGATATCTGTGGGCCATTTCCCCGCAGTGGTGGCCGCCACAGATACAAATATCTCATCATCATAATGGACCATTATACCAAGTTCGTGAAGCTATACCCAGCGAATCGGGCGACTACGAATAAAGTTCTTGAAATCCTGACCAACCAGTACTTCCCAACCGTCGGAAAACCGGTATCGATCATAACCGACCATGGAACACAATTCAAGGGGAGGAAATGGCGGGATACACTGCTGTCAATGGGGGTTCATACATACAAGACATCAGTATAACACCCGAGCAGTAACCCGGTCGAAAGAGTCTTGCGAGAGGTGGGGCGCCTATTAAGAACGTATTGCCATGATCAGCAGAGGAGGTGGCAAGAATACTTGGAGGCCACTGAAGAATTCCTCAACCTGGCATACCATCCAGCCATAGGAATAACCCCATACTCCGCCATGTACGAAAGACAACCCCCTAGGGAGATCGAGGATATATTGGAGTTCCCCAGAGAGCATAAATATATATTTAATAGAGTTCAATTTCATAATAAGGTGGCCGAAGATCAGGAGAAACGGCGGAATAAGTACGATAAAAGCATGGGTAAGGTTATTAATTATACCGTTGGAGAGAAGGTGTTGTTGAAGAATAGGGAATTACCCAGTTCCTTAGAGGGGATAACAAAAAAATTATTGCTTCTGTACACTGGTCCCTATATTGTCTCTAAGAGCAATAACAACAACACGTACGAAATAAAGGAAATGAATTCAAATAAAGTTAAGGGTGTCTTTAACCAGGCATCCATGAAGAAATTTTATGAATAAATAATCCAAATTCCAAAGCAATTGTAAGATCACCTTACATACCGGTTATTTATGAAAAACTATGTGGCAATAATATAATAATAAAGAAGGAGAGAATTTAGAAATAAAAATCATCTAAATTAAAAAAACAATGTAATATCAGATTACATACGAAAAATTTGAAAAAACTTTATGACAAGACATAAAAAAGAATTTAGAATGAGAAATCATCTAAATTTAAAAAGATTGTAAGTTCACCTTACTAACCAAGAATTTGAGAAAAAACATTTTGAAGAGATAAATATAAAACAGAATTTAGATTGAAACCATCTAAATTCTAAAACACATGTAAGCACATCTTACATACAATTATTTGAAGAGAAACATTTTGACAATAATACCAAGAGAATTTAGAAATAAATCAACCAAATTTTAAAACAATGTAAGACCACCTTACTAACCAAGAATTTGAGAAAAACTATTTAGCAGAATTATAAAAGGAATTTAAAAAACCCTAAAAATTCTAAAAATAATGTAATACAAATTACATACAATTATTTGAAAACTTTATAGAAATATAAGAAGAGTGAATTTTGAATTGTGTATAAGTCAAGTTTCCAAACCAAGAGTAAGTACAACTTACCAACCAATTATTAATAAAACACTTTGGTGAAATAACCAGAAGAGATTTAATACCATATTTATGGTAAGCATCAAATATATTTACCATGTTTATAAAGGATCATAATGGGATGAATAAAGGAAACAGACTTTAGAATTAAAACAAATAATTCTGGAAAGTATGATCATGTCTAATTTCAATATAAAGAGTAAAAACCTTTCTATAAAATGATGCCAAAGGAAATAAAAAAAAATTTTTTTTGATACGATTTGGGTTGATACGATTTGAGTGATTGAATATAATATAGTACAAAAACTTATGTGGAATTATGAGATAATAAAACTTTGAAGTGGTATGAGGAGAAATTATGACCTCATTATAAAATTAATAAAAAACATTAATTCGAAAGGATAATAGCCATGACAGGAATAATGTGAAAATAATATCAAAGATATGTGTAATTAAACGAATTAATATAAAATGATGTATGAATTAAATGTCAATTATAATAACGACAGTTATAAAAAAAGTTCTAGAACATAGAAAAAGTGGAAATAATAAAAACAGAGCAATAAAATAAAAATGTCATAAAGATATGCAACTATAAACAATGCAGATTATAAAAAAAAAACCAGAAGGTAATAAAGAATTTATAACCAAAAGCTTTATATGATAAGAAAAGTTGAAAAATGTAATAATAGAAGAGCTTCCTACTATAATATCAAACGAATGAAACATCCAGTTAACGAGTCAGAAGAACAACTGAGATAGGAATATTAAAATCTCTGAGAAATATAATAAGTAATAAGTGAAGTATCCCAAAGATATTTTTTAAATAGTAACAAATGTGTACTATTCTGAATAATTTTTTAATCTGGCTGTAGATAATTCCAGCAGTATTAATATGTTTTTTGAGCAGAGATGATTTGCCTCTGTACTCAAATATGTGTGAAGTATTGGACAGCAGAGGAAGTAGCGTACAGTGCCTCTCTGAACTGAACCAGCTCACAAATTAGGGAACGATAGGGAGGAAATATCCCAAGGAGAAAATACTAAGAAGAAATATGAAAATGAAATAATAATTATGAAACTCAGATGACTATTACTATCAAGGAAGATCAAGTGAGAATAAGAAGGATATAAACTCAAATATAAATAAGAAAATTTTTAAAATGGAAGGAAGTCCAGAATAATAACAAACCTAGAATAATTATCATAAGCAATTGTTTCAGACAAAGCAAGTATAGTCTGAAAAAATTACTTCTGGAGAAGGGCATTCTGTAGCGCGCAGAAAATCCACTACTTATTAAGTCATATAAAATCATAAAAATTAATTACACCACATATGTTAAAATAATATTGAATGAGATTTAATGAAATCAAAGGAATGAACCACAATAAAATAAAAATCCTTATTACATTATATAAAAAAACACTGTTTAAATATCAAAGAAATTATTAAAAGCAACTCATATTATAATATCAAGAATTTACCCAGGAAGTTAGGAGCAGAAAACAAATTAAATAACACCATATCAAGAAGAAAGAGAATCAGTTTAAGAGTGGTGAACACCTAAATACCCCAAAGACAAGAAGAAGGAAGAATAAAGTTTGTGATCAGGAAGGAAACAATACCCTGAAACCTTTAGAGAAGAGCAAGGTCCGTGTCAGTAAATGAATTAGATGCTCCAAACTAAACATCAGTCGAGATAACACGAAGTACCTTGGTTTACCCAAGAGTGAAGAATGAAGACAAGAAGACCAGAAGAATGAAGACTAGAAGAAGGACAAGAATGAAGACAAGAAAGAAGATAAGAAGAAAGACAAGAAAGAAGACAGGAGGAGAGGAAGAAATAGTATGAAAGAAACACCGTAGTAAAACCTATTATTATTATTAACTACCATCAACCCCAAACCCACAAAAACGATTAAAAAGAAAGTATAACATACCAAAATCCTATAAAAATGTAATTATTTAGAAACCTAAAGTGTTGTATAGTATTATAAGAAGTGAACCTACTAAAGCTATTGTGTGATAAAGAAAATAAACAAGTCTTAACAGTCCATGATTACTAAAGGTCTGGTCTGAGATAGTGAGACTCAAAATATCAGAACCTCCAGTGAAAGTGAATTTGTGTGTTTTTTGGAAATGCAATAAACTTAAATTTAGTGATACTATGACTTATCAATATGCTATATAACAACTTTTATATCCAATAGTACACAGCATCATAAAATAATAAAATGGAAGATTTCCAGTATTTTATTATTTTAATGTAACTCTTTATTTACAAGACATTTGTAAAAAATGCTAATAACTAGAGTATGGGTGGTCATGTTTACTGATGAAGGGGATCATAAATAATAATGGTTTAGACCAGAAGGGACTGGCATGAATTTAGTATTCATAGGTTTAAAATGTTTAAATAGGCTGTTTGTTCACAGCCATAAAATCAATGTGTTTGTAAGAGTTATTAGAAAATAAGATTTATATTATGTGTTTAAAATGAATTATGTTTGCTAAATAACAGCATACATACCATTAATAATGTTTCAGTAGGTATGCTGTGTTAATTCAAAAGGAGTTAAATGTATATGTTCAAACCATGTCAGCAACATGTTCAATTGTACAGATTGCTAAATAATGTTCATAATTATTTTTTTATAACAGTAGTGTTAATTAAATACTACACCTCACAATAAGTTATAAACCATTTTATTTTCATGTAATAATAACTATGTAAAGTCAGAGGAGTGGTAGGATTAAATTTATTTGAGAAAGACAGAAATGTAAAATTCTAAACTCTAGGCCATTTGGTGAAGTCACAGAAACCATATAAACCAGTATAATTCACTTATAAATCCGGTAAACTAGCAAGATTTAGATAAGGTAGATCAGTTAACCACTACTGGGAATGATCCTATGAATTAAAATGATAATAAGGAAATATACCTTAAAATATTGTGAATTTTCAAAATATATAAGTTAATTAATTTTAAAGAGCAATGTCAAATTCAGAGATTAACACAAAAAACCAGTTCAAAGGTTCAATTTATATGTATTTAAGGAAAGAAAGAGAAATATGACTAATTAAAATTTATTATAATAGTATTAATAACAATTAAAATGGAAGAAAAATTGTATAAAGGCGGAAATCAATGTTTGAGCCTAGATTTCCAAAAAAGAAAGAAATTTGGTAATTTCCACAAAATGTCTACAGATATGGACAATAATATATCAATTTAAAAGAAATGAGATGATTAAACCAATGATAAGGTTCATAATTCATGAAAGTGATGAATAAAATAAATAAATTCCATATATAATGTAATTTTGTATCATGTGTATGGGTAATCGAAATATGTTAACAATACTTTTTCAAAGATTAACTGGGCCAGATTTTGACCAAGTTAAAATAGTCTTTTGTTGAATATCAAGCTGAATAGTTGTGTGATAAAAAGTTCCTTAAAACCGAGTAGAAAATGGTACTACGGTTAGCCATTAATATAAGTGAATCGAGAGTTAGAAGAATTAAACACTTTTTTAACTAAATCTACCAAAACTTTAGCGACAATAGTGAAAACTAACACCTAACTTCATTATACGAGTGATCTAAAACAGTAAAACGACATATCTGATACAATTCACGCTACAAATCATAACCACTTTTACAGACAAATTAACCCACAGAAGTGAACACATACTAAATAACATAATTAACACAAGTATACACGGAACACTTCTTCAGAACACACCAAACAACCTAATAGACAGATTACACCAGTGCGGGGACCTTTCAAACATTCATGAAGGTAATTTTGCTTTGAGTTTTTAACACGACGACTTTTTCAGTAACCTCGCCAGATCTAATAGCGGCCATCTTGAAAATACGAATCTGCCTTCCACATCGAAGCTACATATGGTCTGACAAAACAATTTATTAAACATTATATATCAGAATTATTTAAATATTGTTAAATAATAATTAATGAAATTACTTTAATTGTTAATGTTATACTTTCTCGTTACCCTTCTCTGACTATTAATTTAATCGCTCAAAGAACCTGTCCTTTTTATAATACTTATAATAATTTTTCTACTGTATGCACGAATCGATAAATCCCTGAGACGGAGTCGGTAATTGTTCTCAATCGATAAAAAATCGATTATTTATTAAATTGTTTAATAAATCCATTTATTTCAATTGTATTTATCTGTTATTATTTCACAGGCTAATGTAAGGTTATTTATTAAGGCAAAGAGACTTCAAGAAGAAGAAAATATTTTTTTTTTCAGTGAGATATTGGACCAGCAAGGAAAATCATCAATCGATTGCTGACCGGAGTTAATCTGATTAACTCCGGACTTGGTTCAGATCTTCCAGAAGTGCTCAATAGTTAATAAATACCTTCCTGATTCTTAAAATTTTTACAGAACATTTAAAACAGCATTATTTCTTAATTACAAACATCTATTAAACATAAAATTTATTTTTTTTTAAATAAAATTTTTTCTATTATTTTTTTTGTAAAGACCGGCATACAGGGTACTGCTTACAAAGTGGCGTCCAACTTAGAGGGCTTGATAAGATAAGCCTGGCAGCGATAATAGAGACAGAAGAAAAATGCAAAGACGAGCTACTTCGAAAAAGAGGGCGGCAGAGGCCGAAAAAGAAGTTGACATGGGTGATAAGGAGGCAACACCCGTGGAGGATCGGGAAGAGTCACTACCCCCGGTGGAACATAAACAACCTGAACCATCAGAGGAACAACTAGAAGTACCAACGCAGACAGTGGAAGTCAATGTCCCAGAGAAGGAGAAATCTAAAACAATGGAAGAGAAGATGATGGAAATGTTCCTAAAAATGAGTCAGCAAATGGAAGAAAATAGTAAAAAGTTGGAGAAGAAAATGGATTCTACGAAGGAAGAATCGAATCAGAAAATGAAAGGAGTAAATAAAAACATAGAATCCAAAATAGAGGATTTGAAGGAAGACAACCATTCATTAAATGAAAAACTAGAGGATTTGAAGGAAGACAACCGATCCACAAAGGAAGAATTGGGCCGTAAGATAGAAAATACTAATAAGAGGATCGAAGAAACTAGTAGGAAGATGGAAAGGAAAATGGAAGAAAATAATAAGAAGATAGAAGAAAAAATGGAGGAAACAAGTAGGAAAATGGAAAGCGACAATCAGCAACTGAGGGAAAAGTTGGAGGAAAATAATCAGAAAATGGAGGAGAAAATGGACGAGAATAATCAAAGGTTGAGAGAAGAACTAAGGGAAGTCAACCAGGAGAGCATGAATAAGGTAGACGAGAGAATAGAGCTGGTGAAAGAAGAGTTAAATAAGAGGATAACAGAAACGAAGAAATCCATCGTAAAGAAGTTAGAACAGGAAGTCGTGGTTGTTAACCAGCAGATCAGGGAAGTAGACGAAAGATGTCGTCAGACCGAAAACGAAGTGCTGGAAGTCCGGGAGGTAATACATAAAGAGATTACACATGTCAAAGAACAACAGGAAACGAAACTAGAAGAAAACAAGAAATTTGCCTTGGAAGAAGTGAATAAAGTGCGGACACAGGTAACCGAAAGATGCGACGGCGTGGAAGCCGCTATGACAAACATCACGGGACAGGTGCGTCAGAGCCAGGAGGAGATAGAATTGATAAGGAACAGACCATCTGGATATCATAATTTCCCCATGTCAGAAAACAGAGAATGGCTCAATTTCCGGCAATATAAACGGAAGCCTATGGAGTTCTTGGCACGCATAGAGGAATACCTAGAAAAACACAGAGGTAACCGATGGGTCCAGAACAGGGAAATCCTTGACGAGTCGTTTCGGGAGGTGAATGACCATTGGTGGATGGCCAACCGGAGCGACATCGACAATTATCAGCAATTTAAGAGCCTTTTCAAGGCCAAGTACTGGTCGGAGACAACTCAAAATTTGATAAGAGACAATATATGCCACGGCCACTACAAGCCACAAGTCGGTAGTTCGATGACAGCTTATTTCCTCGGCAAGGTATGTATGGCCAAGCACTTAGAACCGGCCATACCTGAGGAGTGCCTAATAAATAAGTTGTCATATCATTATGATGAAGAAGTAATTCGTGCGAGAAGGGGCAGCCAAATAAAAACCATCCAGGTAATGACCGAACTCCTCGAAAACTATGAAAATGAAGACTACTACCAACAGAGTCGTAGAAGAAGTGATGGGCCCGAACCAAGGACGTATCAGAACAACAACCAGGGTACGAACAACATAAACACTGGGTACCAAGGAGGCCGGGCATACCCGCAGAATAACAGTTTTAATAATAATAATAATGTTAACAATTCTAATTACAATAATAATAATAATAATACAGGTTCAAACCATGTGAACCCAAGTCGACCCTCTAATGGTTATCAGGGTAACCGCAATCTCTACCCTAATAACACAAATAGCCAGAGAAGCCCCAATTATGGTAATGATCTTTACCATAATAATAATAATCGTGCGGGTCCAAATAATGGTAATCCCGTTAATAATAGGTTTCCTCGCCCTCGAGTGAATTTCATACGAGCCACAGATGGACGACAGCGAAGATACAACAACAGTCGAAGAAACAGCTACCGCGGATATGAAGAAAGGCGGAGGAGCCTAGAACGGGACCAACCGAGGTACTATCCGGCAAGAAGGAGTAATAGTTTAGACGATGCTGAACGAAGGTCTAACCACGAACGACCGGAAGACCATAGGCCAGATCGACAGGGAACCACTCTAAGCATCCCAAATGAGGCATCAACTAGTATGGCTCAAAGGAACAATGATGCCGAGCCTTTAAACGGGCACAGGTAGTAATAAATCGCCAGAACCCGTTACTGCTCCTAAATACTGGGTATAATCATAATAATGAGTGTAATCATATGTATAATAACAATCGTATCACAGTCATAGGGTGCAACTACCTAAAGGACATCAGACATGAGTTATTGGAAGAGGATAACAGTAATCTCACCAATAACTTCAATAATGAAATAATACATGTCGACGCCGAGGTAGAAGGCATCCCAGCCAAGTTAATGATCGATACTGGTTCGAACGTGTCAATCATAAGTACGACGGAGTTGGAGAGGATACAGCAAGAGTGCGGGAGAACTTTACCAACGTTGCCGTTGAATAATATTATTTTGTTGGGTGCAACCGGCCGACAAAACAAAACAATACGTAGGCAAGTCTCCGCCAGTGTGATGAGCTGTGGTATAGCAATTGATATGGAATTCTTGGTGGCGAGCGGGCTGCCGTTTAATATACTGGTCGGGTGCGATGTGCTCAGGAGGAATTCCGCCATCATTGATCTGAGAACTGAAACATTGTCGCTGTTTACTAACGGACATAATTGGACGGCGAACTTGGTGGGTAGTGACCAAGTCATTCCCGATAGTATCCACCAGCAAATCCGCAAAATTAACTACATCCATCCAACATCTATAATTGAACAAAGGACAGACGACACCTCCAATGAAGATTTATGGTCACAAAAAATCCAGGAGATCAGGGATTTCCGGAGCGGTATAACTGGCGAAAAGTTAACTTTAAACCAAGCGAACCAATTAATCAACATATATAACAAATATAAATCAGTCTTTTCTGATGAGCCCGGTAAAGTGAAAAACTTCCAGTGTACTCTACAGTTCCGAGACACAGTGGACTTTAACCGGAAGTCTTACCCCATTGCGCAATCACGAAAGCAAGCAGTAAGAGCTGAAATAGAGCAAATGATTAACCGTGACATTATAGAGAGTAGCCATTCCCCATATACAAGTCCTATCGTGGCTATTCCTAAGAAAAACGGACAAGTCCGTTTGTGTTTAGATGCGCGCGAAATAAATAAAATGATCATTAATGACAGGACTTCGCCCGGTGAGATTGAGGAGATTTTAAAACGGTTCCACGGCACCAAGTACTTTAGTACCTGGGATACGGTGTGCGGGTACTGGCAGGTGGAATTACATCCACAGAGTCGCCAGTATCTGGCCTTTATATTCGAAGGGCGGAACTACCAGTTTAAGAGGTTGCCCTTCGGACTGGTAAACTCAGTCGCAGTCTTTGTGCACTGCATGGACCAGATACTTGGCCAAGAAGCACTACAATTCACCACCGTATATGTCGATGACTTGCTAGTGTCCTCAGAAACTTGGGAGGAACACTGATACCGTGTGGAACACATATTACAGAAGCTAGCAGCAAACAATATTACGCTAAAATTAGCAAAATCTCATTTCATTGCTAAGGAAATACAATTCTTAGGCTTCATCTTAAATGATCAGGGAATCTCACCGTCGGCTGAAAAGGTCGAAGCGATTCAGAACTTTCCTACACCTAAGAATCGAAGGCAGTTACAGTCGTTCCTGGGACTCTGTAATTACTACCGTAAGTTCCAGGAAAAGTACTCAGAATTGACTGCCAGATTGGAGCCGCAACTGTCATCCAAAAATAAATGGATCTGGGGTAATGAACAACAAAATATATTATCTTTAATAAAACAAAAATTCCTTGAACCCATTATACTTCGCCATCCAGATTTTAACAAGCCTTTCTTTCTTAATTGTGATGCCAGTGACATCAGTCTCGGCACTACCTTATATCAAGAGGATGAGGAGGGCGAACATCTTGTGATCTGCTTTGCCAGCAGAGCATTGAATCAATGTGAGAAAAACTACCACGTTACAGAAAAGGAATTATTGAGTGTCGTGTTCGCGTGCGGAAAGTTCCGCACTTATATCCTTGGTTATTCCGTTACCGTCCGGACAGACCATAAGTCTATGTCGTTCCTTAAGAGATGTAAGTTAAGCCATGGAAGGTTAACACGGTGGATACTATTGCTGCAAGAATACGACCTTAAGTGGGAGTATATCCCCGGAAAGAAGAATGTCGTAGCGGACGTCTTGTCTAGAGTAGACATTGATAAACAGACGTTCGAGGGGGAGAAGGAGAGTATTCTTAAAGTATACCATATTCTAAGCAGCAGCGCCAGTCTACAATCAATTTTGGAACACCTGGGCACACACCAACAAGCTGACCCGAAGTTAATCTCTATTATCACAAGATTGGAAGCAGGGGATGAGACAATCTCCCAATATTATAAAATCCATAATGGAATCCTGTTTTCAAGACCATCTTTATATAAGGAGGAATGGAAGGTTATTATTCCGACCCATATCGAGAAGGAGATAGTGTTCAATTATCATGTTCAATATGGGCATATGGGCGCTTTAAAGGTGGTAAAGGCCCTGGAAGAGAGCTGCCAAATCAAAGACATAAATCGGAAAGTACGAAGGTACATAAGAAACTGTCGCATTTGCCAACTCGTAAAAACCAACAACGAGAAAAGAGAGGGGCAAATGATTCCGATAACCTGTCAGTCGAAACTTGAGAAGGTATTCCTGGATATCTGTGGGCCATTTCCCCGCAGTGGTGGCCGCCACAGATACAAAAATCTCATCATCATAATGGACCATTATACCAAGTTCGTGAAGCTATACCCAGCGAATCGGGCGACTACGAATAAAGTTCTTGAAATCCTGACCAACCAGTACTTCCCAACCGTCGGAAAACCGGTATCGATCATAACCGACCATGGAACACAATTCAAGGGGAGGAAATGGCGGGATACACTGCTGTCAATGGGGGTTCATACATACAAGACATCAGTATAACACCCGAGCAGTAACCCGGTCGAAAGAGTCTTGCGAGAGGTGGGGCGCCTATTAAGAACGTATTGCCATGATCAGCAGAGGAGGTGGCAAGAATACTTGGAGGCCACTGAAGAATTCCTCAACCTGGCATACCATCCAGCCATAGGAATAACCCCATACTCCGCCATGTACGAAAGACAACCCCCTAGGGAGATCGAGGATATATTGGAGTTCCCCAGAGAGCATAAATATATATTTAATAGAGTTCAATTTCATAATAAGGTGGCCGAAGATCAGGAGAAACGGCGGAATAAGTACGATAAAAGCATGGGTAAGGTTATTAATTATACCGTTGGAGAGAAGGTGTTGTTGAAGAATAGGGAATTACCCAGTTCCTTAGAGGGGATAACAAAAAAATTATTGCTTCTGTACACTGGTCCCTATATTGTCTCTAAGAGCAATAACAACAACACGTACGAAATAAAGGAAATGAATTCAAATAAAGTTAAGGGTGTCTTTAACCAGGCATCCATGAAGAAATTTTATGAATAAATAATCCAAATTCCAAAGCAATTGTAAGATCACCTTACATACCGGTTATTTATGAAAAACTATGTGGCAATAATATAATAATAAAGAAGGAGAGAATTTAGAAATAAAAATCATCTAAATTAAAAAAACAATGTAATATCAGATTACATACGAAAAATTTGAAAAAACTTTATGACAAGACATAAAAAAGAATTTAGAATGAGAAATCATCTAAATTTAAAAAGATTGTAAGTTCACCTTACTAACCAAGAATTTGAGAAAAAACATTTTGAAGAGATAAATATAAAACAGAATTTAGATTGAAACCATCTAAATTCTAAAACACATGTAAGCACATCTTACATACAATTATTTGAAGAGAAACATTTTGACAATAATACCAAGAGAATTTAGAAATAAATCAACCAAATTTTAAAACAATGTAAGACCACCTTACTAACCAAGAATTTGAGAAAAACTATTTAGCAGAATTATAAAAGGAATTTAAAAAACCCTAAAAATTCTAAAAATAATGTAATACAAATTACATACAATTATTTGAAAACTTTATAGAAATATAAGAAGAGTGAATTTTGAATTGTGTATAAGTCAAGTTTCCAAACCAAGAGTAAGTACAACTTACCAACCAATTATTAATAAAACACTTTGGTGAAATAACCAGAAGAGATTTAATACCATATTTATGGTAAGCATCAAATATATTTACCATGTTTATAAAGGATCATAATGGGATGAATAAAGGAAACAGACTTTAGAATTAAAACAAATAATTCTGGAAAGTATGATCATGTCTAATTTCAATATAAAGAGTAAAAACCTTTCTATAAAATGATGCCAAGGGAAATAAAAAAAAAATTTTTTTGATACGATTTGGGTTGATACGATTTGAGTGATTGAATATAATAAAGTACAAAAACTTATGTGGAATTATGAGATAATAAAACTTTGAAGTGGTATGAGGAGAAATTATGACCTCATTATAAAATTAATAAAAAACATTAATTCGAAAGGATAATAGCCATGACAGGAATAATGTGAAAATAATATCAAAGATATGTGTAATTAATCGAATTAATATAAAATGATGTATGAATTAAATGTCAATTATAATAACGACAGTTATAAAAAAAGTTCTAGAACATAGAAAAAGTGGAAATAATAAAAACAGAGCAATAAAATAAAAATGTCATAAAGATATGCAACTATAAACAATGCAGATTATAAAAAAAAAACCAGAAGGTAATAAAGAATTTATAACCAAAAGCTTTATATGATAAGAAAAGTTGAAAAATGTAATAATAGAAGAGCTTCCTACTATAATATCAAACGAATGAAACATCCAGTTAACGAGTCAGAAGAACAACTGAGATAGGAATATTAAAATCTCTGAGAAATATAATAAGTAATAAGTGAAGTATCCCAAAGATATTTTTTAAATAGTAACAAATGTGTACTATTCTGAATAATTTTTTAATCTGTCTGTAGATAATTCCAGCAGTATTAATATGTTTTTTGAGCAGAGATGATTTGCCTCTGTACTCAAATATGTGTGAAGTATTGGACAGCAGAGGAAGTAGCGTACAGTGCCTCTCTGAACTGAACCAGCTCACAAATTAGGGAACGATAGGGAGGAAATATCCCAAGGAGAAAATACTAAGAAGAAATATGAAAATGAAATAATAATTATGAAACTCAGATGACTATTACTATCAAGGAAGATCAAGTGAGAATAAGAAGGATATAAACTCAAATATAAATAAGAAAATTTTTAAAATGGAAGGAAGTCCAGAATAATAACAAACCTAGAATAATTATCATAAGCAATTGTTTCAGACAAAGCAAGTATAGTCTGAAAAAATTACTTCTGGAGAAGGGCATTCTGTAGCGCGCAGAAAATCCACTACTTATTAAGTCATATAAAATCATAAAAATTAATTACACCACATATGTTAAAATAATATTGAATGAGATTTAATGAAATCAAAGGAATGAACCACAATAAAATAAAAATCCTTATTAGATTATATAAAAAAACACTGTTTAAATATCAAAGAAATTATTAAAAGCAACTCATATTATAATATCAAGAATTTACCCAGGAAGTTAGGAGCAGAAAACAAATTAAATAACACCATATCAAGAAGAAAGAGAATCAGTTTAAGAGTGGTGAACACCTAAATACCCCAAAGACAAGAAGAAGGAAGAATAAAGTTTGTGATCAGGAAGGAAACAATACCCTGAAACCTTTAGAGAAGAGCAAGGTCCGTGTCAGTAAATGAATTAGATGCTCCAAACTAAACATCAGTCGAGATAACACGAAGTACCTTGGTTTACCCAAGAGTGAAGAATGAAGACAAGAAGACCAGAAGAATGAAGACTAGAAGAAGGACAAGAATGAAGACAAGAAAGAAGATAAGAAGAAAGACAAGAAAGAAGACAGGAGGAGAGGAAGAAATAGTATGAAAGAAACACCGTAGTAAAACCTATTATTATTATTAGCTACCATCAACCCCAAACCCACAAAAACGATTAAAAAGAAAGTATAACATACCAAAATCCTATAAAAATGTAATTATTTAGAAACCTAAAGTGTTGTATAGTATTATAAGAAGTGAACCTACTAAAGCTATTGTGTGATAAAGAAAATAAACAAGTCTTAACAGTCCATGATTACTAAAGGTCTGGTCTGAGATAGTGAGACTCAAAATATCAGAACCACCAGTGAAAGTGAATTTGTGTGTTTTTTGGAAATGCAATAAACTTAAAGTTAGTGATACTATGACTTATCAATATGCTATATAACAACTTTTATATCCAATAGTACACAGCATCATAAAATAATAAAATGGAAGATTTCCAGTATTTTATTATTTTAATGTAACTCTTTATTTACAAGACATTTGTAAAAAATGCTAATAACTAGAGTATGGGTGGTCATGTTTACTGATGAAGGGGATCATAAATAATAATGGTTTAGACCAGAAGGGACTGGCATGAATTTAGTATTCATAGGTTTAAAATGTTTAAATAGGCTGTTTGTTCACAGCCATAAAATCAATGTGTTTGTAAGAGTTATTAGAAAATAAGATTTATATTGTGTGTTTAAAATGAATTATGTTTGCTAAATAACAGCATACATACCATTAATAATGTTTCAGTAGGTATGCTGTGTTAATTCAAAAGGAGTTAAATGTATATGTTCAAACCATGTCAGCAACATATTCAATTGTACAGATTGCTAAATAATGTTCATAATTATTTTTTTATAACAGTAGTGTTAATTAAATACTACACCTCACAATAAGTTATAAACCATTTTATTTTCATGTAATAATAACTATGTAAAGTCAGAGGAGTGGTAGGATTAAATTTATTTGAGAAAGACAGAAATGTAAAATTCTAAACTCTAGGCCATTTGGTGAAGTCACAGAAACCATATAAACCAGTATAATTCACTTATAAATCCGGTAAACTAGCAAGATTTAGATAAGGTAGATCAGTTAACCACTACTGGGAATGATCCTATGAATTAAAATGATAATAAGGAAATATACCTTAAAATATTGTGAATTTTCAAAATATATAAGTTAATTAATTTTAAAGAGCAATGTCAAATTCAGAGATTAACACAAAAAACCAGTTCAAAGGTTCAATTTATATGTATTTAAGGAAAGAAAGAGAAATATGACTAATTAAAATTTATTATAATAGTATTAATAACAATTAAAATGGAAGAAAAATTGTATAAAGGCGGAAATCAATGTTTGAGCCTAGATTTCCAAAAAAGAAAGAAATTTGGTAATTTCCACAAAATGTCTACAGATATGGACAATAATATATCAATTTAAAAGAAATGAGATGATTAAACCAATGATAAGGTTCATAATTCATGAAAGTGATGAATAAAATAAATAAATTCCATATATAATGTAATTTTGTGTCATGTGTATGGGTAATCGAAATATGTTAACAATACTTTTTCAAAGATTAACTGGGCCAGATTTTGACCAAGTTAAAATAGTCTTTTGTTGAATATCAAGCTGAATAGTTGTGTGATAAAAAGTTCCTTAGAACCGAGTAGAAAATGGTACTACAGTTAGCCATTAATATAAGTGAATCGAGAGTTAGAAGAATTAAACACTTTTTTAACTAAATCTACCAAAACTTTAGCGACAATAGTGAAAACTAACACCTAACTTCATTATACGAGTGATCTAAAACAGTAAAACGATATATCTGATATAATTCACGCTACAAATCATAACCACTTTTACAGACAAATTAACCCACAGAAGTGAACACATACTAAATAACATAATTAACACAAGTATACACGGAACACTTCTTCAGAACACACCAAACAACCTAATAGACAGATTACACCAGTGCGGGGACCTTTCAAACATTCATGAAGGTAATTTTGCTTTGAGTTTTTAACACGACGACTTTCTCAGTAACCTCGCCAGATCTAATAGCGGCCATCTTGAAAATACGAATCTGCCTTCCACATCGAAGCTACATATGGTCTGACAAAACAATTTATTAAACATTATATATCAGAATTATTTAAATATTGTTAAATAATAATTAATGAAATTACTTTAATTGTTAATGTTATACTTTCTCGTTACCCTTCTCTGACTATTAATTTAATCGCTCAAAGAACCTGTCCTTTTTATAATACTTATAATAATTTTTCTACTGTATGCACGAATCGATAAATCCCTGAGACGGAGTCGGTAATTGTTCTCAATCGATAAAAAATCGATTATTTATTAAATTGTTTAATAAATCCATTTATTTCAATTGTATTTATCTGTTATTATTTCACAGGCTAATGTAAGGTTATTTATTAAGGCAAAGAGACTTCAAGAAGAAGAAAATATTTTTTTTTCAGTGAGATATTGGACCAGCAAGGAAAATCATCAATCGATTGCTGACCGGAGTTAATCTGATTAACTCCGGACTTGGTTCAGATCTTCCAGAAGTGCTCAATAGTTAATAAATACCTTCCTGATTCTTAAAATTTTTACAGAACATTTAAAACAGCATTATTTCTTAATTACAAACATCTATTAAACATAAAATTTATTTTTGTTTAAATAAAATTTTTTCTATTATTTTTTTTGTAAAGACCGGCATACAGGGTACTGCTTACAAAGTGGCGTCCAACTTAGAGGGCTTGATAAGATAAGCCTGGCAGCGATAATAGAGACAGAAGAAAAATGCAAAGACGAGCTACTTCGAAAAAGAGGGCGGCAGAGGCCGAAAAAGAAGTTGACATGGGTGATAAGGAGGCAACACCCGTGGAGGATCGGGAAGAGTCACTACCCCCGGTGGAACATAAACAACCTGAACCATCAGAGGAACAACTAGAAGTACCAACGCAGACAGTGGAAGTCAATGTCCCAGAGAAGGAGAAATCTAAAACAATGGAAGAGAAGATGATGGAAATGTTCCTAAAAATGAGTCAGCAAATGGAAGAAAATAGTAAAAAGTTGGAGAAGAAAATGGATTCTACGAAGGAAGAATCGAATCAGAAAATGAAAGGAGTAAATAAAAACATAGAATCCAAAATAGAGGATTTGAAGGAAGACAACCATTCATTAAATGAAAAACTAGAGGATTTGAAGGAAGACAACCGATCCACAAAGGAAGAATTGGGCCGTAAGATAGAAAATACTAATAAGAGGATCGAAGAAACTAGTAGGAAGATGGAAAGGAAAATGGAAGAAAATAATAAGAAGATAGAAGAAAAAATGGAGAAAACAAGTAGGAAAATGGAAAGCGACAATCAGCAACTGAGGGAAAAGTTGGAGGAAAATAATCAGAAAATGGAGGAGAAAATGGACGAGAATAATCAAAGGTTGAGAGAAGAACTAAGGGAAGTCAACCAGGAGAGCATGAATAAGGTAGACGAGAGAATAGAGCTGGTGAAAGAAGAGTTAAATAAGAGGATAACAGAAACGAAGAAATCCATCGTAAAGAAGTTAGAACAGGAAGTCGTGGTTGTTAACCAGCAGTATATTATTATGGTATATAGTGTTACCCAAATAGGGACGTTATAGAAGAATGGATTGTGTTGTTCTATGCGTTTCTCACTTAGCCTAGACTCATTTACACTTATCACTTTGAATGTTCATCTTGGAGGAATCATCCAAAGTGACAAGTGTAGATTGCCTTTCATTTTTGTTTCAACCAAAGTGTACACTAAAGATGAACGATGAAACATGACTCCCTACCAACTTTTGATGAAAGAGTCATTCCCCGAACCGATGATTCATCCAGAGTAAAGGCTCAGTGAAAAATGTAAACAAACGCTCCGTTCATTTCCGTCCCATTCACTATTTAGTTCACAACCGCCAGTCGAATCTCTGTCGTAGTGCGAGTTTGTTTGTTTTGTGTTTGTTATTGTATTGAACTATTTTCGTGGCAGTTATTTTATACAATGTCATTCAAGTGGCAAGATAAGCACATGTAATTGTTTCTTGAAACATACCAGCAGTACGAGTGCTTGTGGAATAACAAATGCAGCGATTACAGCAAATCAAATGCACGGGAAAAAGCGTACTCCTCAATGCTCACTGATTTAAATTTGCCTGGGTTAACAGTAGCAGATATAAAGGCTAAAATAAAAACGATTCGAACACGTTATGTAGCAGAACTTTCCAAGATCAGAAATTCAGAAAGAAGTGTAGCTGGTGTTGATGAAGTTTATGAGCCCCGACTATTCTGGTTTAAAGATGCAGATGTGTTTCTACGCAACGTATGCACTCCAAAACCAAGTTCTTCAAACTTGAAGGTGAGTACTTTCACATACTTAAACTTTTTATTAGCAAATAATTAATAATAAAAAAACTGTTTTCTATTGTGTTTTCGTTTCAACCCACTAAACGTTTCTTGTAATCCAATGATAATAAGAATCCAGGTAGCGTAAACAAACCCTTTTCTCTCTTTCGCATAACAAGAATATTTTAACTAGTCTAGGCAAACGCACTTTCTCCTTTTTCCTATAAATTTTTAATTTATTTCTAACAAAACCTTGAAGCTCTATAAAGATAATTTACTATTATTTACAAAAAAAAGTGCATAGTTTACACTAGTAAATATTCGTGTTTCATTTAGGTTGTAGGGTGTAGTACGGAGGTAGTACATGTACTACATCCCTAGGACGGGAAGTTGAGCTTGTAGTACATGTACTACATCCGCACGGAACGTGTTAAAGAATTTACCTAAAAAGGTTAAGCTAAAAACAAGATGTTTATTTATTTTTATTTTTTAATTGGTAAGCATGGATAACAATGTTTATATTGAGTACATACATTATTATAATATAATATGCTTATACATATATCTAGGAAAATATAGATAAAATTATTGGCAAATCAAAGTCAGAAATCTTTAAAGTAATAATCAATAAGGAAATCGCCAAGGTTATTAAATCATTTTCCATTGCCACGGTACAATGCCTGTTGTGACAAATCGTTCAGCATAATAAGTTCGCACTTCTCCTGCTGCCCTGGTATAGTTATTTATTGCACTGTGGGGAATTTCCTCAAGACCAGTATGTGGATGTTGGGTAGCAGTACCTGGTTTAACCCTTCCTTCTTCCCACTCTTCAACATCCAGCATATCTCTCTGAATGTATGGATGTATAGGAGTTGAAGTTTTTCTTAACCAGTTGTGAAGAGCACATGTAGTTTTCACCACTTGTTCCGTTGTTTGTACAGAGAGTGGAATGGGCTTCTCAAAGATTCGAAATTTCGACACAAGTATGCCGAATGTGTTTTCCACAAAGCGACGAGCCCTTGAGAGTCTGTAATTGAATATCTTTTGTTTCTCGGTTAGTGGGCCACATCTGGAAAATGGTTTTAAAATGTTGGTTCTCAATGAGAAGGCATCATCAGCGACGAAAATCCCTTGTTCCGGTATATTTAATGAGTTATTTTGCAAGGCCTCATTAAATGTTGATTTCGCAAACACTGCGGCGTCATTTACTCTTCCATTGGTTCCCACATCAAAGTATATAAAATTGTAATTAGCATCGACAATTGCGAATAGTATCGTACTGAAATCTTTCTTGTAATTAAAATACTGTGAACCAGTATTCGGGGGACACTTGATGTTGACGTGCTTACCGTCCATAGCCCCACACGCATTTGGGAAATTCCAGAAAGTTTCGTAGTCTCGCATCACTTTTTCCCAGCACTCAACTGTGTTAGGCACCTGTAACAAGCAATTATAGACAATAGTAAAAAAAATATATATTTTATATTCAAATTTTATATTTAAATTTTTTATTATATATTCAAATTTTTGTATTTCTGTTAACTTTTAATTGTTTTTGGGAATGCTATGTGATTTCTTTCAATTGGATGTAAATGTTCTTTGTTTCAGGATTTAGAATCGACGGGAAAGGACACTTCTGGAAAAGCAACAAATGATAGCCAACATTTGGAGCAACGTGAACAGCAAACAGCAGACGTTCTGGACACTGAGGCAGCATCTCCAGATAATATTGAAAATTCTTCGGCGGTAGCTACGAGTACTCCAAATTAGTGCTAACTTACAAAATTGCAAAAAGGGGCGGAAGCGTTCCCTCAATACTTGCGTTTCGGGGGGTTCATGACGCAATAAAAAAATTGAAGGAAATGTCGGAAGAAAATAAACAGGATCTGAACAAATTCGACGTCTTCTGTAAGAGTCTCGCCATACAACTGAAAAAAAAAATGCCTTTGGATAGGACTCTTATTTGTCAAGAAAAGCTACAGAATGTGATGACACAAGAACGTCTCTTCCAACTATCACACCCTCAGTCTCACCCATCAATGTCGTCCAGCTCATCTAATTATCAACAGTCGCTAGCAACTCATAATTCCGACCAGTACTCTGCGATGTCATCACCAGGCCACAGTATCCATTCACAGCAATCACACAACCATCACTACCAATCTACCGGAAGAGATGAATGCTGCGAAGAAACTCAATATAGTTTCAGTAATGTTTTGCCCCAGGCCCTTTCTTCAGCCGGAATAATTATTAATGATGTAATACCTTTATAATTATCTTTTTGTACATTATTTTATAAAAATTGGAAATGTTTTGAAAATAAATGAATCAATTCAACTGTAAGGTGTTAAATTTGTACTTACCATTATAAAATCTGCCAAAGAGTTGTATATAGCCTCGCATACCTCAGGAAAAAACACTGAGAATGTACTTCTTGGAACTCTGTACAGTGCGCTCAATGTACCCATATTATCTCCAGTCGCCAGATATCGTAGCGTCATTTGTAGTTTTATTTTAGGGCTCAAAGCTTCTCGGAACCAAGTATTTTTTTTTTTAATAAACGGAGTTACTTTTTCGAGAAGATATGCGAATTGGTCCTCGTTCATTCTTAAATGATTTCTGTACACCTCAGGATTTTCTTCTGCCCATTCTCTTAACAGCGTTGACGAAGCTCCCAGATTTTCTCTCCTTGAAACCCATGGTTTCACCCACCAACGTCTTTGAGCATGGCCAGTTGGCGATATAATTGAGTTCAGTTCATGTATCAGTCCACGTGAAATTAAGTCAGTGCCTCCGCGTATAATCCTTGCATTCCTTCTCGAGCGAGACATCCTGCCACCTGGTACCACAAGTTGTCCTGGCACCTCACACAGAATAAATTTTTATACAGCTTTTACTGAATCATAATATAGTATATTAATTATATTTTATTGATTGTAATTAAAAAATATAACGTACCTTTCCAATGAATACAAGTAAATGAAGTATTTTGGTGGCTTAAGACAATTAATATGAATTACATGTGACAGACTGAAAGTAAAACTGCGAGTGAGAAATTTTTGGGGGACTCCGCTATTAGTTTCGGGCGGGGAGATGGGCACCACTTTCTTCGTAAATTAAAAAAAAAATTTAAGTTGTTTATGTTCCCACAGCATGGCTCGTGGATCCCGGTTCAACGAGACCTGACTCTCATTATACTTACACAGAATAAATCAGAACAAAAATAATCGAATTAAAAATAATAAAGACAAACAGAGGAACACATGACTAAACGAACAAAACACAAATAGGTACGTAGTATCTGCTGCACGTCAGTTCCGAAAACGAACATAACTGCTAACTCAGCTTTTTCCGGTTTATAGAGCGGCAACACATTGGGCGGACGAATGTGTCCCCCCCTCCACAGTTTGTACAGTGACAACTACTATTAGGTCAATGACCGTACGCAGTAAAACATTGCCGATGTCTGAACCGGCAACACAAGACGGTGCAAGTGCCCAGCAGTTCGAAAGCAATGCTACGATTTTCTTCAAGTTTCACTACTAATATTGTTCGTCTTTCAAATTATTCAATAACTAAAGTATTTATTCTGTAACATAATTAATATTATTTTCTCTTATTTCCAGTACTGTTGTCGCCGGCAGCAGCGGTTACATCGACACCACGCTACTGCTATTCTTACTAAATCCTTGTGCTATCAAATTTAAAATAATTAGTATTAAAAATTAATATTCTTTCTTTCCAGATAATGAAAGAGGAATTTCAAATAATTATTTCTTTTTTATTAAAGAGGAATTAACAACGTGTATTTTTCATCGTGAATGTATTAATGTATAGAAGAATTAATCAAAACAAATGATTAAGATAGCAACTGATTAAAACAAATTGTTGTGGCTTATAAGTGTGACGAAAATCAGACGTAGCATACGTTATTTTAATTGTTGTGCGGTAGCCTAAATGCCCTTTCTCCTACCGAAACGGCGACAATGAGTGCTGAAGGGAGACAGAAAACGTGTTCGAGGAATATTAAAGTAATTTAATTTGAGAGCAGAAAACCGACAATTTAAACTCAATTTTCGTGGGGGGAAGATCGTTTAGCGACGCGACGTTCAACGCGAGCAGTCTGGTTGGTGGAAATTTTATTTCCTTTTTCTCCTGTTATGCTTTCTCATCGGCGCTTTTGTTCGTTATGTTAAGGCTGCGTTCTTTTTAGTACATATTACTTCCAGTGATATCATATGTAAACTTGACAGTTTTTTTTAATTCATTAAATTATTCTACAAATTCTCTGACACATCGAAAAACAACAGAAGAAAAAATATTGCTTATCAATTATCCTTTAAGTATGTGGCAGGTTATACTCACCATGATCAAAGAAGAAACACAGATGTACGGCAGCAACTGGATATTATGAGTATACTCGACAGGATTACCCAGTATCGGGTGAATTAATGGGAACATCTTTGCCGAATGGTTGACTGCCGCATCCCAAACAACTATGGAACTATAAGCCGAAGGGACGGAGAGCTGTGTGACTTCCGAGGAAGCGCTGGATTGACCAGCTCTAGCCTATTTGAGACCGGAACAAACAAACTTTGGTATAATCCTTGCAGATGATGATGATGATGATAAATTATTCGTTTAAAAAATTGACTGCATTCTGTACCTGACGTAAGATAACCTGAAAGGTGGAGTGACAAATTTTAATTGTATATTATAAGTCTACTGTTACGTAAGTTATGATCTTTGATGTGCAAACTAAGTTCATCACAAGAGAAAATACAAAAAAATTATCGAATGCTTCTATCAAAATCATATTAAATAGATCAATGTTTTCATAACTACAATAACATATTATTTAATACTGTTCAAAATAAATACAACAGACACTAAAATAAAGAAGGTTACAAACAACGTTAGGAAAACAAGTAAATACTCAACATCACTTCGCGCGAATCACAAAACACAGTCACGTATATCGCTATAAGATGTGCTCAGTATGTTTACACAGGTAGTAGTCATGGCACGAATAATACGGGGACACCAACGGATTTCACTCGAATATTCTGTGTCGCTCGTCAGTGTTTCTGAACGTGCTGTTTAGGATCAGACTCAAATCTAAAGGCCGTCATTCCGTCGCAAGTCGCACATATTCCGAGTCATCTCCATCCGACCCGCTTATTGGCGATTTGTTTCACTTCACCCTCAGCGCGTTTTCTCCCTTTAGCATTGTTTTTATTATCCATGTAATTCTTGACCATCCTCTGCTGTGAAAATTTTGTGGAAAACAAGAAGTTGCTTGCGTGAGATGTCGTCCAGAGGTTTCTGAGGGTCCGGCCCAGCCAATTACATTTTTTATCTTTGAATTTCTTGTTCAAATTGGTTTATGGTTTGTCGAGTTCTCTGTTGGTGATCTGATCTGTTCACAAAACGCGTACTAGTCTTCTCGGACGTATGTTTATAAAGAACTGGATATTCATTATGCATGGTAATAGCTTTTGGCACTTTTCAGGTTTCGCATTGTAGTGAATACGTTTGACGCTGTCGTCGAAATTACGAATTTTAGTTTTTCTTAGAGTAAGCGTAAAATATTTCATTGTTTTAGCTTTTACATTGTTATTACATTTGATTGTTAAAATTACATAACGACTTTTTGGTTTTCGTGATCAGTGTTCTCAGCTTTATCTGTGACAGAGCAAAGATAAACAAACTCTCCGCAAATCTTAGTAGACATATGGTTTATGCAGATTGGTTCAGCATTTTGAGAGTGTAGGCAAAGCTATTTTGCTTTGTTCTTACTTATTTTTAGAACATTTTCTGGATTTTTTGGAAGAAAATGTTTATCTTCATTTCCGCCATGGTGTTAGACAGCATGAATCCATAAATCATTTGCATAGTCTAGATCTAATCGCCCGAATAAACCCCACTTTACGCCTCTGGGAGCATGTGTTGCCTTGCTGTGCTGTTTAAAACTCATTATGCAGTACATTAATATCCCCCCTACTTCCTCAACGTTAGTAGTTGTTCCATTTTTTTGCGTCGCGTAACATTATGACTCGTTAAATTGTATGAGAAATTAAAGACAATTTCATATTTAAAAGTTTAGAGCAATGGAAACTACACATGCAACAGGGTCAACGTAATTGTGTGAATGTGTTAGCAGCGTCTGCGACTGCTGTGCTTCGTACAGCAGTGGGATATACAGTCTGGATTATGCATACACACCCTATGGGAAACATAAACAAAGACTACAGACAAGGGACAGGACAGTGTATTATACTGCGGTGAGTCTGCTCATATCCGTGTAGCTAGTTTATGGTAACCCAAGCTACGGTACACGAAGTAAATGCTATCAAGTAAAATTAGCTACATACTTGCGCGCAGGGACGTGTAATTAAAGGCACATCAGCTCTCTCTGAATCCTTCTAAGCGAATCGATAAAACGTGTTTTCTAATTATTGTATTAATGTTACAAATTGATAACACCTCTGCTGATCGTACTGCATGCCGTACGTGTTAAGGAAAATACCGTCAATAATATTTTTAATTGAAACTTGTAGACTCAACACAACTTACTGTAAGATATGGAAGTTTTGAAATTATCTATTACTTCAGGTCGATGTGCACTAGGATGGTTTCCTGACGGGAATTTGTTTAGGTATCAACAGCACTTCACACTATTCATAACATAGGTGACCTGCCAACTATTTGGGGTAGAATGCTAATTTTTGCGAGGAGCTTCACTCGTCGGGAAGGTGCGACGAAGGCGCTTCACCCAAGAGAAAGCGTTTGGAACAAAAGAAGAGGAAGGATTTCTTGATCAAATTAACTTCAAACAACCTTTCAGTAATTGAAAACGAGAAATACTGATGGTTTTGCTAAAGTCAGGGTGAAACTCAGAAAACCTGACATCAGAACCATAAGTCATAGGTCCATGACGTTTGACATAAACAACGTTAGGGGAGAAATCGTATTAAAACATCAAATTGATAGACCTAGAAATGGAGGCTATTCTCAGGAAAACCTGGAAGCCTTTACTCCTAACCTATTATGTCATTAAAATGTAATAAATCTGGTCTCTGTCTATCAAAAAATGATTAAAAATTACATGACGCGAGTTATGTAATCAACAGTGAAAAACTATAAATGGAACTATTGCCTACAAAAAACCTACATATTTTTCTACAACCTCTATTATTTTTAACATATTTTTCGTAAATTTCTACTAGTTTTATTATACCGTTTGGAAAAAAATTCCGTCTGTGATTTAAAGACTAATAACAGCAACGTAATCTAATCTAATAACAATGGTAAAAAACAACGTAGGCCTAATCAAATGATCACAAGCTTTATGTTATATATTATAATAAATTTGTAAGCCACTGATAATTGTAAAACACCAATATAATGTAAATCAATGAGAAAGGAATGTATTTAAATTAGTTTGTAAATGTAAAAATCTGTAAAAGTAAGAAATTAAAAATTATAAAAAAATTTAAATATTCTAATATAAACCCAAGTCAATTAAGAAGAAGAAAGCTGAGTCGTTAACAATGCAATATTTGGTAAAGAAGTAAAAAATTGCTTCCATCTTGAACCATGAAATAGAAAACGTCACGAAAAAAGAAATAATAATTGTAAACCAGATGGTAATATAAAATTTAAAATATAGAAGAAGTTAATAAGTGAAGCAAGTTTATAATAAGAATTACCAAGTACGCAAGTAAGAACTAACATAATTCATTTAAATTATTCTGATTTAAAAATTGTTAAAACATTTTATTTAATCATAAGAACAGAAATTTTTTACATTATTTTGTTAATAAAATTGTCTTTTATTTTGATTTTCTGTGTTGCTTGCCCTGAGATTGAGAGTCTATTTCGTTCATGCTGTAAAAAAAAGAAATAAAACCTAATTGTAGTGAACATATTTTGTTATTTTGAAGGTAGCAGCACAATATTCAGACAAAGTGTAATAATTCCATTTTTCAGTAGCAAACGTTTACACAGTGCAATTTCGTATATCACATTTGTAGTTATTACTTACGTTGGACCAGACGGTTTTGTGTCTTAGAAAAAGAAACAAGTAAATGGTCTGAATCAACTGTTGTTAAGAAGCAAATCAACAGAATCAGAAACATTCTGTGCACAGTACGTACGGCGGGCACAAATGAAACCCCCCTATGTGACAGTACCGTCGAGTGACCACAGGTAATCTGACGTCCGACTATCGACAGCAGTGCCGTAACCCGCCGTGTCAGTAACGTCGAGTGACCGCAGATAATCTGACGTCCGACTATCGACAGCAGTGCCGTAACTAGGAGCTGCTCCTTGGGGAATGAGATTAGCTTCTGTGGGGGGGGGGGGGTATAAGACTAGCTTTAAGGTTGGACCCCCAATTTTTCTCAGGACAAATGAGAAATTTAGGATTCTTTCCATATAAAATTATAGATATTGTTACGCCATTACAGAACGTTCTACATGTTTCTCGGCTAATCCAGCAGAGTCCAGCTGTAATGTTGTGTGCGTACGTGACACTTGACATGCGAGGCAGTGTTACGTAATACGGAACATGATCGTACATTCGATAGTGTTATTCGACAAGCTTCTCTCAGCTAGCCCAACGGTGCATGTTTCTGCCAAGGCCGCGCTGAAGTATCCTCTAGAATTTTTGATTGCTTGTTAAGGACGCATATTATGGAACCCAGCAGACTGTAAATAGCCCACACCTGCCGGGCAATTTACACAGTGCGTATCAAGTGGTGTATTAGTGAAAAGTGATTATAGTGCGAAATTATTTATAGTTGACATTATTATTTGTGTGGACAGATTTTATCGAATCATTGTACGAGTATAATCTTGTCGAATAACTTGTTGATTTCAAACTGTTAATTGTGATAATTAAAGCTGGTGATTAGTGACTTAATTGGTGTCTTGTATTTTGTTTTCACTGTACCATACCACGATCAAGGAGACCGTCGTAACAATATATTTTATACTGTTACGACGTCGCAGAACAATCTACGTGTTTATCGAACGTTCCAGAGAGATCCAGAATGTAAGCGTGTGGCGTACGTGTTTGTAGACGCATTTACGAGAGAGTTCTCGATGCCGCCAGCCGTGCGGACTGTGTCAAGGCCACAGTTAATTACGTAGTTCATACGTACGCTAAGACGGAATTAGGAATCATCTAGATATTCGACTGGCTATAAATACCGGTACTCAAAGACGTTCAGTTAGTTCAGCGCGAGATATTGGATAGTGCGGTTCGAGAGTTATAGTAGCGATATTACTGTGCGCGTTCAAGTGGTTATTAGTTAAGTGTTGTATTTTATAATCGGGCGGTATAATTGTAATACAATTGTGTTTAATATTAGTGACCTTTTATTGCGTGTGAACAATTTATATTTGATTTGTTGTAGTAGACTGTGTTGTTAATTACGAAATGTTTAACTATAAAAATTAAAACTGATGATTAGTGACTTAACTGGTGTCTTGTACTTATTTTGTTTCCACTGTACCTACAGCGATCGAGTAGACCATCTTAACAGTTGTGTCAGAAGTGGGATAAAACGGTTAACAGTGGAAACAGTGGACACTTTGTACAAGACGAGTGTGATTCGTAATTATTCAGAAAACAATGGATGCCAGTCAGATGATGGAAAATTTCCAGGCGCTGCTGTTGCAGACAGAGCAACGACGCCGACAGGAGGCGGAAGAATCAGAAAAACGACAGGATGAAAAACGACGAGAGGAGGCAGAGGAACGAAAGCGTGAAACAGAAGACATCAAAGCATTAATACAGGAGCAGAAACAGATGCAAGAACATAGTACCGCAGAATTGGCTCTCCTATGAGGTGAGCTTAATAAACAAGTTACGAAAATATCGGAGGTACAAGAATCAGTGACATTAAAAAATAGCTGAAGTAGAAAAATCTGTCTCGAGTGTTCAAGAATCGATGTCTACAAAAATATCTGAAGTAGAAAAATATGTCTTGACTGTGGAAGAAACTATGACAACAAAAATATCTGCAGTAGAAAACTCTATGGCAAACATAAGAGAACAAATTAAAAGTGAAGTTGAACAATGCATGAAGATTCAACCAAAACAAATTTCTGAACAGACTGTACCAGTGATAAAGACAGAAAAAGACACAGAAAATAAATTAATAGAGAAAGTCACTTTGCCTGCAGTAGGGACAGTTCATGTTAAAGCTCCAACCTTTGACGGAAGCAGTCACTGGGCAACGTACCTCCGCCAATTTGAAACTGCTGCATGCGCAAATAATTGGACAGAGAAAGACAAGGCTGTATCACTCGTTCGTTAAAAGGACCTGCGGCGGAATTACTACAGAAAGTGCCACCTGACAGCCAAAACACCTATGCCGAATTGATAAAAGCTCTAGAATTACGGTATGGTGATAAACATTTGCGAGATGTGTACTGCCCAGCTTAGAGCAAGGCGACAACATTCCGGAGAGAGCCTTCAAGAGTTTGAAGCAAGTATCGACAGACTAATTAGACTGGCCTATCCTGAAGCGCCAGAAGATTTTCGAACGAGTTTTGCGATGCAGACATTTACTACCGGTGTCCGAGATAACGAACTACAGCAAGTGTTACGAATGGCAAGACACCAGAACAGTGCGGACGCTCTGGTAAATGCTTTGCAATTTGAGGCCGCCAAATCAGCGTCTCGTTGGACAAGTCATAAAGTGCGCGCGCAAAAGATCACGACGGCACAGACGATGAGGAAGAAGAACAAGGAACAGAGACTCGACGGTCGACGCCACAGAATAAAATAAGAAAGGATGGAAGACCGAAGTCTTATAGATGTGGGAAACCTGGATATCTACAACGAGATTGTCGGGTTAGAATTCAGCAGCAGGGAAGCGAGCAATAGTCGGTACAACGGGGCGTGTGCTGACCAACTGGAGGAACGAAGCCCCTAGACAATACGCAATTTCTACACTTCAGAAAACAGCGAGAGCTTGGTAGTTACCGGATTTGTTCAAGAAAGGCCAACCTCGATTACAGTTTACACAGACGCAACAGTTTCTTTTGTGCGCCCCGACGTGGTGAAAGATCTCAAGCCAATCTGGTGCTCTTGCAGCTTGCGAACAGCTACTGGACGGCCTGTAAAAGTGTATGGAAAAGTGGAGATACACCTACGCCTCGGTCGACTTGAGTTTAATCATCAAGTACTTGTTGCAGACATTATGGATGAAGCAATTCTTGGTGTGGACGTTATGAACGCATACGGATTTATAGTCGACTTCAAGAACAATGTCTTGAGAATCGGAGGCGAAGAGGTAATGCTATCAACAATGACGACAGCAGAAAAATCGATCGATGTCATAAACCAAGTGGCCGTAACTGTTCCGCCAAACTCCGAAAAGATCATCATGGTTAGAACCGATGTAGATACTAGGGGCAACCAGTGCTCTATATTCGAACCCCAGGCAGTCAGCACACCGGGCATACTAATTGCCAGAAGTTTAGTAAAACCGGACGAAACCGGAAATGTACCTATTAGAGTGGCGAATATTTTGGATCAAGCTATCACTTTACAAAGCAATACGCTCCTAGGCAATTTGACTCCTGTGGCCTGGGTAGCTGGGTAGCCGGAATAACGCAACGAAGATCCAGTTCTTCGGATACTTCCAAATTACCAGAGGAACTGCAAGAATTATTGAACAGATCTTCCAGCGACCTCTCAAGTGGTGAGGTGAAAGAACTGAGACAGTTTTTAACGAATTCAAAGATTGTTTTGTAGTTCGGGGACAGCTTTCTCGACCCGAAGCTTTCTCGACCCCAAGTGGCTTATTCCAATTTAAAGTCTTCCCATTTGGACTCTGTTTTGCACCGACAACATTTGAGAGATTGATAGACCTGATACTCCGATGCCTGACGTGGAAAACTTGCCTTGTTTACTTAGACGATGTCATAGTGATCGGGAAGACTTTCGAAGATTATTTGGAAACCTTAAGGAAGTTCTAACTAGAATTCACGGTGCACAACTGAAGCTGAGCCCGAAGAAGTTTTCTCTATTCCAGAAGGAAGTACAGTATCTTGGCCATCTGGTTTCGGCAGCGGGTGTTAGCATGGATCCTAATAAAGTAGCCACCGTAAGAGACTGGCCAGTTCCGAAGAGTAAACACGAAGTTCGGAGTTTCCTGGGGTTATCCTCATATTACCGACGTTTTGTGAAAGGCTTCGCTACTATTGCTAAACCATTACAAGAGCTAACGGAAAATAAACGAAACTTCCAGTGGTCGAGAGAGTGTGACCAAGCATTTAGAACGTTGAAGATTGCATTATGTTCGCAGCCAATTCTCGCTTTTCCAGCTTCCGAAGGGATGTACATCGTAGACACAGACGCAAGCAATACTGGTCTAGGAGCAGTTTTGTCTCAAGTGCAGAACGGTGAAGAACGAGTAATAGCGTATTACAGCAAGACGCTTTCTAAACCAGAGGGAAATTATTGTGTTACAAGGAGAGAGTTGTTGGCAATTGTCAGAGCTTTGGAGCACTTTCATAAATACCTCTATGGGAGAGAGTTTTCACTACGTACCGACCATGCCGCACTTGCATGGCTCTTGAGATTTAAAAATCAGGAAAGACAGTTGACAAGGTGGCTCGAACGGCTGCAAGAGACCAACTTCAAAGTACAACATCGACGGGGGCGCCTGCATGGTAATGCAAATGGCTTATCACGAAGACCGTGCCTGGAAGACTGCCGACATTGCCACAGAAAGGAAGAACAAAACTCAAGCGAACATGTTCAAGCCATCACTGTAGATTTCCTGGCTGACGGCTGGACAACACAAGACTGTCGACAAGAACAGAAGCCTGATGAAGACATTGGACCGATCTTGACAGCAAAAGAGGAAGGTCGCTGCCCGGATTGGCACGATATCTGCCATGGTTCCGAAGTGCTAAAGGGCTACTGGGCACAATGGGAATCTCTCACCATAGAAAACGGATTGCTGAAGAGGGCTTGGGAAAGTGCACATGGACGAGACGTGGTCATGCAGTTGATAGTTCCCCGAAGTAAAGTGCAGTCTGTTTTGAAGGAGATACATGATGGAATATCTGGAGGCCATCTTGGCGTTAACAAAACCCTTGAAAAAATACGGAAGCGATTCTATTGGCTTCATCTTCGCCACGACGTAGAGGAATGGTTTGGACGTGTGAAATATATGCTGCAAGCAAGGGCTTACAAACCAGAAGCAAGGGAAAAATGAGACAGTATAACGTTGGACTACCTTTCGAGAGAATTGCCATAGACATTGCTGGACCATTCTCAGTTACTGACGATGGAAACCGGTACATCATGGTTGTAGGTGACTACTTTACTAAGTGGGTGGAAGCTTACGCAATTCCAAATCAGGAGGTTACCACTGTGGCAAAGCAGTTAGTTCACAACTTCTGTTGCCGTTATGGAGTCCCTATGGAACTCTATACGGATCAAGGGAGAAATTTCGAATCAGGAGTGTTCAAAGGATTATGCCGTCTACTCGGAATTCTAAAGACCATGACAACGCCTCTGCATCCTCAGTCAGACGGGATGGTTGAGAGATTCAATAGGACACTTGAGCAACATCTTTCGAAGGTTGTTGACGAGAACCAAACAGACTGGGACCAACGTATACCATTATTCCTCCTGGCGTATAGATCATCAGTACACGACACAACCGGCATGACTCCAGCAAAATTGGTGTTCGGGAGGGAGATTCGTCTTCCTGGGGACTTAATGTTCGGATCACCTGAGACTCAGTCCCATTTCGCAATTAGAAAACCAACTGGAGAAATGAATCGCTTGGTAAGAGGACGGCTGAAGATTGCCAGTGATAAAATGATAACTCGGTATGACATTGGCAGCAATAGTGTGGGTTCCCCAAGAAGAAGACCAGGTCTGGTTGTTCAATCCAAAGCGCCGTCGTGGTCGCTTACCTACGCTTCAGTCTAACTGGGAAGGTCCCTACACGGTGAAAAAAAGAATTAACGATGTTGTTTATCGGATTCAGCAGGAAGGACAGTGAAAGTTCAATGTCGTCCACCTAGATCGCCTGGCTAAGTACAAATTTAGAGACGGTTTGCCAGTTCGGGACGAACAGGCTTAAGGAGGAGGCATTGTTACGACGTCACAGAACAATCTACGTGTTTATCGAACGTTCCAGAGAGATCCAGAATGTAAGCGTGTGGCGTACGTGCTTGTAGACGCATTTACGAGAGAGTTGTCGATGCCGCCAGCCGTGCAGACTGTGTCAAGGCCACAGTTAATTACGTAGTTCATACGTACGCTAAGACGCAATTAGGAATCGTCTAGATATTCGACTGGCTATAAATACCGGTACTCAACAACGTTCAGTTAGTTCAGCGCGAGATATTGGATAGTGCCGTTCGAGAGTTATAGTAGCGATATTACTGTGCGCGTTCAAGTGGTTATTAGTTAAGTGTTGTATTTTATAATCGGGCGGTATAATTGTGAAATCTTTGTCAGGGTTTTCAGTTCTTTCGCACTGAAGATGACCGTTGAAGGTACGGCCGAAACGTTTGCAACATCTAACATCGGACTGCGCCCTTATAACACGGCAAACCAGAATTTTTACAACCATAAATAAAGTGTGTGTGCGCGCGCAAGGGTGGGTGGCGTGTGCGCCGTCGCTGCACACACACACACACACACACACACACACACACACACACACACACACACACACACACACACACACACACACACACACACACACACACACACACACACACACACACACACACACACACACACACACACACACACACACACACACACACACACACACACACACACACACACACACACACACACACACACACACACACACACACACACACACACACACACACACACACTGTATAAAAAAGTAAATTAAATTTGTTGGAAGTATATAATAATTGTATAGGCGGTCAAGGGTTTGTTTTCAATAAAGACGGCTTTGCATCTGCACCAGATTTACATTTTACGTATTTATCTCACTTCATGTCTACAACATTTAAATATATTGTGTAGTTTAGTATTTTTAAATTTTTTTGTTTTTAATTACAGGTGACAATGTACATTGCGTACTAGATACACGATATAGTAGACTATGTTGTGGGCTTGTTTTACATTACATTTACCTTCCGTCTGGTGCGGCTGATCTGATTGATACTCGTCATACGTTTTTTTGTTCCATTTGTTTCTAACAGATGGCAGCACCACCTGTCTTTCAGTAGCTTAACATATTCCTTCCCTTTATCTGTCAACAGCGTTTAGTATGCCAACAGCTATTGCAAAGTGAAGATATTGTCTATTTGTTCAATTTGATACACTGCGCCTGTGCGTGTTATATTTTTGAAGGTTTACAATTGTCTTGTTCAATCGTTTTGGTAAGTAAATTTTGCATATTTCTATACATATTGTAGCGTGACAGAAAATCCACTACATTTTAAGTCATGTGAAATCATAAAGTTTAATTACACCAACAAATGTTATAATAATATTGAATGACATTTAAATAAATCAGAGGAATGAACCACAATAAAATAAAATCCTCATTACATTATATATAAAAACCACTGTTTTAAAAACCAAAGAAAGTATCGAAGCAACTCATCAACTCATAGTATCATATCAGTAAGTTACCCAGGAAGCTCAGAGCAGTAAACCAATTATATAAGACCATATCCAGAAAAAAGAGACTCAATTAAAGAGTGGTGAATACCAAAATACCCCAAAAACAAGAAGAGGGAAGAATAAAGTTTGTTGATCAGGAAGAAAACAATACCCTGAAACCTGTATAGAAGAATAAAGTCAGTTCAGTGAATAAATTACATGCTCCAAACTAAACCTCAGTCGAGATACACCAAGTACCTTGGTTTACCCAAGAATGAGGAAGGAAGACCAGAAGAGTGAAGACTAGACGAGGGACAAGAATGAAGACTAGAAGAAGGACAAGAATGAAGACCAGAAGGAAGATACGAAGAAGGACAAGAAAGAAGACAGGAGGAGAGGAAGAAATAGTATGAAAGAAACACCGTAGTAAAACCTATTATTATATAAACTACTATCAACCCCAAACCCACAAAAACTATGCAAAAGAAAGTATAACATACCCAAAATCCTATAAAATGTAATTATTGAGAAAACTAAAGTGCTGTATAGCGTTATAAGAAGTGCACCGACTAAAGCTATTGTGTAATAAAGAAAATAAACTAGTCTTAACGGTCCATGATTACTAAAGGTCTGGTCTGAGATAATAAGACTCAAAATATCAGAACCAACAGTGAAAGTGAATTTGTGTAAGTGTTTTTTAGAAATGCAATAAACTTAAAGTTGGTGATACTATAACTTATCAGTATGCAATATCACAACTTTAATATCTGATAATAAACAGCATAATAAAATAATAGAATGGAACATTTCCAATATTTTATTATTTTAATGTAAATCTTTATTTACAAGACATTTGTAAAAAATGATAATAAATAGAGTATGGGAGTTAATGTTTACTGATGTAGGGGATCACAATAATAATGGTTTAAACCAGAAAGGACTGGTATTCATATAGTATTAATAAGTGTAAAATGTTTAAATAGACTGTTATTTCACAGTCCTAAAATCAATGTGTTGATAAATGTATTTGTAAGGTTTATTAGAAAATAAGATTTATGTTATGTGTTTTAAGAAGAATTATGTTTGATAAATAATAGCCAACATACCATTAATAATGTTCTAATAGGTATGCTATGTTAGCTCAAAAATAGTTAAAGGATATATGTTCAAACCATATCTGCAATATGTTCAATTGTGCAGATTGCTAAACAATGTTCATAATTATTTATTTTAATAACTGTAGTGTTAATTAACTACTACAGCACACAATAAGTTATAAACCATGTTATTTTCATATAATTGTAATTATGTAAAGTCAGAGGAGGAATTAAGTTTAAATTATTTGAGAAAGAAAGAAATATAAAATTCTAAAATCTAGGCCATTTGGTGAAATCACAGAACCAATATAAACTAGTATAATTCACTTATAAATCCTGTAAACTACCAAGATTTATATAAGATAACTCAATTAACCACTAGTGGAAATGATCCTATGAGTTAAAATGATAATAAGGAAATATACCTTAACATTTTGTAAATTTTCAAAATATATAAATTAATTGATTTTAAAGAGCAGTGTCAAATTTACAGATTAACACGAAAACCAGTTCAAAGGTGTAATTTATATGTATTTAAGGAAAGGAAGAGGAATATGAATAATTAAAATTTATTATAATAGTATTAATAATATTTAAAATGGAGGAATTTTGTATAAAGACGGAAATCCAATTTTGAGCCTATATTTCCAAAGTGTGAACAAAATTTGTTAATTTCCAGAAAATGTCCACAGATATGGACTATAATACATCAATTTAAAGGGAATGAGATGATTAAACCAATAATAAGGTTAATAATTCATAAAAGTAAGGAATAAAATAGATAAATTCCATATATATTGTAATATTTTATCATATGTACAGGTAATCGAAATGTGTTAACAATACTTTTTCAAAGATTAACTGGGCCAGATTTATGACCAAGTTAATTAGTCTTTTGTTGAATATCAAGCTGGACAGTTGTGTAAAAAACGTTTCTTTAAATCGAGAAAAATGGTACTAGCGTTTAGCCATTGAAATAAGTGAACGAGAGTTAGACGGTTTAGACACTTTTTAAAGCTAAAGCTGTTAATTCATTCACGACAATAGTGAAAACAAACACTTAACTCCATAATACGAGTGATAGAAACAAGTAAAACACTATATTTCAACTGATTCATTCTGCAATTCCTAACCATAATTTAAAAACTTAACCGCAGAAGTTGAACACATAGAAAATAAACTAACTAACACCAGTTTACACAGAACACTTCACCAGAATACACCAAATAGATTAACAGACATATTACACCAGTGCGGGGACATTTTAAACCTTAATAAAGGTAATTTTGTTGTGATTTTCTGACACGACGCATATGCTGTAACTTAGTCCAACTCGAGTAGCGGCCATCTTGAAAACGGAGTCTGGTAACCACATCACAGTGACGTCAGTCTTCATTGGTTTGACAAAACATTTATTACAATATTATATACTGGAATTATTTAAATACTATTGAATAGTAATTATTGTATTTATTTTTAATTGTTAATGTTATACTTTCTCGTCACCCTTCTCTGACTATTAATTCTAATCGCTCAAAGAACCTGTCTTTTAATATAATATATCATAAATTTGTTCTGTATGACACAATCGATAATTCCCGAGACAGAGTCGATAATTGCTCTCCACCGATAAAATATCGATTATTTATTTAAAATTGTCAATAAATCTTTATATTTCCATTATTTTGTATCTGTTACTTATTTCACAGGGTGATTTAAGGGTATTTATAAGGCTGAAGGACTTAAGTAAGAAGAATATATTCTATCTGAACAAGATATTGGACCAGTCAGGAAAGTCACCAATCGATTATTACCTGGAGTTAATCTATTTAACTCCAGACTTGGTTCAAATCTTCAAGAAGTGCTCGACGGTTAATAAATACCTACCTGTTATTAAAATTTTACAGAACCTTTTTAAAACAGATGTATTTCTCATTTAAACACATTTATTAACATAACAAAATTATTTTATTATTTGAAAATTCTATTTTTATTGAATTTTCCATATACATTTTATCTTTTGTAACGACCGGCATACAGCGGTCTGGTGACCAAGTGGCTAGCCAAACAGTGGGATTTGATTGCAGCCATAGGGTCTTGTTACAAAGTGGCGTCCAACTTAGAGGGCTTAATAATCTAAGCTTGGCAGCGATTAATAAATAGAGACAGAGAAAAATGCAGAGACGAGCTACCTCGAAAAAGAGGGCGGCAGAGGCCGAGAAAGAGGTTGACATGGGGGATAAGGAGGCAATACCTGTGGAGGATCCGGAAGTGTTACTAATCCAGATGGAACCGAAACAACCAGCACCAACCGAGGAACAACCTGAAGTAACAACGCAGACGGGGGAGGTCACTATCCCAGAGAAGGAAAAGGAGAAGTCCCAAACAATCGAAGAGAGGATGATGGAAATGTTCCGGGTAATAAGTCAGCAAATGAATTCTACCAAAGAAGATTTAGGTGGAATAAATAAAAACATAGAATCCACGAAGGAAGAATTAAAGGAAAATAATAAAAAATTAGAGGATCTGAAGGAAGACAATCGATCCACAAAGGAAGAATTGGGCCGTAAGATAGAAAATACTAACAAAAGGATTGAGGAAACCAGTAAGAATTTGAATAAGAAGATGGAAGATCTGAAAGAAGACAATCAATCTTTGAGTAAGAAGATGGAGAAGAAAATGGAGGAAACAAGTAGGAAAATGGAAAGCGACAATCAGCAACTGAGGGAACAGTTGGAGGAAAATAATCAGAAAATGGAGGAGAAGATGGACGAGAATAATCAAAGGCTAAGAGAAGAACTAAGGGAAGTCAACCAAGAGAACATGAATAAGTTAGACGAGAGGATTGAGTTAGCCAAAGAGGAGATAAATAAAAAGATAACTGAGACGAAGAAGTCCATTGTAAAGAAATTAGAACAGGAAGTCGTGGTTGTTAACCAGCAGATCCGAGAAGTAGACGAAAGATGTCGTCAAACAGAAAACGAAATGCTGGAAGTCCGGGAAGTAATAACTAAGGAAATTACTCAGGTCCAAGAACAACAGAAAACAAAAATGGAGGAGACCAAGAAATTTACATTGGAGGAAGTAAATAAAGTGAGGACCCAAGTAACAGAAAGATGCGACGGCGTGGAAGTCGCTATGGTGAACATAACCGGACAGGTGCGTCAGAGCCAGGAGGAGATAGAGTTAATAAGAAACAGACCATCCGGATATCACAATTTCCCCATGTCAGAGAATAGAGAATGGCTCAATTTTCGGCAATACAAACGGAAGCCTATGGAGTTCTTGGCACGAATAGAGGAGTACCTCGAGAAACACCGAGGGAACCGATGGGTCCAGAACAGAGAGATCCTTGACGAGTCGTTTCGGGAGGTGAATGACCATTGGTGGATGGCCAACCGGAGCGACATCGACAATTATGAACAATTCAAGAGCCTGTTCAAAGCCAAGTACTGGTCAGAGACCACGCAAAATCTCATAAGAGATAATATATGCCACGGCCGCTACAAACCACAAGTCGGCAGCTCAATGACAGCTTATTTCCTCGGCAAGGTGTGTATGGCCAAGCACTTAGAACCAGCCATACCGGAGGAATGCCTAATAAACAAGCTGTCTTACCATTACGATGAGGAGGTGATTCGTGCTAGGAGGGGCAGCCAGATAAAAACCATCCAGGCAATGACAGAACTCCTAGAGAATTATGAAAATGAAGATTACTACCGGCAGAGTCGTAGGAGAAGTGATGGGCCCGAACCAAGGACGTACCAGAACAATAACCAGGGTACGAACCACATAAATACTGGGTACCAAGGAGGTCGGGCATACCCGCGAAATAACAATTCTAATAATGGAAATAATGTAAATAATACTAATTACAATGATAATAATAATACGGGTCCCAACCAGCAAAACCCGAATCGACCCTCTAATGGTTATCAGGGTAACCGCAATCCCTACCCTAATAACGTAAATAGTCAGAGAAGCCCCAATTATGGTAATAGTCCTTACCCTAATAATACTAATCGTGCGGGTCCCAATAATGGTAATTTTAATAATAATAGGTTTCCTCGCCCTAGAGTGAACTTCATACGTGCCACAGAAGGAAGACAGTGAGGATTCAACCACAATCGACGAAGCAGTTACCGAAGATACGAAGAAAGGCGGAGGAGCCTAGAACGGGACCAACCGAGGTACTATCCGACGCGTAGGAGCAATAGTTTGGACAACACTGAACAGAGGTCGCACCATGAACGACCGGAAGACCATAGAACAGATCGGCAAGTAACCACTCTGAGCATCCCAAATGAGGCATTGAATAATATGGCTCAAAGGAACAATGATGCCGAGCCTTTAAACGGGCACAGGCAGTAAGAAATCGCCAGAACCCATTACTGCTTCTGACTACTGGGTATGATAATGATAATGAATGCAATTTCGAGAATAATCACAATCGTATTGAAACCCCCCTTTACAATATTTTCTACGCTCTGATCTTACATTTGCAGAGCTCCCTTTTAATTTTCTAAGTTTTTTTTTTAATTTTTTGAATTTTTATTTTTATTAAGTTTTTTTTGTAAAGGGGAGAGACATCATATTTAGAACTAGGTGGAAAACCTAGAGGAAGCAAAAGTGTGCAAGGCCCAAATACAATTACAGACATGTCCCCCCAGGTGAATGACAGGACTTGCAAATGAAAAAATCTTTTAACCAACAAGCGTATGCTTTATTAGACCTGCAAGATGTTACATAAACTGACAAGTTCTCGATTGTGTTAGCACACAATTAATGGCAGGATTATTTATATATATGTATATCAATTAATATTCAGAATGTCAAAAAAATAAGTGAATTTGATATTAACATAAGTGCAAAATTTCTGCCTGATTATGTATGAGTCAATGATAACAATAATCTCATTCATAAAGCAATTTACCAATCCATAAGTGTTGTATAGTTTCAAATAGGCTAGCCTTTTGTCTTAGTAAGCACATTTATGGTTTTTCCTTTTTTTTAAATTCATTACATATTCCCCCAGCAAAATATAGTAAAATTACACACACAAACACATACACGACATAAATAACAAAACATCCCTCATTTCAGTACTAACTTCCTCCTAAACCCATTCCAACTACAGTAAATGAATGCACCATAATATGTATATATATGTACCAATATAAATGACAGCGTAAACTGATAATCACAGCGCCTAAGTATAGATTTGCCTTGGTAATTAACACCAGAGAATGTAAGTGACCGCCCCCAGACTCAACCTGCTAAACGACCCTGACTTTAATCGTTAAAGCGCTAAGTATATGTGGGAAAGAAAATAGTTTCTCATCTAAAGCATCAGACCGCCCCCGTTACGTGATTAAAACTCGGCCATGACCAGATGACATGATAGCACAAGATAATTAACTCCCTAATGGTCTTACTTAGATGAAAAGTTAGATCTTACAGCAAACTGCGGATATGTGTGTATGTGTGTAATTTCTTACACATTAGGAACAGATATAAGATATTTCATTAGGTCTACTGCTGTAATGTTCACACATGCAATAACATAATTGAACATGAGAGTTTGTGCTAGAGTATAACGGTCAAAACTTCACGAGTGAGCTTCTGGCGGCTTCTGTGCATTCACCATGTTGTGGAGAGAGAAATAGATAATTAGAATGTTCCCACCTGGATTGTCCGGTGTACTTAGTCCATATTGGCGCTGATCAGTAATGTAACGGTCGTATCACAAGTCCTGGGGCAGCGTAGCTTTGGAGGAGTTTCCCAACAGTTGTCCTCGACTGACGGCAATCGTGGCTAGAAGATCATCTCTGCCAGTAGGGTGGACAGTTCTTCGTCACACCCGACACCCATCTCGCCTTTGTTCGAGCACCTGTGACATGTAATAGGTTGTAGAGGGTGTCATAAAAAAAATACGCCACATAGGCCGTCCACATTAAACTCCAACACCAACTTTAAACATCAACAGCGCACACACACATCGCCACTAATTCCTTTTAATCAGTATTAAGCCCCCCAGCTGTGACTTACTGCACTTACGTACCAACTACCTTTTAAGTATTTCGTTGAAATATAACAATTAATTAATTACGTATTTCATAACTGTTAATAACACCAAACACAGCTGAGTGCGAGATGCATTAGCTTTTTCTTTATTGAAGTCAATTTGGCCCACAACATTTACACTCATATCAATTTAATTTTGTAATTGCGTTAACGCAACATTGAAAACTGCTCTACACACACACACACACACACACAAGTATATTTTATAATAGACGCTGAAACACAAAAATATATTTGGGGTTAGAATATTTTCAGAACCCGCCAACTTGTACATACCTGGAGCTATACTTTATTTAGCCAACCATATGGATAGTTGACGAAGTCCTGGACAGAAGGTTGCCGCCAGTCGAGAGCAGATGACCAGGTCGGAGGATAGAACAGAAATGAGGCCGATCCAAAGTGTTTGTCTACCCAAGTAAACTCTGGATGCAGGAATGTACAGAAACAGCTGGCCGCGCCAACTGAATTGCGTAGTTGCACTACATCTGTGTGTATCAACGGACGACAACAACAACCGTATGACAGTGCATGACGTCACCGCCGCTCGTTTTAAAATACTTATAATACGCTGCCGAACCCAGTACGGCACACCCTCACCCCAAAAGGGCAACATGGTTGACCCAAAACAAACCAGTCCTCAAGCACGACGGCTGCGGGAAACCTGGGAAATCTCAGATTCTAAATCGCTCTTGGTGGGTTCAGTAGCACAAGAAAACGAAAAAACAGAAGGAAGAGGTGTGAGTCAGTGAATGTGTGTCTGAAAGAGAAGGTGTAAGTGTGAGTCCTGCATGCTCGCCGGGCCCTGGTCCGCATGCAGATATAAGAGACAGAAAAGAACAGGAGAAAGAGAAGAATCGCAGGCCGCCTCTGAGTACCGACCACCAAGGCCTCCAAAACTCAACAACTGAGACCCAGGACCATTAACACTATTCCTCCCTTCCCAGGACTGAAAATCTCTACCACACTGCGACCATCCCCCACGCGAGTCCTCTCCTCCATGCCAAACTCTCGGGACCGCCCCCAACACGTCACCCTTTCCGGTGACCACCACCTAACTCTCCTGGTACTCACATATTCACGCCCGAAGGCTAACAAGGTATTACAAACCTTGATATGCGAGTACCCTTCGAGAACCGTCCACCTCGTGGACCGACCAGCCATGTGAAGCAAACAAGGCATACTTCATCCTTGACACATGACTGGCCCACCTCCCCACACTAGGGTGGGCGGACCCGATTCACAAGGCAGAGAAGACCGTGCAGAGGGCACGCGAACATCAATCCTATCTGTTACATATTCAAAAGCAGCTTAACTAGCAAGAGGGGGGGTTTACTTTTCCACTGCCTAAACAAACCACACTTAATCCAAAACTGACACGCCAGAGAAATCAAACGAGGAATGCGGCATGGACCAAAATCAAACCAAACCAAAACCAAAATCAAAATCAACCAGTATGACCAAGGAAACCACAGCACATAACTTCGCCATCTTACTTTTAGAACAGGCGAAACTGATAATCTACAGGACCAGGTCCGAGAAGACCAACAACCTGTCCTCATCTACTCCATCCAATACTGAAAGTTTCTGGAAAATCCCTGAAATGGGGTGGGACAATTCCCGGTAACATACCGTCGCCAGAGTTGCACAATTCTCAAACACAACACAATAACTTAAATCCGCATGAAACATCTAACACAACTTAACATACAAAACATAATGACAAAGAATCCGGAAAAAACTCAAGTACTCTTCTTCCTTTGAGCCGCTCCAGAGTGCTCTAGCGATGCGACGAGATGGGAGTCATAAAAGCAGAGAAACAGCCATATAAAATTTCCAGAAGAGAACACGACACAAAACAACACACTTGACTCACTATACCCAATCCACAAAGTACACATAAAATGCAATGTAATTGAAAACATATAACTATTAAGTCCACGACCCCTGGTTGGACCATAACCGCATTCAGAACACATGATACCGCCACGCAACGCCCTCAATAAACAAGTACTATATAACGGGATGCAATAAAACACGTTGTCTAATCCAGGAGACAAATCACAATCAAAATCGACAAGTACTGACGGCCCTCATCACGTCCAGAATCTGTTTGAGCTCCAGAGTATGCACAAGTGAAATCAGTCAGCACACATTCATTAAAAAAAATCAATCACATTCTTATAACCCCTCTGCAAAGTTCATCTTACACTCAACATCACAAAATAATCACTTAAACACTAACACATATTAAATTATTTTAAACTTCATCAACCCCTTATTCATTTTATAAAATGTGCTATTTTTCTGGTTATTCTTTCTATTAATTCGTTACACTACCATTAAGTTTTCTTGCAACACTTGGATTCCAATTAAAAAATAATTTGAGATAACTTGCAAGTCCTAACACCAGCTGACATGTCTGTAGCCACACCAAGTTTCATTTAAGGAAATAAATGTAAGTCCCCAGATTCTAAAATTTCTCAAGTTCAAAAGAAAAAAATAAGGCAGAAATAATACCTACTACCTACCTAGAATCATAACCACGCTCTGAACTAACATTTGAAACCCCCCTTTACAATATTTTCTACGCTCTGATCTTACATTTGCAGAGCCCCCTTTTAATTTTCTTTTTTTTTTTTGAATTTTTTGAATTTTTATTTTTATTAAGTTTTTTTTGTAAAGGGGAGAGACATCATATTTAGAACTAGGTGGAAAACCTAGAGGAAGCAAAAGTGTGCAAGGCCCAAATACAATTACAGACATGTCCCCCCAGGTGAATGACAGGACTTGCAAATGAAAAAATCTTTTAACCAACAAGCGTATGCTTTATTAGACCTGCAAGATGTTACATAAACTGACAAGTTCTCGATTGTGTTAGCACACAATTAATGGCAGGATTATTTATATATATGTATATCAATTAATATTCAGAATGTCAAAAAAATAAGTGAATTTGATATTAACATAACTGCAAAATTTCTGCCTGATTATGTATGAGTCAATGATAACAATAATCTCATTCATAAAGCAATTCACCAATCCATAAGTGTTGTATAGTTTCAAATAGGCTAGCCTTTTGTCTTAGTAAGCACATTTATGGTTTTTCCTTTTTTTTAAATTCATTACATATTCCCCCAGCAAAATATAGTAAAATTACACACACAAACACATACACGACATAAATAACAAAACATCCCTCATTTCAGTACTAACTTCCTCCTAAACCCATTCCAACTACAGTAAATGAATGCACCATAATATGTATATATATGTACCAATATAAATGACAGCGTAAACTGATAATCACAGCGCCTAAGTATAGATTTGCCTTGGTAATTAACACCAGAGAATGTAAGTGACCGCCCCCAGACTCAACCTGCTAAACGACCCTGACTTTAATCGTTAAAGCGCTAAGTATATGTGGGAAAGAAAATAGTTTCTCATCTAAAGCATCAGACCGCCCCCGTTACGTGATTAAAACTCGGCCATGACCAGATGACATGATAGCACAAGATAATTAACTCCCTAATGGTCTTACTTAGATGAAAAGTTAGATCTTACAGCAAACTGCGGATATGTGTGTATGTGTGTAATTTCTTACACATTAGGAACAGATATAAGATATTTCATTAGGTCTACTGCTGTAATGTTCACACATGCAATAACATAATTGAACATGAGAGTTTGTGCTAGAGTATAACGGTCAAAACTTCACGAGTGAGCTTCTGGCGGCTTCTGTGCATTCACCATGTTGTGGAGAGAGAAATAGATAATTAGAATGTTCCCACCTGGATTGTCCGGTGTACTTAGTCCATATTGGCGCTGATCAGTAATGTAACGGTCGTATCACAAGTCCTGGGGCAGCGTAGCTTTGGAGGAGTTTCCCAACAGTTGTCCTCGACTGACGGCAATCGTGGCTAGAAGATCATCTCTGCCAGTAGGGTGGACAGTTCTTCGTCACACCCGACACCCATCTCGCCTTTGTTCGAGCACCTGTGACATGTAATAGGTTGTAGAGGGTGTCATAAAAAAAATACGCCACATAGGCCGTCCACATTAAACTCCAACACCAACTTTAAACATCAACAGCGCACACACACATCGCCACTAATTCCTTTTAATCAGTATTAAGCTCCCCAGCTGTGACTTACTGCACTTACGTACCAACTACCTTTTAAGTATTTCGTTGAAATATAACAATTAATTAATTACGTATTTCATAACTGTTAATAACACCAAACACAGCTGAGTGCGAGATGCATTAGCTTTTTCTTTATTGAAGTCAATTTGGCCCACAACATTTACACTCATATCAATTTAATTTTGTAATTGCGTTAACGCAACATTGAAAACTGCTCTACACACACACACACACACACACACACACAAGTATATTTTATAATAGACGCTGAAACACAAAAATATATTTGGGGTTAGAATATTTTCAGAACCCGCCAACTTGTACATACCTGGAGCTATACTTTATTTAGCCAACCATATGGATAGTTGACGAAGTCCTGGACAGAAGGTTGCCGCCAGTCGAGAGCAGATGACCAGGTCGGAGGATAGAACAGAAATGAGGCCGATCCAAAGTGTTTGTCTACCCAAGTAAACTCTGGATGCAGGAATGTACAGAAACAGCTGGCCGCGCCAACTGAATTGCGTAGTTGCACTACATCTGTGTGTATCAACGGACGACAACAACAACCGTATGGCAGTGCATGACGTCACCGCCGCTCGTTTTAAAATACTTATAATACGCTGCCGAACCCAGTACGGCACAGTATTACAATCATCGGGTGCAACTACCTGAAGGACATCAGACAGGAGTTATTGGAAGAGGATAACAGGAGTCCCACCAATAACTTCAATAATGAAATTATACATGTTGACGCCAAGGTAGAAGGCATCCCAGCCAAGTTAATGATCGATACTTGGTCGAACGTGTCAATAATAAGTACGACGGAACTGGAGAGTATACAGCAAGAGTGCGGGAGAACTTTACCAACATTGCCGTTGAATAATATTGTTTTATTGGGAGCAACCGGCCGACAAAACAAAACTATACGTAGACAAGTCTCCGCCAGTGTGATGAGCTGTGGTATAGCGATTGACATGGAATTCTTGGTGGCGAGCAGTCTGCCATTTAATATACTGGTCGGGTGTGATGTGCTTAGGAGAAATTCCGCCATCATTGATCTAAGAACTGAAACATTGTCGCTGTTTTCTAACGGACATACTTGGACGGCGAACTTGGTGGGTAGTGACCAAGTCGTTCCCGATAGTATCCATCAGCAAATCCGAAAAATTAATTACATCCAACCAACATCCATAATTGAACAGAGAATAGACGACACCTCCAATGAAGATTTATGGTCGCAAAAAATCCAGGAGATCAGGGATTTCCGGAGCGGTATAACTGACGAAGGTTTAACAACAAACCAAGCGAACAAATTAATAGACATATACAATAAATATAAATCAGTCTTTTCTGATGAGCCCGGTAAAGTGAAGAATTTCCAGTGTACTCTACAATTCCGAGACACTGTAGACTTTAACCGGAAGTCTTACCCCATTGCGCAATCACGAAAGCAAGCAGTAAGAGCTGAAATAGAGCAAATGATTAACCGTGACATTATAGAGAGTAGCCATTCCCCTTATACAAGTCCTATCGTGGCTATTCCTAAGAAAACGGACAAGTCCGTTTATGTTTAGATGCGCGCGAAATAAATAAGATGATCATAAATGACAGGACTTCGCCCGGTGAGATTGAGGAGATCTTAAAACGATTCCACGGTACCAAATACTTCACTACCTGGGATACGGTGTGCGGATACTGGCAGGTGGAATTACATCCACAGAGTCGCCAGTATCTGGCCTTTATATTCGAAGGGCGGAACTACCAGTTTAAGAGGTTGCCCTTCGGACTGGTAAACTCAGTCGCAGTCTTTGTGCACTGCATGGAACAGATACTTGGCCAAGAAGCACTAAAATTCACCACCGTATACGTCGATGACTTGGTAGTGTCCTCAGAAACTTGGGAGGAACACTGCTACCGTGTGGAACACATCTTACAGAAGCTAGCAGCAAACAATATTACTCTGAAGTTAGCAAAGTCTCATTTTATTGCTAAAGAGATACAATTCTTGGGCTTCATATTAAATGATAAGGGAATCTCACCGTCGGCTGAAAAAGTCGAAGCAATTCAGAACTTTCCTACACCAAAGAATCGAAGGCAGTTACAGTCGTTCCTGGGACTCTGTAATTACTACCGCAAGTTCCAGGAAAAGTACTCCGAACTGACTGCCAGATTTCAGCCGCAACTGTCATCTAAAAATAAATGGATCTGGGGTAATGAACAACAAAACATATTGACTCTTATAAAACAAAAATTCCTTAAACACATTATACTCCGCCATCCAGATTTTAACAAGCCTTTCTTTCTTAATTGTGATGCCAGTGACATCAGCCTCGGCACTACTTTATATCAAGAGGATGAGGAGGGCGAGCATCTTGTAATCTGTTTTGCCAGCAGAGCTCTGAACCAGAGTGAGAAAAACTATCACGTGACAGAAAAGAAGTTATTGAGTGTCGTGTTCGCGTGCGGAAAGTTTCGTACATATATTCTTGGTTATCCCGTTACCGTCCGGACAGACCATAAATCTATCTCGTTCCTTAAGAGATGTAAGCTGAGCCATGGAAGGTTAACGCGGTGGATACTATTGCTGCAAGAATACGACCTTAAGTGGGAGTATATCCCCGGAAGGAAGAATGTCGTCGCGGACGTATTGTCTAGAGTTGACATTGACAAGCAAACGTTCGAAGGGGAGAAGGGGAGTATTCTGAAGGTGTACCATATTCTCAGCAGCAGCGCCGGTCTACAATCAATTTTGGAACACCTGGGCACACACCAACAAGCTGACCCGAAGTTGATTTCTATTATCTCAAGATTGGAAGCAGGAGATGAGACAATCTCCCAATATTACACTATACATAAGGGAATCCTGTTTTCCAAACCATCATTATATAAGGAGGAGTGGAAGGTAATAATTCCGACCCATATCGAGAAAGAGATAGTGATCAGTTATCATGTTCGATATGGGCATATGGGCGCTTTAAAGGTGGTAAAGGCCCTGGGAGAAAGCTGCTATATCAAGGACATCAATCGGAAGGTACGGAGGTATATTAGAAACTGTCGCATTTGCCAACTCGTAAAAACTAATAACGAGAAAAGAGAAGGGCAGATGATTCCAATAACATCGCAGTCTAAACTTGAGAAGGTATTCCTGGATATCTGCGGGCCATTTCCCCGCAGTGGAGGCCGCCACCGATACAAATATATCGTCATCATTATGGACCATTACACCAAGTTCGTGAAGCTATACCCAGCGAATCGGGCGACTACGAATAAAGTTCTTAATATCCTGATCGACCAGTACTTCCCAACCGTCGGAAAACCGGTATCGATCATAACCGACCACGGAACGCAATTCAAGGGGAGGAGATGGCGGGATACACTGCTGTCCATGGGGGTTCACACATACAAGACATCCGTATACCACCCAAGCAGTAACCCGGCCGAAAGAGTCTTGCGAGAGGTGGGGCGCCTATTAAGAACGTATTGCCATGATCAGCAGAGAAGGTGGCAAGAATACTTGGAGGCCACTGAAGAATTCCTCAACCTGGCCTACCATCCTGCCGTAGGAATAACCCCATACTCCGCAATGTACGAGAGACAACCCCCTAGAGAGATTGAAGATATCTTGGAGTTCCCCAGAGAACATAAATATAGATTTGATAAAATTCAATTTTGTAATAAGGTGGCCGAAGATCAGGAGAAACGGCGGAAGAAATACAATAAAAGTATGGGTAAGGTTATTCATTATACCGTTGGAGAGAAGGTGTTGTTGAAGAATAGGGAATTACCCAGTTCCTTAGAGGGGATAACAAAAAAGTTATTGCTCCTGTACACTGGTCCCTATATTGTCTCAAAGGACAATAACAACAACAACTACGAAATCTAGGAAATGAGTTCAAATAAAGCCAAGGGTGTCTTTAACCAGGCATCCATGAAGAAATTTTATGATTAAAAACAGATCCAGCCAAATTCTAAAACATACGTAAGATCACCTTACATATCAATTATTTAAGAAAAACTTTATGGCAAGAATAGAAGAGAAGAAGTTTAAAATTAAAATCAGCCAAATTCTAAAAAGAAATATAAGCACATATTATCTACAATTATTAGAAAATTTTATGGCTAGAAGATATATAAGATAGAATTTAAAATCCTCAAAATTCTAAAATACATGTAAGCCAACCTTACATAATAATTTATTTGAGAGAAACATATTTTGAAGAAGATATATAAAACCGAATTTTGAATGCAAAAAATCCCCACAATTCTAAAATACTTGTAAGCCAATGTTACATAAATAATTATTTGAAGAAAAACTTTATGGCTATAATATAATAATAAAGAAGGAGAGAATTTAGAAATAAAACCATATAAAGTCAAAAACAAGTAAGGACAGCTTACTAAATATTTATTTGAAGAGAAACATTTTGACAATAATACCAAGAGAATTTAGAAAAATAAAACCAGCCAAAACACATGTAAGCCCACCTTACATACAAATTATTTGAGAAAACTTTATGGAATAATATAAGACGAGTGAATTTTGAATTAGAATAAATCAAGTTTCCAAACCAAGTATAAGTACAACTTACCAACCAATTATTGATAAAACACTTTGGTGAGATAAACAGAAGAGATTACATACCATATTTATGGTAAGCATAGAAGATAATTACCATGGTAACAAAGGATCATAATGGGATGAGTAAAAGGAAACAGATTTAGAATTAAAACAAATAATTCTGGACAATATGATCATGTCTAAGTTCAATATGAAGAGTAAAAACCTTTCCATAAAATGATGCTAAAGGAAATAAAAAAGAAAAAAATTCTTTAATACGATTTGAGTGATTGAATACAATAAAGTACAAAAACTTCTTTGGAATTATGAGAGAATGAAACTTTGAAGTGGTATGAGGAGAAATTATGACCTCATTATGAAATTAATAAAAAAAACCATCATTCACAAGTATAATAACAATGACAGGAATAATGTGAAAATAATGTCAAAGATTTATGTAATTAAACGAATTAATATAAAATGATTTATGTATTAAATGACAATTATGATAATGACAGTTATAAAAATTCTAGAAAATAGAACAAGTGGAATTTTAAGAACAAAGAAACAGTCTAAAAAATGTCATAAAGATATGCTACTATAAATAATGCAGATTATAATAAAAAAACCAGAAGGTAATAAAGAATTATAACCAAAAGATTTATATGATAAGAAAAGTTGAATAATATAATAATAGAAGAGCTTCCTACCATAATATCAAATGAAAGAAACATCCAGTTAAGGAGTCAGAAGAACAACTGAGATAGGAATATTAAAATCTCTGAGAAGTATAATAAGTAATAAGTGAAGTATCCCAAAGATATTTTTTAAATAGTAACAAATGTGTACTATTCTGAATAATTTTTTAATCTGTCTGAAGATAATTCCAGCAGGATTAATATGTTTTTTGAGCAGAGATGATTTGCCTCTGTACTCAAATATGTGTGAAGTATTGGACAGCAGAGGAAAGTAGCGTACAGTGCCTCTCTGAACTGAACCAGCTCACAAAGTAGGGAGGAAATATCCCAAGGAGAAAATACTAAGAAGAAATATAAAAATGAAATAATAAATATGAAACTCAGAAGACTATTACTATCAAGGAAGATCAAGTGAGAATGATATAAACTTAAAAATAAATAAGAAAATTTTAAAATGGAAGGAAGTCCAAAATAATAACAAACCTTGAATAATTATCATAAGCAATTGTTTCAGACAAAGCAAGTATAGTCTGAAAAAATTCCTTCTGAAGAAGGGCATTCTGTAGCGTGACAGAAAATCCACTACATTTTAAGTCATGTGAAATCATAAAGTTTAATTACACCAACAAATGTTATAATAATATTGAATGACATTTAAATAAATCAGAGGAATGAACCACAATAAAATAAAATCCTCATTACATTATATATAAAAACCACTGTTTTAAAAACCAAAGAAAGTATCGAAGCAACTCATCAACTCATAGTATCATATCAGTAAGTTACCCAGGAAGCTCAGAGCAGTAAACCAATTATATAAGACCATATCCAGAAAAAAGAGACTCAATTAAAGAGTGGTGAATACCAAAATACCCCAAAAACAAGAAGAGGGAAGAATAAAGTTTGTTGATCAGGAAGAAAACAATACCCTGAAACCTGTATAGAAGAATAAAGTCAGTTCAGTGAATAAATTACATGCTCCAAACTAAACCTCAGTCGAGATACACCAAGTACCTTGGTTTACCCAAGAATGAGGAAGGAAGACCAGAAGAGTGAAGACTAGACGAGGGACAAGAATGAAGACTAGAAGAAGGACAAGAATGAAGACCAGAAGAAAGATACGAAGAAGGACAAGAAAGAAGACAGGAGGAGAGGAAGAAATAGTATGAAAGAAACACCGTAGTAAAACCTATTATTATATAAACTACTATCAACCCCAAACCCACAAAAACTATGCAAAAGAAAGTACAACATACCCAAAATCCTATAAAATGTAATTACTGAGAAAACTAAAGTGCTGTATAGCGTTATAAGAAGTGCACCGACTAAAGCTATTGTGTAATAAAGAAAATAAACTAGTCTTAACGGTCCATGATTACTAAAGGTCTGGTCTGAGATAATAAGACTCAAAATATCAGAACCAACAGTGAAAGTGAATTTGTGTAAGTGTTTTTTAGAAATGCAATAAACTTAAAGTTGGTGATACTATAACTTATCAGTATGCAATATCACAACTTTAATATCTGATAATAAACAGCATAATAAAATAATAGAATGGAACATTTCCAATATTTTATTATTTTAATGTAAATCTTTATTTACAAGACATTTGTAAAAAATGATAATAAATAGAGTATGGGAGTTAATGTTTACTGATGTAGGGGATCACAATAATAATGGTTTAAACCAGAAAGGACTGGTATTCATATAGTATTAATAAGTGTAAAATGTTTAAATAGACTGTTATTTCACAGTCCTAAAATCAATGTGTTGATAAATGTATTTGTAAGGTTTATTAGAAAATAAGATTTATGTTATGTGTTTTAAGAAGAATTATGTTTGATAAATAATAGCCAACATACCATTAATAATGTTCTAATAGGTATGCTATGTTAGCTCAAAAATAGTTAAAGGATATATGTTCAAACCATATCTGCAATATGTTCAATTGTGCAGATTGCTAAACAATGTTCATAATTATTTATTTTAATAACTGTAGTGTTAATTAACTACTACAGCACACAATAAGTTATAAACCATGTTATTTTCATATAATTGTAATTATGTAAAGTCAGAGGAGGAATTAAGTTTAAATTATTTGAGAAAGAAAGAAATATAAAATTCTAAAATCTAGGCCATTTGGTGAAATCACAGAACCAATATAAACTAGTATAATTCACTTATAAATCCTGTAAACTACCAAGATTTATATAAGATAACTCAATTAACCACTAGTGGAAATGATCCTATGAGTTAAAATGATAATAAGGAAATATACCTTAACATTTTGTAAATTTTCAAAATATATAAATTAATTAATTTTAAAGAGCAGTGTCAAATTTACAGATTAACACGAAAACCAGTTCAAAGGTGTAATTTATATGTATTTAAGGAAAGGAAGAGGAATATGAATAATTAAAATTTATTATAATAGTATTAATAATATTTAAAATGGAGGAATTTTGTATAAAGACGGAAATCCAATTTTGAGCCTATATTTCCAAAGTGTGAACAAAATTTGTTAATTTCCAGAAAATGTCCACAGATATGGACTATAATACATCAATTTAAAGGGAATGAGATGATTAAACCAATAATAAGGTTAATAATTCATAAAAGTAAGGAATAAAATAGATAAATTCCATATATAATGTAATATTTTATCATATGTACAGGTAATCGAAATGTGTTAACAATACTTTTTCAAAGATTAACTGGGCCAGATTTATGACCAAGTTAATTAGTCTTTTGTTGAATATCAAGCTGGACAGTTGTGTAAAAAACGTTTCTTTAAATCGAGAAAAATGGTACTAGCGTTTAGCCATTGAAATAAGTGAACGAGAGTTAGACGGTTTAGACACTTTTTAAAGCTAAAGCTGTTAATTCATTCACGACAATAGTGAAAACAAACACTTAACTCCATAATACGAGTGATAGAAACAAGTAAAACACTATATTTCAACTGATTCATTCTGCAATTCCTAACCATAATTTAAAAACTTAACCGCAGAAGTTGAACACATAGAAATTAACTAACTAACACCAGTTTACACAGAACACTTCACCAGAATACACCAAATAGATTAACAGACATATTACACCAGTGCGGGGACATTTTAAACCTTAATAAAGGTAATTTTGTTGTGATTTTCTGACACGACGCATATGCTGTAACTTAGTCCAACTCGAGTAGCGGCCATCTTGAAAACGGAGTCTGCTAACCACATCACAGTGACGTCAGTCTTCATTGGTTTGACAAAACATTTATTACAATATTATATACTGGAATTATTTAAATACTATTGAATAGTAATTATTGTATTTATTTTTAATTGTTAATGTTATACTTTCTCGTCACCCTTCTCTGACTATTAATTCTAATCGCTCAAAGAACCTGTCTTTTAATATAATATATCATAAATTTGTTCTGTATGACACAATCGATAATTCCCGAGACAGAGTCGATAATTGCTCTCCATCGATAAAATATCGATTATTTATTTAAAATTGTCAATAAATCTTTATATTTCCATTATTTTGTATCTGTTACTTATTTCACAGGGTGATTTAAGGGTATTTATAGGGCTGAAGGACTTAAGTAAGAAGAATATATTCTGTCTGAACAAGATATTGGACCAGTCAGGAAAGTCACCAATCGATTATTACCTGGAGTTAATCTATTTAACTCCAGACTTGGTTCAAATCTTCAAGAAGTGCTCGACGGTTAATAAATACCTACCTGTTATTAAAATTTTACAGAACCTTTTTAAAACAGATGTATTTCTCATTTAAACACATTTATTAACATAACAACATTATTTTATTATTTGAAAATTCTATTTTTATTGAATTTTCCATATACATTTTATCTTTTGTAACGACCGGCATACAGCGGTCTGGTGACCAAGTGGCTAGCCAAACAGTGGGATTTGATTGCAGCCATAGGGTCTTGTTACAATATTGATACACGGTTTTGGTCTAAAACAATTTATGTATGTATTTCTGAGAAAATATCAATCTGATACACTGCGCCTGATATCGATGGGATAAGGTATTTATTCGTTCGTTTTCATATTTTAGGTTACTTGTACATTGACCATGGCCAGTAATAAAAAAGTTTTTGATCTTACAAATCTAAAGGATATAGAAGAAGTTCAAAGAATATTATTTGAAGATAGTGATGAAGATTTAGAAAAAGATTTTGAAGATGAGGTCGACACAGAAGGTGAAGATGCAACCGAAATTCGTCAGGAAGACTCAGAGACGGAAGAAGACGGTGATGAAAATGAAAGTGATATAACTGAAAAAGATGAGAATTATTTTTTTATTTCTTTTATGAATTTGCTAACTGCTATAATTTTTTATTGTTCGACTAAGCTTTTCGTCATTACTGACATCTTCAGGTCTTAAAACCACCTGAAGGTTTTAAGACCTGAAGATGTCAGTAATGACGAAAAGCTTAGTCGAAGAATAAAAAATTATAGCAGTTAGCAAATTCATAAAAGAAATAGTAAGGATGGCTGCTAATTTAAACAATACGAAGAATTATTTTTTTGGTAAAGACGGAGAAAAAAAATGGAATAAGAATCCACCTTCAAGCAGAATACGTTCAAGAAGTTGCAATTTACTTCGAAAACTTCCTGGAGTTATAGGCACTGCCAAAATGCCCCGAACTGCTCTTGAATGCTGGAGCTGTCTGATCAATGATGATATTTTAAATATTACTGTGCAGTGCACAAACGAATATATTGAAAATATCAAAACAACTTTTAAGCGAGAAAGAGATACGAGACCAATTGATATAATAGACTTGAAAGCCTTCATAGGACTGTTGATTCTAGCAGGTGTGCACCGGAGCAATAGACAGAGTCTGGAAGACCTCTGGGGGTCAGATGGTGATGGGATTGAAAAATTTCGCTTAGTAATGAGTTTAAACGTTTTAAATTTATTGTGCGGTGTCTACGATTTGACAACTGAGACACTCGTGAGGAAAGAAGAAAAATAGATAAACTTGCACCTATTCGCAATATGTTCGAGAAATGTGTAGAGAATTGTAAAAAGTGCTATTCATTAGGCGAGAACGTGTGTGTTGATGAAAACTTGGAGGGATTTAGAGGAACCTAAATGCCTTCAGGCCTTCAGGCAATACATCCCAAGTAAACCTAACAAATACGGGATCAAAATTTATGCACTTGTTGACAGCCAGGTATTTTACTTACACAATTTAGAAATTTATGCTGGATTGCAGCCTGAAGGAGTGTATCGGTATAAGCAACAAACCATCAGATGCTGTACTTAGACTTTGCCAACCTATTTATGGATCAGGCCGAAATGTAACAGCAGACAACTGGTTCACTAGTGTCAAATTGATTGAAGAATTAAGAAAAAAATCTCTTACTTACGTTGGAACAATTAAAAAAAATAAGCGTCAGATTCCAAAAGAGTTTATCACGAGTGCGGGAAGAGATATCAACAGCAGCCTTTTCGGTTTCAGGAAGACTCATGTTGGCGTCTTATATTCCTAAAAAAGGAAAATGTGTTATTTTGGCATCTAGTTTGCATGATGATAAATCAACAGATACTGATACTGGGGATAAGCAGAAGCCATCTGTCATAACATTTTACAATAGAACGAAAGGGGGAGTAGACACTACTGGCATACTGGCAAATTATGTGCATCATGTAATGTAGCAAGAGATGTACGCCGTTGGCCAATGGTCATATTTTTTGCAATGATAAACGTGAGTGGTATCAACGCGCAAGTTATTTATTTCAGGAATGATCATGATGTTGTTAGAAGAAAAGTGTTTCTGAAGACGTTATCTCATGAATTAGTTCTCCCCCAAATCATTCGAAGGAGTACAAACACTTCTGGAATACACAAAAATCTGCAAGATTGTCTAAAACGTTTCAGACCAGAAGACAACGAAGAAAACCAAGATGATAACAATGACATTGAGCGAAAAAGAAAAAGGTGTCAGACATGCACTACAAAGCGACGATTAACGAAGTATAATTGTGTGAAATGCAAAAAACCTATTTGTTTGATACATATAAAGAGCTTCTGCATTGATTGTGCTAGAATTCTTTCAGGTTCATCAGAGCATGTTTCCAGTGAGGAGAGTGACGAATGATACATCTTTCTTAGTTTTCGTGACAACTTAACTTTTTTTAAAGTGTACTTTTTATCTATTTGTAAATTTCAAGTAATGTACTACTCGTTAATATCTTAATTTTTGTGAATGTTGAACTATTTTATAAATATTTTTCCAGTAAATTTATATATTTCAAATCATATGTTCATTAACATGTCAAAAATAAAATATTACTTTCTTTTTGTAAATGTTACATTGCAACCCCCCTTTATTCTCTCAAATTTCTCAAGTTCAAAAGAAAAAAAATAAGGCAGAAATAATACCTACTACCTACCTAGAATCATAACCACGCTCTGATCTATCATTTGCAACCCCCCTTTATTTTCTAAGTTTTTTTGTAAATTTTTTTGAAATTTTTATTTTATTTTATTTTTATTAAGTTTTTTTTTTTTTGTAAAGGGGAGAGACATCATATTTAGAACTAGGTGGAGAACCTAGAGGAAGCAAAAGTGTGCAAGGCCCAATTACAATTACAGGCATGTCCCCGCCAGGTGAATGACAGGACTTGCAAATGAAAAAGTCTTTTAACCAACAAGCGTATGCTTTATTAAGCCTGCAAATCTTACATGAGATGACAAGTTATCGATTGTACAAGCACAAAATTAACTGCAGGATTGTATATATATATATATATATATATACATATATATCAATTAATATTCTTAAGGGCATAAAATGTAAGTGAATTGAATATTAACATAAATCGCAAAATTCCTGCCTGATTATGTATGAGTCAATGGTAGCAATAATCTCATTCATAAAAAGCAATTCACTAATCCATAAGTGTTGTATAGATTTCAAATAGGCTAGCCTTTTTGTCTTAGTAAGCACATTTATGGTTTTTTTTTCTTTTTTAAATTCATAACATATTCCCCCAGCAAAATATATTAAAATTACACACAAGCACATACACAACATAATTAGCACAACATCCCTCATTTCAGTACTAAATCCCTCATAAACCCATTTCAACTACCGTAAATGAATGCACAACAATATATACATATGTATAAATATAATTGACAGGGTAACCCGATAATCACAGCTCCTAAGCATAGATGTGCCTTGGTAATTAGCACCAGAGAATGTAAGTGACCGACCAGAGACTCAACATACTAAACAACCCTGACTTTTATCATAAAAGCGCTAAGTATATGTAAAAAGGGAAAATAGTTTCTCAACTAAAGCATCAGACAGCCCCCGTTACGTGATTAAAACTCTGCCATGACCGTATGACATGAAAGCACAAGAACTAACTCCCTAATGGTTTTAACTAGATGAAAAGGTAGAACTTACAGCAACCTGCGGATATGCGTGTGTGTGTGTGTAATTTTCTTACACATTATAAACAGTTATAATAGATTTCATTAGGTCTAATGCTGTAATGTTCACACATGCAGTAACATAACTGAACATGAGAGTTTGTGCCAAAGTATAACGGTTAAAACTTCATGAGTGAGCTTCTGGGAGCTTCCGTGCATTCACCATGTCGCTGAGATAGAAAATAGATAATTAGAATGTTCCCACCTGGATTGTCCGGTGTACTTAGTCAATATTGGCGCTGATCAGTAATGTCACGGTCGTATCACAAGTCCTGGGGCAGCGTAGCGTTGGAAGAGTGTCCGAACAGTTGTTCTCGACTGACGGCAATCGTGGCTAAAAGATCGTCTCTGCCAGGAGGGTGGACAGTTGTTCGTCACACCCGACACCCATCTCGCCCTTGTTCGAGCACCTGCGACATGTAATAGGTTGTAGAGGGTGTCATAAGGAAAAATCACGCCACATAGGCCGTCCGCATTAAGTTTCTAACACCAACTTTAAACATCAACAGCGCACACACACACATCGCCACTAATTCATATTAATCAGTATTAAGCTCCCCAGCTGTGACTTATTTCGCTCATCTACCAATTACTTTTTAAGTATTTCGTTGAAAATATTCAAATTAATTAACTGCGTATTTCATAATTATTAATGACACAAAACACAGCTGAGTGCAAGATGCATTAGCATTTTCTTTATTGAAGTCAATTTGACCCACAACATTTACATTCATATTAATTTAATTTTTAATTGCGTTAACGCCCAAATTGAAAACTGCTCTACACGCACACACACAAGTATAGTTTATAATAGAAGCTGAAACACAAAATATATTTGGGGTTAGAATATTTTTAGAACCAGACAACTTGTACATACCTGGAGCGGAACTTTATTCAGCCAACCACAGAAAAGTTGACGAAGTCCCGAACTGAAGAGTGCCGCCAGTCGAGAGCAGATGACCAGGTTGAGGGTTCGAATAGAAATGAGACAGATTCAATGTGTCTGTCCACCCAAGAAAGCTCTCGATGCAGGAATGCACAAAACAGCTGGACGCGCCAACTGAATTTCGTAGATACACCACAACTGTGTGCATAACCGGACGGCGACAAACTGCTGTGGCCGTGCGTGACGTCAAAACCGCTCGTTTTAAAAACACTTAGCCTACGCTGCCGAACCCAGTACGGCACACCCTCACCCAAAAAGGGCAACATGGTTGACCCAAAACAAACCAGTCCTCAAGCACGACGGCTGCGGGAAACCTGGAAAATCTCAGATTCTAAATCGCTCTTGGTGAGTTCAGTAACACAGGAAAACGAAAAAGCAGAAGGAAGAGGTGTGAGTCAGTGAATGTGTGTCTGAAAGAGAAGATGTAAGTGTGAGTCCTGCATGCTCGCCGGGCCCTGGTCCGCATGCAGATATAAGGAACAGAATAGAACAGGAGAAAGACAAGAATTGCTGCGCCAGCTCTGAGTACTGACCACCAAGGCCTCCCAAATCTAATAACTGAGACCCAGGACCATTAACACTATTCCTCCCTTCCCAGGACTGAAAATCATTACCACACTGCGACCATCCCCCACGTGAGTCCTCTCCTCCATGCCAAACTCTCGGGACCGCCCCAACACGTCACCATCTCCGGTGACCACCACCTAACTCTCCTGGTACTCACATATTCACGCCCGAAGGCTAACAAGGTGCTACAAACCTTGATATGCGAGTACCCTTCGAGAACCGTCCACCTCGTGGACCGACCAGCCATGTGAAGCAAACAAGGCATCCTCCATCCTTGACACATGACTGGCCCACCTCCCCACACTAGGATGGGCGGACCCGATTCACAAGGCAGAGAAGACCGCGCAGAGGGCACGCGAACATCAATCCTATTTCTTAACTTTTCAAAAGCAGCTTAACTAGCAAGGGGGGGGTTTACTTTTCCACCGTCTAAACAAACCACACTTAATCCAAAACTGACACGCCAGAGAAATCAAACGAGGAATGCGGCATGGAACCGACCCTACAATGATCGACAACCAAATTCAACCTCTATGAACCAGGAAACAGCACATAACTTCTCCAACGTACTTTTAGAACAGGGAAAACTGACGATCTCGACAATCTAAGGTCACTCTCCAACTCTCTAATCTTCTCGTATTACTTATATTACTTCCGTCTCGGGCAACCCCAACCTTAATATGCGGGCAGCTTTCCGTATATCATGCACGAAGTCCCCCAATGCCTCTCCGTTGGCCTGTAGGCGATAGAATAAATCTAACTTAAGCTGGAAACGCCGTCGATGGGGTATGAAGAAATCCAACACTTCCCCATGGAAGGTGTCAACACTGCAGCCCCGACGCAGAGTGTTGGTGACCAGACCGGCCAATGAACCCCGGCAATACGGGTATATAAGGGACAAGACCTCCTCATCGGACACACCCGGGAAATCTGCCAACTGCAGGACCAGGTCCAAGAAGACCAACAACCTGTCCTCATCTACTCCATCCAACACCGAAAGTTTCTGGAGAATCCCTGAAATGGGGTGGGACAATTCCCGGTAACATACCGTCGCCAGAGTTGCACAATACTCAAACACAACAATAAAACTTAAATCCCAATGAAAAACCTAACACAAACTTAACCTACAAAACATAATGACAAAGAATCCGGAAAAAACTCAAGTACTCTTCTTCCTTTGAGCCGCTCCACAGTGCTCTAGCGATGCGACGAGATGGGTGTCATAAAGCAGAGAAACAGCCATGCAAAATGCCCAGAAGAGAACACGACACAAAACAACCAACTAACTCACTAAATACAATCCACAAAGTACACATAAAATTCAATGAAATCGAAAATATAAAACTATCACATCCATGACCCTTGGTCGGACCATAACCGCATTCAGAATACATGATACCGCAACGCAACGCCCTCAATAAACAAGTACTATATAACGGGGATGCTATAAAACACGTTGTCCAATCCATGAGACAAATCACAATCAAAATCAACAAGTACTGACGGCCCTCATCACGTCCAAAATCTGTCTGAGATCCAGGGTATGCACAAGCAAATCCATCAGCTCACATTCATTTTAAAAACTATCAATCACGTGCTTATAACCCCTTTTCAAAATTCATCTTACATCTTTTCAACACTCAACATCACAAAATAATTACTTAAACACTAACACATATTAAATCCTTTTAAACTTCATCAACCCCTTATTCATTTTATAAAATATGCTATTTTTCTGGTTATTCATTCTATTACATCGTTACACTACCATTAACTTTTCTTGCAACACTTGGATTCCAATTAAACTAATTTGAAATAATTTGCAAGTCCCAACACCAGCTGACATGCCTGTAGCCACCCCAAGTTTCATTTAAGAAAATAAATGCAAGTCCCCAGATTCTAAAATTTCTCAAGTTCAAAAGAAAAAAAATAAGGCAGAAATAATACCTACTACCTACGTAGAATCATAACCACGCTCTGATCTATCATTTGCAACCCCCCTTTATTTTCTAAGTTTTTTTTGTAAATTTTTTTGAAATTTTTATTTTATTTTATTTTTATTAAGTTTTTTTTTTTTGTAAAGGGGAGAGACATCATATTTAGAACTAGGTGGAGAACCTAGAGGAAGCAAAAGTGTGCAAGGCCCAATTACAATTACAGACATGTCCCCCCCAGGTGAATGACAGGACTTGCAAATGAAAAAGTCTTTTAACCAACAAGCGTATGCTTTATTAAGCCTGCAAATCTTACATGAGATGACAAGTTATCGATTGTACAAGCACAAAATTAACTGCAGGATTGTATATATATATATATATACATATATATCAATTAATATTCTTAAGGGCATAAAATGTAAGTGAATTGAATATTAACATAAATCGCAAAATTCCTGCCTGATTATGTATGAGTCAATGGTAGCAATAATCTCATTCATAAAAAGCAATTCACTAATCCATAAGTGTTGTATAGATTTCAAATAGGCTAGCCTTTTTGTCTTAGTAAGCACATTTATGGTTTTTTTTCTTTTTTAAATTCATAACATATTCCTCCAGCAAAATATATTAAAATTACACACACAAGCACATACACAACATAATTAGCACAACATCCCTCATTTCAGTACTAAATCCCTCATAAACCCATTTCAACTACCGTAAATGAATGCACAACAATATATACATATGTATAAATATAATTGACAGGGTAACCCGATAATCACAGCTCCTAAGCATAGATGTGCCTTGGTAATTAGCACCAGAGAATGTAAGTGACCGACCAGAGACTCAACATACTAAACAACCCTGACTTTTATCATAAAAGCGCTAAGTATATGTGAAAAGGGAAAATAGTTTCTCAACTAAAGCATCAGACAGCCCCCGTTACGTGATTAAAACTCTGCCATGACCGTATGACATGAAAGCACAAGAACTAACTCCCTAATGGTTTTAACTAGATGAAAAGGTAGAACTTACAGCAACCTGCGGATATGCGTGTGTGTGTGTAATTTTCTTACACATTATAAACAGTTATAATAGATTTCATTAGGTCTAATGCTGTAATGTTCACACATGCAGTAACATAACTGAACATGAGAGTTTGTGCCAAAGTATAACGGTTAAAACTTCATGAGTGAGCTTCTGGGAGCTTCCGTGCATTCACCATGTCGTTGAGATAGAAAATAGATAATTAGAATGTTCCCACCTGGATTGTCCGGTGTACTTAGTCAATATTGGCGCTGATCAGTAATGTCACGGTCGTATCACAAGTCCTGGGGCAGCGTAGCGTTGGAAGAGTGTCCGAACAGTTGTTCTCGACTGACGGCAATCGTGGCTAAAAGATCGTCTCTGCCAGGAGGGTGGACAGTTGTTCGTCACACCCGACACCCATCTCGCCCTTGTTCGAGCACCTGCGACATGTAATAGGTTGTAGAGGGTGTCATAAGGAAAAATCACGCCACATAGGCCGTCCGCATTAAGTTTCTAACACCAACTTTAAACATCAACAGCGCACACACACACATCGCCACTAATTCATATTAATCAGTATTAAGCTCCCCAGCTGTGACTTATTTCGCTCATCTACCAATTACTTTTTAAGTATTTCGTTGAAAATATTCAAATTAATTAACTGCGTATTTCATAATTATTAATGACACAAAACACAGCTGAGTGCAAGATGCATTAGCATTTTCTTTATTGAAGTCAATTTGACCCACAACATTTACATTCATATTAATTTAATTTTTAATTGCGTTAACGCCCAAATTGAAAACTGCTCTACACGCACACACACAAGTATAGTTTATAATAGAAGCTGAAACACAAAATATATTTGGGGTTAGAATATTTTTAGAACCAGATAACTTGTACATACCTGGAGCGGAACTTTATTCAGCCAACCACAGAAAAGTTGACGAAGTCCCGAACTGAAGAGTGCCGCCAGTCGAGAGCAGATGACCAGGTTGAGGGTTCGAATAGAAATGAGACAGATTCAATGTGTCTGTCCACCCAAGAAAGCTCTCGATGCAGGAATGCACAAAACAGCTGGACGCGCCAACTGAATTTCGTAGATACACCACAACTGTGTGCATAACCGGACGGCGACAAACTGCTGTGGCCGTGCGTGACGTCAAAACCGCTCGTTTTAAAAACACAGCCTACGCTGCCGAACCCAGTACGGCACAACATTGGTTTCTATTTTTTTTCAATTCACATACACATTTCATATAATATATTCATTATAATATCTAAAATACAATACAATTTTACAATATTATTAAAAAAGACAATATAAAGTAGTCGATCAGTATAATTATCAATTTGATACACCGCGCCTGCTGTCGTACTGTAAGGGACCGCGCCTGACGGAAGGTTAAACTTTCATTACTGACATTGACCTGCACAAATTAGTAGTAGATAATACATTGCACTACAAAACATTAAAAAGCGTTAAATGTTTGTACAATTGGTAATGGTGAAAACACTTTGCATTTTGTAATATAAGTTTTCGTTATTCAGGTTACAATTTAATAATCAACACGTCGTTATTTATTTGTAATATATAGTGCAATGATAATATTGTTACGACGGTCTCACTGATCATAGTGGAAAACACAATACTGACACCTATGAATCACTAATTACCAGCTTTAATTGATCACAAATAACAATTTGAAATCAACAAGATACTTTCATACAGTAGTTGTAGTTAAATTGGTCCACACGTAATAATAATGTCAATTATTAAAGTTCCACACTAATTATAACACAATACTTCAAACTGCACTTGAAAAAATCGCCGCTTATAACTGACTAACTAAGCAGCAGCTGTTGCCTATTTATAGCCGGCAGATTTTCCATAATTTGCATCAACAAGCACTGGAAAAGTCTAGAGCGTACATTAGTGCAGTCTTGACTGAGACACGCACCTGATCGGCTAGCGGAGAAACGTGTAAAACGACACTCCCCAGTGTTCGAGAGCGTTCCGTCGTTAAAATATTTTACTTTCATATAATGAGAATTTACGATAATACAATTAAACAAGTATTTTGACATATAGGTTATCCGTTGACACATTTGTTTTATTAGATGACGCCGATTTTGTGAAACGTATGGTAAACAAAATGATTTATGTTTATAGAAACAATGAATTATTCTCATGAACTGTGAGTCATAACGTAGCAGTATGTGCGCGTGATGTTAACATTTTTTAAATGATGCCTATATTTACACACATTTAAAGTGTATCTACATTGTTTACAAACATGTATTAAGATTTTGCAACCTTTGAGAAGGATTAAGTATATGAGTATTTGAGTGGACAGTTCTTTGCCGAGAGACCGGGCAGAGGGCTTAAACACCACGCGGTGTTTTTAATGGGATAAAATTAATCCTAACATGAATAATGCTGTCATCCTTTAAATGAGGTTTTACTTTATCGCATTAAAACTAAGGACGTTAGTGCGAACGGTAGACTTGACGGCGACGATTATTTTGCAGAAAATAAGTTTAATATGACTAAAATCGTTCTAAACCGTTCTTTTTACAACAAAAATTGATTTAGGTACGGTTTTTATTAAATCGATTTTGTTAAAAACTAAGTGTTTAACAAGTTGATATTTGTTAATAATTTTACATTTTGATTTCGTTGTTAGTGGTCAATTTTAAAGTTAATATTGTTATTTTTCCTGCTTAGAATGTCGTTACTAAATCGAAGAGGGCTTCGCCACTGCACAGCGGGGGAACTTTGAAAAATACATGTATATACAAGTATTAGTTAGAGTATATTAACAAGTTGAGAAAATTAATTTTACTTACAAGCTGAGAAAGAGTTAAAAGAGTATAGTCAACAGAAAGAAAGAGGTGCGTGTAGGAGGTAAAAACGACATCGACATTCACCCTTAAACACCGGAATTATAATCCGGAATTTTGTAATTATAACCCCCTCATCTGAATTACAGAAGTACTCGACGGACAAGTTTCTATTATCTTAAATCCATCCGATTAAACGGGAGTCATAAAGGTGGGAATAAAATGATATTTTTTATCAGTAACGAACTAAAATGGACAAGACGAAGAAGAAAAAGAAGGAGAAGGAGACGAAGAAGAAGAAGAAGAAGAAGAAGAAGAAGAAGAAGAAGAAGATGATGATGATGATGATGACGAAGAAGACGACTTAAAACTGATATTATATCGGGTAATATATACATAAGACAAGTGAAGGCTTGGGTACGTTATATGCTTAAAGCTACATTCCTATGTACTGAAAAGGGCATGTGTAAATTCTGTGTAAATCATCACATTCATCGTTCCAAGTTGGTATTGATTGAAAAGTGTAGGGTACAGTATTATGTACACAGAGGTCGATAGATTTAAATGATATCTGAACCAGACGCATTAAAAACACCGTAAAACCAAATGGTGCATTCAATGTTATCATTAAACATACACAAACACTGATATAGTTTGGGGGGGGGGGCGAACAGTCCGCTTGGCTCTCTCGGCGCACTACCGATCAATACGATATGAATCGAGGTAACTTTTTGTTGTGTACGTAAACGTGGAATTTACCACGACTGGATTGCGACGTCTATCTAAAACTGATTGATATGGGTGTTTTTTATGTTCTTCTAAATGAAAACTGATAAAATGATTTGGAAAATAATTAAATTCGGTTAATGATTAAATGGTACCAAGGAATTAAAATTACAGCAAAGTTCTTTTTAAGGGTATCTGACGGGATCTCAACCAGTTCGGATTAACAGCAAATAATACAAAAATCTATAACTATTTACGGTACTTTCCCAATATACGTACTCACATAACATTTTCGATGTTTCTATATGCGGTAGTATCGATATATCACGGTGTGAAGAAGAAGAAGAAGAAGAAGTGTACTAATTGTAAAGTATTCTATTTATTTATGTAAAGCTAAAATATGTGTTCTTTTCATTTGTGAGGTTAGGTAATAATTTCTGAGTAGTAAGGTTTAAAAAAAAAAAACATTAACAAATGAAACATAATGTGTTATTCGTTAGGTGTCCAATATTCTTTTGCGTTTAAAGAAGGTGAATAATAATAATAATAATAATAATAATAATAATAATAATAATAATAATAATAACAATAATAATAATAATAAAAATAACAATAATGTGGGAGACTTGGAAAACTAATGTTCGCCGCAGGAGGATCCGCACTCCTACGGTGTGAGGGACTCGCACGCACCAAAACCACCAACCCTATTGCCCACGGCTTGAATCGACCTAGGAACTTTACTTTCGGAAAACTTTAACGTGGTGCCATTTGTTCTTTGTCCTGTGGACGTTCATCTGGTTTAAACCTTCAGCGGGTCCACATTACCTGTTTTCTGCTATTCTGTCAGCAGCCCTAACAACATAATTTTCAGTTTCCTTCTTTTGCCTTAGTACCTTCTTTACGAGTGCTATCTAATCCCAGTGGTGTTCGCTTTGCACCATTATTGCAATCATATTTTTTGTCCCCCTACATTTTCTAGTATTTAGTTCTCCTATTTTCATCTATCACAGGTGAAAAACTTGTGGTGCCCATCGTCTAGTACCTGTCTGGAGAAAATGCAGTCTAGTCTGTTTACTTTCCTCATCCTATATAGGTAAATCCGGGACAGGATGTGGCCACTTAGAAACTGCGTTATGAAATAATTAATCTCGCCATGTTTGCGGTCAGGCCACTCAGGTAACTGCTTTATGAGCATAGCGGTCCATCTTCCCTTTGTGTCACTGGTCCATCTTTCCTGACACTGATCCATAGTAACGGGCCCTGGCCTCCCTGTGAGGTTATATAGTATGTACTTTGGCCTTCCTCTTGTAAACCTGTTTCCGATCCTGTGCCATCAGATAGATTGGAATTATTTCCGCGACGACCGCTGACTCCGAAACCGTGCGGTAGGAGGAAACGACTGTGAGCGCGTCACTTCGCTGCACTGCTGACATGAGTCTTGTACTTCTCGAATTTGGGTGCATCAGCCCAGATCTCCGCACCATAAAGTAGTATTGAGTGCGTAACTGACAACAGTAATTTTTGCTTGGAAGGCTTAATAATAAAACAATAAAACAAATAATAAATAATTTCTTTTGCGGGGGAGGAAAAATGCATTATGCACCATCAGGAGACACCCGACTGGTCTCCCGGTGTGTGGGACTCGCACCCACCAAAAAACCTCCACTTTACAGGCAGGGAACCCCCCCTGGAACAACTATTCGTATGGGTTCAGGGTGGAACCTCGTATTGCGCCTACTAGGCTCCTACAGCTTTATCAATATCATCGACCTGTGAGAAGGTCCAGTTCAGGCTTCTTCTGCCATAGGACCATCCTCACGAAGGTCACAACCATGTTCCAGTTTTATTTGCTGTTGAGCATGAGGCGTATGATGTTATCAGGCGTCATGGAGCCAATCTCCGATTCCAGTCCTCGCCTCTCCAGCACCCACCGTTGACACTCGAAGAAAGTGTGATGAGCGTCATCAGAGTCTGAGTCGCCGTACACGCACGACGGATCCTCCATCTTACCCATCCTTCGCAGGTATGCACAGAAATAACCATGCCCTGTCAGGAATTGAGTAAGGTAATAATCTACCTCGCCGTGCGTTCTGTCCACCCATTCAGGGAGGTTCCCAATCAACCTCGCCGTCCACCTAGCTCGACTCTCCTGCTCCCATCGTAGTTGAGAGCTCCGCATGGAGTGTGCCCTGGACACTGTTCTTGCTTCTACGAACCCCAAGTCTTCCTTGGTCTTCTAGACCCTACTCCTCTCCTCAGCCATTAGATCTATTGGCATTACTCCAGCGACGACCAACACTGCTGGTTCCGACACCGTTCTGTAGGAGCTTACAATTCGAATTGCTCTTCTTCGTTGTACCGCGGCCATCTGCTTGCGGTATTTTTCTTGCTTCAGAGCGTCGGCCCAGACCTCACATCCGTAGAGGAGAATCGAGTTGGTCACCGACATCAGCAGTCGCCGTCTTCCAGCAGCTGGGCCTCCGACATTTGCCATTAGCCTGCTCAGCGCAGCAACGACCTTAGCGGCTTTCTCCGAGGAACATCCAATTTGCTCCCAATAGGAGAGCTTAGTATCCAGGTGCACCCCTAGATACTTCACCGCTGGCTTTGATGTTATCGCCTTTTCCCCCACCACGAACTGTGTGATTGTGGGTATACGTCGTCGAGTGAGCAACACAATCTCTATCTTCTCCGTAACAAGGCTCAGACTGTGTTCTTCCATCCAGTTGTGGACCCTGCGCATGACCTGGTTCAGCATGCGCTGCGCCTCCTCTGCGTCTCTCGCGATGATCACGGCAGCCACGTCATCAGTATATGCTACCAAAAAGGTATCATCTGGCATCTCCATCCGGAAGATTCCATCATAGAAGGCATTCCACAGATCGGGGCCCAAGATAGAGCCCTGAGCTAGCCTCCTGTTATTTCATCTGCCGTGTCGTACCGGAGCTCCCTGTCCCTCAGGTAACTTCGTATTATCCGGAGCAGTTAGTCCGGCGCTTGGAAGACGTACTCCTAAGCCGCTTGCAAGTCTGTCCACCTGGCCGAATTAAAGGCGTTGCGTACGTCCAGTGTAGCGAGTAGTACCGTCCTTCTGGAGAAGTGATTACCCCGCTGGGCCACCTGGACGGCATTCAAGATCTCCTGTATGGCTCCAATGGTGGATCTGGCCGTTCTGAACCCGTACTGCCTCGCTGACAAATTTCCCGCATCTCGAATAGCCGCTACTAGGCGAGGCCTGAGTAGACGTTCCAGTAGTTTCCCCGCCGTGTCCAGCATACAAAGAGGTCTGTATGCCGACGGGGAATTCAGGTCGCCCTTCCCTTTGCTGACTAAGACTAGTCTCTGGATCTTCCACCTCTTCAGGAAGACTCCGTCTTTGAGGCAGCGGTTGTACATATTAAGTAGCACCTGGGGGCAGGATCTAGCGACCACCCTCAGCACTTCCGCAGGTATACCATCTGGCCCTGGTGCCTTCTTGTTGCGCAGGGAGCTAGTAGCTACAGATAGCTCGTCCTCACTGAAAATCGGGACGTCTTCCAATGGGCCTGGATATTCCTTTCGATCCCTCAGTGGGCGACGAGGAAACAGACCGTCCACGATTAAGCGCATCTGATTTTCGTCCATCCTTGGGCTACGAGGCCGGGCTCCAAGCCTGCTCATTACAAGCCTGTACCCCAGACACCAGGGATCAGAATCTAAATTACTCCTGAGGATCTCCCACTTGAGCCGCTTGCTTCTGTTGATGGCCTCCTTCAGTCTTTTTCTAGCGAGCCGATATTCGTCTTCCGCTTCGGCTGCTACATTCGCGTTTCTCCGTCTGTTTCTGGTCGCCATGCGACGCGAGCGCAAGCACCGTTTCCTGAGGTCAGCAATCTCGTCTGTCCACCAGTACGCCACTGTCTCCCCCCCGCGGCGTCCCAGTCTCCTGGGCATAGACACATCGCAGGCGTTCCGTATGAGGTGCATTGACGCACCGACTCCTTCCTCTGTCGGACCCAAGCTGTTCATCACTGCCTCCTTTCCGATCGCGATGACTTCCTGCAACAAATCCTCATCCAGTTTGGACACGTTCCAACCAGGTGTTCGGCTGGGTTCAGCTATGGGCGAATGCTGAACTCTCCGCAGGGTGAAAGTGATATACTGGTGATCACTACCAGTATAATCTTCCAACACCTCCCAAGTTCATGACGCTGTACGCCAATGGGTCGGATACCAAAGTGATGTCCGGGATTGTTTCGGTGTAACCAGGTCTTCTAAAAGTTGAGATACCGCCCACATTGACCACCGCGAGCCCGACTCTTACTACCATCTCTAACACGTACTGTCCCTTGGCGCACGTCGCAGGCATTCCTCACTCCACCGCTGTGTCGTTGAAGTCTCCAGCGACCACGCAGGGTCCTTCCATCTCAGGAATCGTGTCTTCCAATTTGTCCACTTTCTCACGAAATTCGTGGATGGTCTCGTTAGGGGTGAGGTAGCAGCTCACATAAGTTATGTACTCGCATCTCACCCACACGAAACCACTTACGGCACCATGGCTTGAAGGGGGCTGCACGGTCGGGTCGGGAATCCAGATTGCAGCCGTCCCGAGTAAGTCAGCATACCATCCCGGTTCCTCTCTATCGTGGTGCTGCTCGTTGATGATCGGAAGATTGGCACCCACGTCCAGCTTCAGCTGCTCCAGGAGGGCGTCCGCCGTCCTGCTCCTATGCAGGTTTCCCTGGAGAGTCTTGATCAGCCAAGCCTGCTCTGGGCCCTCCCAAGCGCCTGCCGAAAGACCGCAAAGATACCCGACCCCGGAACATGTTTCAGAGCATCGGAGTCCAAACCACGCTCCTCGCAGAGGAAACACCTCGGCTCTGCTTGGCAGTCTTTTTTCAGATGGCCTGCACAGCCACACTGTATGCATATACCTGCCTTCTTTCTGTCGGGCGCTTTGCAGTCCACCTGACGATGGCCAAAACCAAAGCAGGCGTAACAACGAATCACCAGAGCCCTTCGGCGCACTCTGCCGTACACCCATCCGATCTGTATGCGGCCAGTTTCGAGGAGTTTAATAATAAATAATAATAACAATAATAATAATAATAATAATAATAATAATAATAATAATAATAATAATAATAATGATAATGATTCGGAGGAGGTGGCGGAGGAGGAAGAAGAAGAATAAGAAGAAAATAAAGAAGAAGCAGAAGAAGAAGAAGAAGAACAACAACAACAACAACAACAACAACAACAACAACAACAACAACAACAACAACAACAACAACAACAACAACAACAACAACAACAACAACAACAACAACAACAACAACAACAACAACAACAACAACAACAACAACATCAACAGAAACAACAACAGAAACAACAGAAATAGCAACAGCAACAGCAACAGCAACAGCAACAGCAACAGCAACAGCAACAGCAACAGCAACAGCAACAGCAGCAGTAACAACAACAACAACAACAACAACAACAACAACAACAACAACAACAACAACAACAACAACAACAACAACAACAACAACAACAACAACTGCTACGACTACAGTAACAGCAGCAGCAGCAACTATAAAGGCCTACTTATACTAAAAATGATAAAGATAGTTTTATAGATTTCTTAAAGAATTACATAATGGTGTAATTTAAATGGTTTAGAATTGCAAAGTCATTTACTTTAAGGCTTAAGGATTAAATGGGTAAAAGATGCAGTCAGGTAGAAACAAAATCTTAATTTCAGTGACAGTGTAATAGTGTTGTTGGGTAGAAGTTGGTGGATAAAAGAAAATAGAGGGAAAAGTAAATACTCAAAGGAAAAAAGATAGCATCAAAAGAGAGAGAGTGAGAGAGAGAGAGAGAGAGAGAGAGAGAGAGAGAGAGAGAGAGAGAGAGAGAGAGAGAGAGATATTTTATTTGTTTATTATAAATAATTTTTGTAATCTTTACAATTTTTTATTTATAATTTTAATAATTTTAGGCCGAATAAACGTCTGAAAGATTAGAAACAATATACCCTTACAGTGTTTCTGATAAGAAATATTATATAAAATCTCAGCAGTGGATTAGAGTAACATACATATATACAGACGTAAGACGAAGTAAAACTATGATTAACCAGAAATAAAAGTGAAACTAAAATTGGGTAAATGTATTACAGAGAAATTGGAAAATCATTTTTAGAGGAAAGAAATTCATCCCCCCTACGGGCCGTTATCAACAATAGTATCAGTCTGCGGTCGGGGGTGAGTGCGCAGGACGAGAGTTTTCCTACAAAATTCAAACAGTTTGCCGCAGGTTTCGCGCGAATAAACATCCATCCTCCCTGCCGGCCGTGTGAAGTTCGAACGACAACGAAATATTTCACGTACACTTACTAGCAAAATATATCTTTATGAAAATCTATTTTTATCCTAAAAATGACGACTTTAAATTTGTTAAATGTCACCAAAAATTAATTACTCTACCGTAAGTGTTGAACAGTGGAAGCTTGATAGTGACAAACTACTTTCAACTTCAAATTGTTGTGAAAATTACTTGTGAAGGTAAGACATGAAACTATTTATTAAATACGAATGTGTGTGTGCTTTCTCTTGTAGATCTTAATAAAATAAAGCGATGTATTGGTTAGTTCGACGAATGTGGGAAAGTAATAGAAACAGTTTTTAATCTTTTAATACAAGGTTTGATTGGTTAAAAGGTTTGATTTTTGAACATTTGGTTGGTGGCAAAAAAGTAAGAAGGAAGAGTATGCACAGATAAATATATTGGCCAACGTATTATTTATTTACTCAGAGTTCACTCTTTACTGTCTTTGCACTTTTTTAAGAAATGCTGGCGTGATTTCAGAAACACAATATTGTCACGATCAATTAGCGAGATTTTAAAAATAGAATTCTTTCTACCCATTAGCGTAATATGAAACCTTTTTTTAACGTAATATCAAATTATCAAATAAATAATGTAAACTTTCAACAGGATATATTTTTTGAGAATTTAAATTATACATATTTTGCTGCTTTTAACAATGGAATGATTAAGCTTAAAAAAAAAAAAAAACGCATGGTAATACATAAATAAGAAGTAAATTGGTCAAGGTAAAATTTTCTTAACTGAAAACATGATTTTCAGTGAAGGTGGTTAAAAACAATAAAATTTTTATATTTATATTAAAAATTGTATCCTTATTGAAAAAGTCTTGTACACACACACGCACACACACACACACACACACACATTTATAATTTGTATATATTCTGATGAAGATTGTTGAACTATTGAAACACTATCAATATTAAAAAATATTGATACAATAATTCTACAATAATTCTTACAATAATTCTTGTAAGGAAAGTGTTATTTATTAATTAATATGTGTTAAATTACAAATAAATATTATTACTATTATTAATTAATAGTGTTAATTATATATAATGAAGATAATTTTTCTCTTTATACTAACGCTTGAAATTTATTGTAGTCTTTATATATTATATTGTATTAACACAATAGTATTAAGGCTGCACATAAATCGGGTTATGTTTTATATTACTGAATAATTATTTAATTAATTAATATAAGTATTAATACAATTTTTTAACTGAACAAATTTTTGTTCGTCATAATTTTAGTATTTTAGCGTATAAAAATACTTACAAATATGCTAACATTTTTATTAGCAAAAATTAATTAATGTAAAAATAAATAAATAAAATAACTTACATTGAATTAGTTCAAAATAATATATTGAAAATAAAATAATACCTTGTTGGATTTTGATATTATTTTAAAGAAACAATCTCAAAATATTAAAAAGTAGAGGTGAAGGTGAAAACACATTCCATAAACAAGAAAAAGTTTGCATTTTGTGATAATGAAACAATTGAAACTCACATATTGATTAATAACTATTTGTAATTGATGGTCCACTTCGTTTACTGCATCTCTCCAACTGTGAAGCACAGTGATTACTGATAATTTACGGGAATTAGTTGTAATATGTAACGTACCAAACGTAATAATGAGACTGACGAGAAAACGTTTACACCATTAGAAAAGAGTTACTTTGAGAAAACAGTTATTTTTATAAACCGTCATAATTATGGAAAAGTTATTTACTGGTTTTATAATATATATGTATCGCAAATATTATTCTGTTAAAATACACACTAAATATAAATCTATAAATAACAATATAAATATACGACAAGATAAATTTTATTATGCAAAAATATAATTTTAATGCGTTATTATAATTTAATATTAAATTCGCCAACATTAATGAGTAACTACGAATATAGAATTGTTAAAGGAATTTGATTATAAACAATTTAGTTTTAATTATTTATTCAGGAGATGGTAGTAAAGGGTATGTAGTATAAATTTTAATATTGTTGATTCATAACAAACGTTTTTAAGAAATTATATACACAAAAATTTAATCATATGCACATTCACTTATTTTTTAAATGTTAATAAAGTAACATGTTATATTGACGTAAGGGCAATAAATATTTATGTAATAACACTATTAACTTTTTTTGACTTCACAATTATAATGGTGATTTTAAAAATACTTTTAAAATTAAATTATACTAATAATAATGACTAATTATGTTTATAAGAAAAATAATTTAATGATTATTCAAATTAGAAGCCAATAATCTTGCGAGTGCTTTTATAAAATAAATAACTATAAACGAATATATAAAGGACAGAATCAATCGATTTTTATTTCAGTTAATTTGGGTTTAAAGCCACCAAAATTACACACTTGAACTTAATTTACAAAAATTGGTGTAGCTATTTAAAAATTTGTTCATTTGTTGAAAGTATATGATATTTTATTAAAAATAGTAACGTTACATACAAGCTTAAAATATGTAACGTTAATTTTATTATTATTGGTGGAGTTAATAATAATAATAATAGTAAAACAACAAAATTATTATTATTAATATTATTAAATCAAGAAGTAATTAAATTTAGCATAAACAACGTCACGTTTCTTCTTATAGTAAAACTTGTCATTTAATATATTTTAAATTTATTATTGTCGTATTTATTACCCGATTTTCTCAAGTGTTTACATTTTAACGTCTATAATACGTTTTAATAAAGCTACATTATGCAAGTCTGGAAAAGAGTGATTGTTAATAATTTAATCTGCGTGTACGCGTGCGTGAGTGCGTGCGCGTGAAAATGATTAGTTAATATAATTTACAAATATGTTAAAAAATTCTAATTTCTACAAATGTATATTATTAAATATAATTCTAATTTCAAATTATATAGAAAAATTATTTCTTTAAACAATAACTTTAATGCAACTCGTTTTGCAGGCTTATATTCTGCATCGTCAGAATCTGCAGACCTTAAATGTTTTTGCTATTATGTCGTTAAGTCACAACCAACTTACTCGCTTTATCCGTCTGCTTAGTAACTTGTCGTTTCGTCATTGTGAGGTTAATTTTTAAGACAATTTAACTTTGTCGTCATGTTGATTTGAGTTGAAATATTAGTGACTTGAGACGTTAAATTTGAATTAAAATTTTAAACTTCAAATTTAAGCGCGATCAGGAGAACCATCTTTTAAGTATTTATTGTCATACTATTATTTATACTGAATAGTTTGAATAGCATCAATTTACGTTGTGTCACACACACACACACACACACACACACACACACACACACACACACACACACACACACACACACACACACACACACACACACACACACACACACACACACACACACACACACACACACACACACACACACACACACACACACACACACACACACACACACACACACACACACACACACACACACACACACACACACAATACTACGCTTACAAACATGCACGCGGTGTTATTAGTTGTCTTTTGAAACTATTAAATTTGGAAAACTTTGAACTTTCAACTGTTAGGGAAAAGTAATGGACTAGTAAGTAAACTATTTGCTTCGTTAGTCAACATAAAGATACAGTTCAGTTAAAATTTTCTACTTTTTAAATGATTATATCATTAGTTGTTACTCAAGAACAGCATTTAATTCTCTCCGATATTTTTAGAACTTTTGTGCACAAAACAATCCGTTTAGTTTAGCGTGTTCTTTTTTAACAAAAAAGTATTTTTTAAATTGTCAAAGAATCATTTTATCTTGCTATGCTATGTAATGTTATCTGTTTGTTATTGCCTGTCATTAAATACATCTACGCAATTAACTAGGTATTTAATAATAGACCTAAGTATGTGGACTGGCTTCTCACGTGAATGGCTCTTATCGACTCAGTGCTTTAATATAACTCTTTGAGTTCTTCCTTGTGAAATGAGATCTTGTATTCTTTGAGATTATTTTATTATTCATCTTGAGATTCCAAAAACATAGCATTAAAAAAAAATCATATTACAAAATACTACTACTACTACTACTACTACTACTACTACTACTACTACTACTACTACTACTACTACTATTACTACTACTACTACTACTACTACTACAACCAGTGGTTGATTTCTAAAATTATAGGTGCCGGAACGGATAAATTCAAAAGTTGAACAGACACAAATATACTTATATTTTATATTAGCGTATAAGTTTACTTCAGGTTATTACAAAAGAGGTCTACATTTTTAAAGCCTTATAATAAAATATGTAACATACGTATAAACTTGTATCTAAAAGGTAATAAAGTTTACTGATATTTCTAAACGTAATAAAACTGATAAACTAAAGAGCTTCATCGTCAAGTTAGCCGCACGACAATCGAAAACATGTCACTCATGATGGCGTCATTCCGAAGCCTCAATCAAATTCTAAGTGATGGTTTCAGTGGTTTGGACATTTTAAAAAAGTTTCCATAGTTTTAACATTGTGTCGTCATATTGTTTGTTTCTTGACCTTTCCTTACTCTTTGTGTCCAATACTGTCTGATGGCCAAAAATCAGCCCTTTTATATTCACTTAAAGTTATTGCTATTGATTCAATAGCATATTTCAAGGTATAAAGACTCTTGGGAAAAATTCTGGAATGCACATATTCTCGGAAGCTCTCAATCAGCTGCCTTTCATGTAGTTTTAATTTTGAAGCAAGTTTTTTTGTTTCATTTTCCCCACAGATTATTGGGACATTTTTTGAAAGATAGTAGTTAAAGAAGTATTAGTGCTGGTGTTTTTGATTTTGACAAGTGTTTGGTTTTGTAATGAGACTGATGAGGGGAACAATTTAAAAAGTAATAGTAAATTTTTGTAATAATTAGATTTTACTTTTCATATATTTTTTCCGGTAATTTATTTTTGGATCCAGGAGGTTCCGGAACGCCGTTCCGGCGCGTTTCCCCTGAAAGCAAGCCCTGCCTACTACTACTACTACTACTGCTGCTGGTGCTGCTACTACTACTACTACTACTACTACTACTACTACTACTACTACTACTACTACTACTGCTGCTGGTGCTGCTACTACTACTTTTACGATTGAGCTCTGCAGACACTTGTTGTATTATTATTCAATAATCCTTGGCACTACGCCATATACAGTATTACACGATTAGATCAGTTAAGTGTCGTTTTCCGGTAAGTGAAAATTATAATAGTTGAAGGTGGCAAACGTATACGTATACGTAGGCCAGTGGGGTATTGTGTATAAGTACATATATTACATAAATCCGTGGGCACTACAACTCTGCCGTAATTATCTGAATAGGTTGAGATGATTATCGTAAATTTTTACTTTCCTACAGGCTCTTACGCCCACAAAGTCAGACTCCAAATTCTAAAACCTACGATTATTAGGAAAATCGTTGGGATAAAAGTAATTTATTATTCTGCAAGTTATTTTTATAACTTCCTATTTCTTACAGATTTTCTAAGTTTACTGAATAGTTTATCACCACCACCACCACCACCACCACCATCATCAGTGCCGTCGTCGTCATCATCATTATTATTATTACGATATGATGAGCTGTGAAGCTTGAAAGCGTTAATCGGGAAATTTTTTCTATAGTGGTGTGCAACAGCGTAATTTCTGTTTGTGACTGTAACCACTAACACAACAAATATTGTTGCCTAATGACTTCATAGTCGATAAAGTTAGTGTCTATGTAATTATATGAGTACTATTATATGCACTGGAAATTTATTTAATTATTTTCTGTCCATTTCTTGTCTGCTACTGCTTTTTATAGGTACACCCTCATCCTGTTATCGTACTGTCTGAACGTACTGTAGCTTTTACAGTGGTTTCCAAACGCCAATCAGGCTCAACAATAGCTTTAAAATGTCATCACATCCACAAGAGTTACGTTTACTTATGCAAAAATAATTATTAGGTACAGAGGACTTGTTAGTTTATTATGTAATAACTTAAGTAACACAATTTGAATACATGTGAAATATTTTATTAGCGGAAAACGTATGTTTTTGTTGCAATACTCGCGTATTATCGGTCTGAAGAATGCAACACAAACATGGCAAACGATATCAATGTGATTTACGAAAACGTTTAGATTCTAAAAATAAGTTTATACTTGTTTTAAAAGAGCTTCAGTCTCATGTCATTCCCAGAGGTCATACTTTTCGAAGAAAACGAATGACAAAAAGCACGTTCACGCAAACTGACGGTTGAAAACACAGCGGTCTGCGATAGCTTATTATATTCTTTGCGTATTTTAATCCACAATGGGATTAAACTAGTGTCATTAGCACTACACAGTAGGACTGAACGGTGATATAAATTGGCAAGGAGTCAAATGAATCCACTTGGCTTGATGTCAGATTCACGCTTTTTAAATTATCTTCTTCAAAAAGGAATTCTGATCCACAATCACTCCTTTGTCAAACGTCAGTTCTTTCCCTCGTATTTTGCTTAATCAACATTAAACGAAACCAATGTTTTTTTTTAAAGCTTTTAACGGCCAAATTGTTTATCAAATTATATTCACTTAGACTTCACATGTAATTTGTTGTTTCAGTAATTGACGCTGCAGGTTTTATCACCCGAACATTGCATGTAGCTGTAAAAAACATCGTAAAGATTAAATCAATAAAAACAAAGAGAATTTTATTTTTATTACATGTCTGAATAATTTTTAAAGAATGCATTTGTCTTTATTGATACAATTCTTGACCGTACTAAACTGTCAACTTTAATAATTTTATGTTTGTGTGTAGTCTGTGTATTCGTGGCACGGTATTGAGTATCGAGTTTTTATTCCTCCCGTTTTGACATTTACATCTAATGTTTATGTTGTTTGTGTCGTGTAAGCCTAAGTGTGCCTCTGAGGAATCCTCGCAAAGTCTATTGTGCCCTGCATTGACATTTTTACTCCTCTTGACAATTGTCCGTTTCCTTACATCGGTCCTCTTGACACGTTGCGAAAAATGTGTTTATTCTTCTCGGACACAATGGACAATAAATTTTACAAATTTTTATTCCCGATTTGAATTCTTGTACTGCAAAATTTTATACTACGGTTTACTGTTACCGAATAAATGTACTCGTATGCTTCCGAAGCAGCACTATGTTTGGAATGCAGCACTTCTACCGCATGTTCTCTTCAACGCTATGTCTCCACTGTTTTTAATCCTTATTTATCTGCACATTATTTATCAGGATTTTGTTACTCTGCATTAGCCCTGCATTGTTGCTAACATTATATTATTGATATTTTATCGGATACGCTTTTAAATTTGCGCAAAGGAATATTCTCTGGTTCCTAAGATTAGGCTACATTACTGTCGTCTGAATAACACTGCTAAACATATTTTAACTATTGTCGTTTATAATAATAAATAATTAATTACAAAATAATATATATATATATCTATATATAATTTTAGAATCGTAATAATTATAGTATTTAATTAATAATTATAATTTCATTACAATTATATATATTATTTAATATAATTCAATTATAATTTTTCATTTTATTTTATTGTTACGAATATTATAACGTTGTAACTTCTTTCCACATCTTGACAATTGTCAGATCTGTGTTGTATGTAACATTAAACAACACATCATACAAGACAGAACATTGTATTTATTAAACGACAAAAGGCTTATTGATACAGAGTCATTTCTCTAGACACAGTTTAAAATATTTATTGGCATCTTCGTGATACTGTATGTTGAGTTCTTATGACGTCCGAATCGAGACATCCGAAATAGTCGTGTTTCGGGTATTATGGACACTGATAACAAATATGGAATCGGGTATCCTGAATATGATATAAATTTTGTTAATCAAAGAGATACATAGATATTTAAAATTGTGTTTAGTTAATTAACTGAATTTTTCTAACCTTTCGTCGTTCATAAGATACACGGTAAATGCTATACGGATTCTTTACATTTATTTACTTAATAGTTAAATAATAATCTAAAGCTTAAAAACGTTCATAATTTTTCATTTAACGTGCATCAAAGTCTTTAGTTTTCAATAAAAACAATTTAATAACAATGGAAGTGCGTAAATCGCTGATTCATTGGTAAAATAATAAAATAATCGTTTACAAAACAGAAAGATTTATAACTACCAAGGTTGAAGCTCTTTAACCGTTTGTAGCGATCTTCTGTTTTGCATTAAGACGTAAAAACTGACATAAGCATCATTAAATTGTTTTAAAAAGAGTCGTTTTGGTAAAGCCACGTAGTCAATAGCCGTCTTCTTGTTAAAATAATAATAAAACATAATGTAACGTAATGTAATGTATTAATAATAATGTAAACGACATTATGACAACATCTGATAGAGAGTCAGAGGAACAGACAACTGTGTATGCGATAATAATAATTACTCATAGCTGTAGCGAAACAGCTTATCTTGCGCCAGTTGTTTTGTGGATGAACACAGTATTTACACATGTAACATATGTACACAGAAAACACTAAAATCGGGCACAAAGAAACCTGGGGAGTGAAAATCATTTTTCACTCAGCGTTTACTATTTTCAGTAATGCGTTATCTTTACTTTCCTCATTATGGTAATAGTTATTAATATAGTTGTAATTATCGCCAAAATTATAAAAAATGGTGTTAGCCGAAAGAGGGTTGGTTTAACGACGCAGAAATAAAACAGTATAAGCTTTTGCATAAAAAAATTAACACATTTTATGTTCCATCATTTTTTTACGGCACAGTTGCTGAGAAAACAGATGTTGTTTGTAATTTAGGAAAATGTATGTTTTTCAAGTTAAAGACGTTCCGTAAATTAATAAAATTAATTGTTGTCAAATTTAAGTCTGTTGCCGAGCAAGAAAACTGAGAGATTATTGGTATCCTTTTTCTTTAGATTTGTTTTGTCACGACGAAAATATTTTGTTTATTTATTTTGTCTTTACGTTTATGGAACTGAACCAAACCGAGGAGCGCTAACTAAAAATTATTGATATTTTTGTTAAAAAAACATACGTAGAGAATATAATAACATTTGTTGCTACATCGGTTTGCAGCTAAAACGTTTCCGAAACGAGTCTGTCTAGAATTAATCAGGTTATTTCTGACCTAAATAAGCGTTTCCAAAGAGTGGGAGATTGAACATGTTTGGTTGATTTAGTAATCTTAAGAAAATAATAATATTAAGTTACATATTAATACTGTGTACATGATACAAACATTTAAATCTATTTTTGAACGAAAAACAAAATATATTTTTGAATAAATTATATGACCGTTAAAAAACACGTAATTAGATAAATAACACGGCTATTTTGTAATCTAGGGTGGCACAAAATAACTTATGAATAAATATTAAAAATTAGCTCTCTTAATCCAGATATGAACTTGTAGAAATCTAAAAAGTTTTGTAGTTAATTGATATTAATTGATATGTTATGTTTGTATATGAAATTAAATGTTGAGATTATGAGGGTTAATCATGTTTTGTGTATGTTGTATTAATAATTTTAGTGAATACTAAAATTAATTATTAATATAAATTTTAATCCGATTAGGATTTTACTGTTTAATTTATTTTTATTTTTTAGTTTTTATTTGGATTCAAAAATTAATTAAGCAACTTTTATATTTGACCATATTTATACATCTAAATATTTATTGCCAATCATATCATACGTGGTCACGAAACATTTTATAGATACTGGTGAGTCCCATGTCATTGAGGTTTGGGGTTCGCTGGTGATTCTTTATATTTAAATGTAGTACAATATTCGGAAAGTTGGAGGCTTTTCACGCTTTGCTACTGTTTATTCGTACAACAGTAAAACGATTCGACGCTTGAGTTTGTGTTCCCTACTAACATCATGACGCATAAACCGCTGAACCGTGTTCGATACAATTTCCAGTATTTGTTGAAGTTTTCCGGTTTAGTGAATACGGCAACCTAACCTAACCTAACCCATTAATTCCGCCACACTCCTTCTGCCTATTCGTACAGTCGCAACATATTGATTAAACTGTTGATTAAATGTGACATTTGATTAAACTTTAATTTTTATTTATCCTTAGCTTATATACCTAGCGTTGCTCGGGTAAAATAGAAGAAAAATAAAAGGTTTATGTATAGTTGGAACTTGCTTCTTTTTCTTAAAAAAGTCCTCTTATACTTATTCAACGAAGCACTCCTGTTCGTTCCGTTCTATTCGCTCTGCAGATGTTTGATTTGACCTCAGTTGAGACATTCTCTAGCGGTTTTGTTCAAGCCTATTCACGATCTTCCTTACTTTCACTGTTTCTTTATGTTTTTTCTTCAGTACTCTTTTACGCAATTTACACTTGCTTTTTGTCACATTTTCAATTATTTATAGCCTGTAATTATTATTTTAGGAATAATATGTAATAATAATAAATTATCTGCAAGTAGTAACTTATTATAAGTATCTGTATTACTACTAAATGTCTACTATTGTAGCTTATAATTATTTATTTCGCCTTTTTCAAATTTTTAGTTGTAATTGTTCGTGTTTGTCAAATTTGATGTTCACGTCCGCTTTCTAATTCAACACTAATAAACCATTTTTAGCCATTATTACAATTTAGGTAATAATAATAAATTATCTATAATTATCTGAATTATTACTGTCTACTATTAGGCCTATTTAGGCCTACATGATTACTCTGTGCGTTCAAGTGGTTATTGTGGCGAAGTGTTGTGTTTTATAATCGGGTGGTATAATTGTAATACAATTGTGTTTTATATTAGTTGACATTTTATTGCGTGTGAACAATTTTTATTTTATTTGTTGTAAGAGACTGTGTTGCTAATTAGGAACTGTTTAACTGTGATAATTAAAGCTGGTGGTTAGTGACTTAATTGATGTCTTGTATTTTGTTTTCCACCGTACCGTACGACGAGCAGTAGACCGTCGTAACAATAAGATAAAAACAGAGGTAGTAAAACAATCACAAGATTTTTTAGACGTCTTATTCCAAACCACACCTAATTCAACACTCTAATATTATGTATCGCAATAAACATTAAAAATCACTAAATTTATAATGTTTATAAAAACGGCAGTCTATTGGGAATAGTAAAATAGACACTTATATCACTTCAAAATAATTACAACGACAACTTTATAGCTAGAAACAAATCTCGAGCCGTATCTGTTGTTGACATTAAGGTGGAAACAGTGTCGCACCCGAGTCTACTCGACGCGGTTAGAAGATTCGGTAATCTTGAAGAACGTGTCATTTATATACCATTACGCAGCACACTGGTATTTGGTAATTTTAATTCCACTGCGCAATCACAGTATGCTTGATGTTTTACAATAAGACTTGATGATGTTGACTAGGATACCGGAAACCTCGGTTAATCGAGAAGAAAACAGAAACCATCATAAATTTTATTCCTAACACTAAACTACAATTAGGAATAAATAATATTAATCTGTTAGTACAATTTAAGTGTATTAAACAAATAAAATTAGTACAGTTTACAGACTATAACTTTGTACAACTGTTATTTTATTAAATTCGTGTTGTTATTTTTAAGTTATCAAATTTATTAAACTTAATATTATAAACCACTTTTCATTCAAACTGTAGCTACAGTTTATTACTGAGTTTTTCTTTACCAAAAAGACGTTATGTATAACAGATGTTCTGGTTTAATTTCTAATAATATTTCTTATAAAGAAGTATCATACCAGTTTCTACTACTATTATATATAACTTTTACTCAGGGTATTTAAATAATTTAATCACACAAATATAGATATTATAAATAGTTATTTAATAATTCCTTTTCATTCACTTATTACATTAATATAAGCTTTATAAATTCAATAATATTACAGTACAATATCAGTTTGCTCAGAATGTTTGATATTTTCTTTTAGTGGTTTCTTTTAGAACGGATTGAGTTGCCAATATGAATATAATAACCTTTAAACATGAATACAATATAATTTGAGTGTTCTATAAGCTTTACTTGTTTGTTGAATTCCCAAATCTGCGCTGAGGATTATCCACTCGAAAGTAGTCGGTCCAGTCGCTCCGTGGTCATCCGCTAATACTGTAGATCCTTGTCCTCCGCATTCGCTTGATTATTAACACTTTGCATATACACTGGTATCACTTTCACAATCATATATGCACCTCTAATTACATTAGTTACACTACAATATATATATATATATCGTATTAACCATACCTTCTTAACACCTTGGTATATTTTAATTAAGACAAGTGCTTGCAACACGGAAAGTACAGATCGATACCGCCGGATTCTTTACTAACTTGACGAATTACTCTGTGGAATCCCGCCGATTCACTGTTACTGTAAAGACTGATCACTTTAACTGTTTATTAACCGTTCTCCGATACTTGAATTGACAATTACGATTTTAATACTTGTAACTTCTCCGCCGCTTTCACTTCCGAATTCACGATTACTTATTTGATTCAATAAAGACTTCAAGTCAATAGTTGTGAATTGTCCGCTGACTTAAGTAACGGTTACGATTCTTTAAGATAACTATTACAAGTTCAATTGTTATAATATCTCTGCTAACTTAAAATAACGGTTACAAGTCCTTTACGTATAATGCTACTCCCATGACTGACTTACTTTTTCAACTACGCTTTTTTATACACAAACTACTGTTACCCACACTCAGTATTTACACTAAACATTCTCATTGGACTTAAGTACCGCGATATTCAATTCTACCCAATGTGACAAGAGGATTTAACCGCTAAATACTGACGCTTTTTCTTATTCGCTAACAAACTGCGCGTTCCGAACTTCTCTCGGTGTAGTGGAAACTGACGCTTAACTTAACACCGTTTCTCTCTCTAATCCTCTCGCTTCAACATAACGGTACTCATTGTTATAAGCACTTAACTTTTACAGCTCCTTTCCTATTTTTTGCTGTTTCTTACATATAATACAATTTTACTACCTTATGTTCCGTACGTGACTTTTGCTTATTTTCTGCCGTCTAACCGTCGCCAGACGTCAGGGTGCGTTCTTTTGAAAAAACACCGCTCTGATATTTTCTAACGGTATTTCTTTAACTTTATTTGTACATATTTGTTCTGATGTATTTTTAATATTGATTAATTCTCGTAAAATTGCAAGGTATACAATTTTGACGTTATATATGCAAGATTTATTCTGCGTCAAAGTAACACCATATCGTAGCATAATTGTATCATTAAATCATGAAAAGGAACTTTAATTAATTTTGGTACTGAAACTGTATGGTCAACGTTGCGATTATTTTATCGTGATTTACAATTTAATTTTCAGTTGTTGTTATTTACTTGAGCTTTCTCCCTGGAGACGTCAAGAGGATTCTTTTCTAGGATGATTTTAAAGATATCTTGGGGCGATTTTTCGATTTGTTGTGGCAGTTTGTTTTTATCTATAAAATTGTCGTAATCGTTATAAAGTAGTATTAAGTGTATGCTAGTCAATAAACTACCGTTTTTGTAAATTTGATGAATTTCGTGTTTTTTAAATTGTTTATTTCGAATAATGAGTAATAGAGTGCTGAATTAAATTTGATTTAAACGTATTTAATAAAGGTGATTTGATTTAAAGGTATTCAATATAGCTTGTGGTTTGTTTACTTCCTCTGTAAAACGTAACCTAACCGTACTTGATATGTTACGTTTACTGCAAGTCCGCGGCAATGTCAGTGTACAACACACTCATGTGCCGCATAAACTAATCACACAATGAAATTACATATTCCTGTCCTAATTACCGGTCTGTTGTTAAAAACGGAATCATCACCCGGTTACAACAATAGATTATTCATGATCAATTTCCAATATAATTACATCTAACTATACAACAATATATTTCCAGTATATTTCCAATATATTTCTACCTCTATTCGCACTCTCGCGCGCACCTCCCAGCACAGACATAGTTTTTTCAGTTTTATATGTTTTTTTACAAACATTACTTTTTTGATTTTGAGAACTTGTTATTTCTGTGAACCAAACTACAAACTCAGGTATCGGTGTATAATGTGAATTGTTTGACACAAACATAATCATAAACGCTGTATTTGAAACATGATTGTCCCTTTCTATACAATACCTCACTCAGGCAATACTAGAACAGTTATTCTTTTTTTGTATATCAAATAAAATACCATATTATGAATTTCATAATGTTATTTTTTACTTTTTTATGTTTGGTAAATTTACCTACAAAATTTATATTCCGGCGCTGTTAGCATTATTTAATGACCATATGCTTTGTTTATTTAATCCGATAAGTGTATTGCAACGACAATTACGTGACGATCTCGAATTGTCTACACGTTTCTCAACAAGCCCTGCGAGTGCAGCGTTTGTGTCAAGGTCGTGCGTTGACGTAGTCTCCAGACTGGTAGAGCTCATGTAACTACGCAAATTATGTCGGCACGCCGCCAGGAATACGGAAAATTATTCTGAAACCTCTGTGGGATCTATATAAGCGACAGCGGCCGGCTTAGCAGTCAGTTACACCTGGGAAAATTATAGAGTGCGGATCAAGTGATTGTTGCGGATTAATGGAAAGGGATTATTGTGTTAATTAGTGCGGTACTGCAATGAGGTAGCATTATTATTGTGTGAGGAAGATTTTAACTTGAATTATTTTATGAGAGTACCTTTGTTGATTTCAAATTATTATGTGTAACTAATTAAATTTGGTAATTAGTGACTTCATTGGTGTCTGTATGTTGTTTTCACTGTACAATACGACGATCCGTGAGACCGTCGTAAGTGTGTTTTGAAGTTGTTGATTTTTAGTATACTTTTATTTATTGCATTATATAGACTAGACGAACGTACTCTTCGGGTTTAATCTTTATACAGGGACTGTATCATACAGCTGAAAATTGATTTGTGTGTGCTCCAGTTTTAGTTTGAAGTTAGGGATGCCCGTAGGAGGTAGATATCTTGCCCCATTGAGGTGATAAAAGAATAAGAGATACAGCAGGAAGGACGACGTTTGAATTATTGCTTCTGGAAGTATGCCATTAGAAATAATGTTCACAGTACCACATTTAAATCTCCGGACGCTCGTGTTTGTGTGACCTGACGTTACAATACAGCTAGTGTTTAACTGTTTGTACTCCACTATTATCATAATTATAGAAATATTTTAAAGAAACACGAGTTTTAACAGAAATTTGTGTATACATAATATAATATCTATTTCATATAAAATACATATGTTGCAATATTTTCTTTTCAAATGTGTTAATATTTGAACATTCTGCAGACAACAAATATCTGATGGAACGTAACGGGTTGGGGGCAGTCAATTAAATTTGCAAAGCATTTTATGAGAGGGCTTAAGACAATTATTGGTATTAAAAATTAAAAATAGATGTAATAAATAAGTAAATAGATAAAACAAATAGATGTTTTATTACATTCTTACGCCTACAATATAGGCAAGCTGCACGGCAATTAAGTCTAAGGTGTGGCAGCGATGTTTACAAAGTAGGCTAAAAATCAGAATTCCGATAGCTTTCGACTTGTATACGTCTTCCAGTATTGTATTCGCGACGCATCTAAACGTTAACTCAGAACCGTATCGGAACCTTGTTGGAATTAATTAAATGGAATTAATATAATTGTGTTTAATTACAGTGCAAATCAATTGTTTATAATATCTAGGGTCATTATGAACACTAGTGTAACTTGAAAGTGTGTCAGTGAATAGGTGTAACGTCACTGAATTTACACCCATGACATATATGATAAGTTCATATTACTAAATCCGCATTTTTGCATCATTACTATTGGTTCATTAGTTAAATGTCTTGATCCTATATTAAACCTAACGACAATTTGGTCTTAACATGCATGCAATTTGGTCTTATGTGCATCCTCCTCACAGACAATCATGACGTCTAATATAATAAATAAGGTCTCTTTTAAGTCACATAGTGTAGAACGCTCAACACGCAGGAATATGCTATAATAAAGTGTTTAATGTTACAGTTTGTTAGGATTTTTTTTTAATTTTATGATTAACGTAAAAACGTAGACAAATTTATTTGTGTGCTACTTTCGTTTTAAATTTTAGTTATTAATTTTAAGTTATTTCTGAACTTTATGGAGTTATGTTTCTTTTTTTTTATTCCTTGCAATATTATATTTATTTCGGATCGAAGAGCATGTTATATGGTCTTGTTTGAAAGACGTGCATGAAGAACCGATCCAAAAAATTATGCTCAATAATACCTTTAAGACAATAGACATAAAAAACTAATAAATTAAGAAGAGAAATATAAAAGTTTAACTGAATAATTTGGAGTAAGAAAAGAACAAGTAAATAAAGTTAAATACATGAACCGTCACTAACATTTGACGAACTGCTAATCCAGTCTTGTTGACAATGAAGGTTTTCAAACAGACTCATGTGAATGCAAGCTAAATTTTCGTTCACAGTTTAACAATCTATTAACAAAAGTGTTAATTGCTAAAAAACTTGAGATAATAAACCCGTATATTCTGAATTTTAGAGTGTTCATAATTTTACAGTGTTTGTTGTTTTATCTTCAGCATGTTTCGTATAATTTGGGGTATTAAACGTAAGCCTACGTATCTTACATTTATTATATTAATATCAAGAAAGAAACCTGTTTGATGGACTGTATATTTGTTTAAACCTTCGTAAATAATAAAAAGCTTAATTTTTAATCTTTGTAAGATCACAATGTGAGTTACTCGTTACCCGAATACTCTTACTTCAATATTGTCACTGCGATGTAGATTACAAAATAAATCCATCAACATCGAGAGTTTTGCTGATTGCGGAACGGAACATGAGAGCGCATGAAATAATAATGTATTCATAATAATGAGTTATACACAGAAGATTTGTAATGAGTTCATTCGAGAACACTTGTAGACCTACACATGTAGTGAAGGTATTTTGATGGTTTCAGTTAGCGAGTTGTTTTATGGCGATTACGTTTACCTATTTCGTGCATTATAATTAGCGCAAAGTAAAATTAATTGTGTATTAGTTTCAACTACAATTTAGTAAACTTAATGCTTTCAGTGACTGTGAATGTTTGTTGTGACTATCGATTGATTTTTACTGTAAAAGTTCTATGAATTATTGATATCCGGATAATTTATTCCAGGAGACATATTTGGACTTGGGTTTTGATCTTTACTTCGTATGATAGTAATAATGTTTAAATATACTCATGCTTCTTGTAAGACCTTACAAGATAATGTTTGTGAAACTTACGTATCTTGTGACTACTTCAGTTACGTATTAATGAATAACAAACGATAATCTTATAATTCTCATTTATTAGGAGTGTAGTAAAATATTAACTTCACTGTACCGCTTGTAATAAAATTGTCTTTCTGTTTAGCGCATTTTTTATTTTTCTTAGCAGCAAACGTTTTGACCGCTTCTAATTTTATCGTAAGCTGTGCTCACAGTTTTTACAAATTAGTCCTTTCTCAGACAGTCCAGAAACTTACAACATAGCTGCAGGTACTACTTTCATATAAAACACTAAACATAATTCTGTATTCATAAAGCTAATACATTAACATAATACAAAATAATATGATTGTTAGTTTACAGAAATATAAAAAAAAATGTTTCTAAATAACCCGACAGTTTAATGTAGGCCTAATATAAGGTAATTATTTGTTGTAACAATATAATGGTAAAATGTATTTTCTTAATTTATACATAATTATGCTTAATGTTTTTATATGTGATTAAAATCTGTCGCAATTCACACAGACAGACATCCTATTTGGTCTCATCCGAACACCTGAGGCCGCCTCGTTCTATAATGGCCAAAGCTTTTGGTGCTAGAAAAACAAAACATGTTTAACATCTGTAAACAAAACATGAAAACATGATAGTATTATAACATCTTTGCTAACCTTACTATCATCATTTCTGTCAAGCCCTCAATAGTAGCAGTTAATTACAATGAAATAATGGTTACTCGTAAAAAGGAATTGTAAATAAAATTAAAAGGCGGTCAGAGAATAGGCTAGGTCAGTGTTTTGCCATTTAATGGAACAGACGTCTTCACTCGTTACCCCTTTCTTTCCCTAATACCGCTACTCTCCTTTTACCAGCTTCTTTCTGAGCTGTCTGAACAACCTCGTGCCGGTATTGCCCGTATTCTGTTGAGTCGCGATCTTTTTAAGTATACTGGTTGAAAACAGTTGTCTACGTCACAAAAACCTAAGACATCATTTACTCTTTTTAAGAAGATTTATTCTTCCAATTTCTTCTTCCGCTGTCTGTCTAACATAGACTTGTGCATGAAATCAACTTGCATAACCGCAATAAGGGCAGTCATAGTTTATAATTAAAACTGTATTTATGAAATTAGCAGGCCAAGTATTCTGTGAGTTAAATAACCGTCTTTGAGTCTGGCTGAGACAGCTAGCGTGCTGAGGTATATACAGAAGAGATCTCTTTTACCAAGATACATGTATGGTAGGCTTCATCTTTTTTAATCTCTTTATTGAGCCCTCTTGGAGGAGTATTTGTGCTGATGGGTTTGAGTGTAACTGCAATGCTTTTGGAGTTCGGCATTTGAGATTGACGCCTTTACGGATGGCGTATCAAAGTCTTTTGAATCAGTTATTTAATTAAATTTCATGAGCGTTATAAAACATCTTAAGATAACACTTCGGACTGACATTTCTATATAACTGCAATGATGGTTTTACTATTTCAACCCTTCTTCCGAAACTGTGTGCCCAAATTGGTATACTTAAGAATTTATTTAGAAGACGTTTGTCAGTTGATTATGGGTCTTTTGACAAGTGTCGAAAATGTCGACCAGTGATTATGGGACCTGTTTACTTCTCAGTGTGTTTGGTCTGTTTGCCCTTGTTTGTTGATGCTTTGTGCCTCTCAGTTTAATTTATTATTTAATTGTAATGATAGATATTTTGCAGTTGTAAATCAAGGCAATTACAATAAAATCTCCCTACAACGGATGCATTGAGAAACGGAAAATTGTTTGATATTCAGAAGTGTCCGCTTTTTGGAGAGAAGTATCAGTGGATAGGTAGGAGGCCCATAATAAAATTAAAATATGGTCTTCTAAAAACTTACGTATTGGATCGTTAAATATTAAATACGAATTATTATTATTATATTTACTGAACATACAATAATTGTATAATTTAAATACGGCACCAAACTTTATTACAGTAATTAAATGCATACATGCTCAGCCATGTTCGTACTACGAATAAGTCCACGTAAAGAATTTCTCAAATTTTCAAACGCGTATAGAATTTAAAATAGTACAATAAATTTAAAAAAACTGCACTAAATTAAAAGAAAACAGTTATTGTGGTTTGTTTTCTTACTTTATTAACACTAATATCTTTCAATTTCATTCCGCTTTACACATTATATCAAGTCCTTCGGATCATCAACGGATAAAAAGTACGTCTTGACTTTCGCAATATATCTAAGTCCATTTTTTAACGAATATGCTTCTTTATTTTCTGTTTCATCACAAGAAAATGATGTTACTTCCATGACTTTGTCCACTTTACTTGAGGTGCTCCTCAATATTTAATGACGTGTCTTCTGTTTTAAGTTGTTTTTGTATATCCACAAATTCTCTGCTGCTCGCTCAAAAACGTCTAAAAACGAGTAAGTTCTTCTTCGCCTCATTGTCTTTAGGCTCTGTAGAGACACTAATGCTGACTTTATCAGGAAAACAACACTATATAAAACAATTATAAATCGTCTGTGGTCTTTATTATTGATCACGATAATCCACGTGATTGCATCCAAAACAGTTATAGTTTTATTGGATACTTCAGCGAACGGTTGTTCGATGTTGTGAACATTATTTAGCAAACGTTTCAGCATCCGCCGTCTGTAGTAAACTTTAAGATTTTTTATCGATTGCTTGATACAAATTCTGTCAACAAACACTTGTAGTACTTGAAGCAAGAAATATGAGCTTTGTGTTATTGCATAGTAAATTGTAAAGCTGAGACGAGCGTTGCCAAAAAACTACATTCCTTTTTTCTTTTTTCATTTTATTTTGAAACTTTGATAAACACTTATTCATTATTTCTTTTTTTTTTTTGAACGCCAGGCTATTTGTAAACCGCTGATATTAGGCCTAACACTAGAGAAGCAACCGGTTTTTTCGCACGCCCAATTATTAGGGCTAAAGTTGTTCAAATTGCCCAGCCATGTTCACTCGAAACTTTATATTTAAGCAATTTCTTGACTGTGATACCACAGGTCCGTTCACATGGTACCGTCATCATTTTCATCGTCAAAGCTTGATAAAAGACTCCTGTTTCACCGAGGTTATAAATATCTTTCTTACTATATTTGGCAATAATATATTTGCAAAACAATATTCCAGACTTGGACTTCTCATATATTCACCGATCCAGCTTTTCCTGATGCATTTTTGTAGGAATGTTGTGCCGTTTCCACCGCTTGTGGAATATCCATAAGCCATCCATAAGAAGCCTTAAAATTTACAAAACCCTTGCCCTTAGTAATTTCATACGCCGTTTCATGAATTAAGGGCCGCGAAATTAGTTCTTGCTCTGCACAACCATTCATATATATACGTAATGTCATCGATTAATAGTCTCACTGTTTTTGGAAACTTCCTTCTTCTTTCTTGATTTCAATTTCCCAACTAACAAACAGTTTAGCAGTTCTCTTTTGGCCTTTAAAATTTCGCTTACCTGTGTTTCACCAACACCAAACTGGGTTGCTGCTTGTTTTTACATACTCTTTAATAATACAAACTTTTTCTCTTAACGTTAAACGCATGCGTTTCTGAAACATTTTTAGAACTACAGTAGTGTAACAGGGTATGTCCTATCCGTTCGACGATAGTAACAAGTGATGAATTACGACTTATTTTGTACCAAAGTAACCTGTACCAAAGTAGGCCTACCGTTAAAGAAACCCGAAAGCAGGAAATACAAACACTTATTGTGGTTTCATGAAAGGAGACATAACACAGTCTCACAGTCGTTTGATGCCCGTTATAGTTATAGTTTTAATAAACAAAAGTTTGCTGCTGTCAAAATCGTTACATTAATTACAGTTTGATGGATTTTCTCACCTCTAAACTGTTTGCTATAAATTTTAAACTGTCCGAGAAAAAAGTTGATACATTTTGCTTTGTAGGCTGTCCACGTCCGTTATTCAGAACGTCCGTTTTTGGGAAGTAACGTCATTGTCTTCAAAATGTTCTATTTAGTCAAAGTCCAAATTTCTAATCCTCGGGTTACTGATCTTCATAGTGTCTTCTGTAGTCTTGATTTAATTCGTCGAGATATAACATTTATAACAGGTTTTGACTGACGTTGGTTGCATTAGTTGAAAAATCGATTTACTCGGTTCATATTCGCCGGTTTTATACGCGAGGGAATAATGTTAGTATTACCATATAATATTGTCGCCTCGCCGATCTGTAGGATAATTTTAGATGGCAGGGCTACTGATAAGAGCTTGTGACAGTGATTACCTTGTGACTGTCTCATCCCACTGTAGCCTAATCACATTCTAACGACGCTATTATCACCAATCGTATTGCCATTATTGCATCGATGTTACTAATTACATCTGGTAATATTTTTATTATGTTTTATTGTCAATAACAATTATGAAAACTAATTTTCGTTACACACAAACGCGTACATTTATGATGACGACAACTCTATTTTTAAAAAATATTAACTTGGTTGGAGCACCTGGATCGATAGGAAGGAACATAACGACATGGAGAGCATTGAAAAACAGAACGTGAAAGGAGACCAAACCAAGATGAGAGAATCAAGTGCAGACTGTTGCAGGGAAGCCAGGGGCTACAACTACTGACGAGAGTAGAACCACTGGTGAAGACAATAAGGAGGTGCAGAAACTTACAAAACAGATTCACTCAGCGTGAAATAGAAGGATAAAGTCTCAAAGAAACTGAAACGGTCAATATTCGATAAATGTAGAACCTAATAATATTACAACTAATGTGGTTAATTATTACTAAATTTGGATTCGTATGATAAGTACGTATTGACACAATTAACATAAAAAGTTTTGCCTTTTTACACGACTGCCAAAAGAAGTGTTATGTTTTCAGTGGTAGGGTATGTATGTATGTATGTATGTATTGCAACTCTACTTATATGCGTTGTTGTTGTGTCGTGTTGTGTATGAGTACCTACCTGCTGTCCGATCTTGCGGATTCTTCCGACTAGGGCGTGTGGATTTTGGATTTGAAGTTCGCAAGCTAGTAATCTCAAATTTATTGCAACAACACACAAAATAGGTTACTTTAAAGGGGGAGAGTTTTGTGAGACTGGTAGGCTTTATCGTACAACAATAAAACACTGTAATATGGGGTAATAAAACGTAGTTTATTACTCCATCGACACACAAGAATAAAATGGTTATTATATTATCAATTTCTTACAGTCTAAACAATGAATCAATGTTGACCAATGTTTTTCGATTGGTTAATAATTGAAAAGAAACTAAACTCGTTATTTGGCGAGTTAATTGCAATTGAAAATTTAATTAATTGATTGATTTAATTAAATTAAATGGCTTTAACTAAATTGAATTTAACGTTAATGAAACCAAATATAAAACTCTGAAGTTAATTAGAATAATTTTCAAAAATAAATTAAACGTGACAGTCTAGTTCACGTTATTTCATTTCTAGTGATTCGACTTCTGTTATACTGCAGTATGAACTAATAATTAGATTGTTAGTTAAGATTTGTATAGCGCTTTTATACTACTTCTATTTTCTTAACTACAGCTTACTAATGACTTAGACTGCTATACAGATTATCACAATGAATTTATTCTTACTTACTAGAGTCTTTGATTTTTTGTATGGCACCTGAATTATTTGAATTACAATGTTTTAATTGAAAAGATAGAAAATTTGATGTTGAAAAATAAATAAGTGGATTTTGCTTTCCTGTTATTGAAGAGGATGTTGTTCCGATTGTCCCTCGTCGATTCCAATCCGTTCGCTAGAGAAAGTAATCTGCTTAGAGCTGCTGGATTCGGTCGTTGAGTTCAAAATTTGGCAACACTCTGCTTCCTTGCTGTTCGTGAATATTTTAACGTCTGCTGCTCTCTGCTGGAACTGGTTCCTGTCCCTCGTCGATTCGCACGTTGCACATCAGCGTGTGTGTGTGTTTCGTTCGAGTGGTAGCTCTGCTCGTCAGCTGTTTACCAATGATTTAGACGGCCTCTCTGCTGTATTCTTGAAGTCTGGTCTTGAAGTCTGGTGGATCTCTTGCGTGCTTATGACTAGCTGGTAGTACACAATAAGCTTGGTTGATGTACTGAAGAGTATCTCGCCTTTACGCAACAATTACGAGCTATACAGTTGATCTGTATTTAGTGTGTTCGTAATTGCGTGTGTGTTGACCACGTAGAGTCTTCTGATGGATCTTCACCACTATGGTTACGAGACGATCGAAGAACTACGTCTTTACTTCGTGAGCACTGGCAGAAGAGTGATGTTTCAGCCCGAAAACACCGCGCTGGTCGGGGTTTGCGTCAAATGATTTGATTGGCTGACACACTCTCCCTACTACATAAAATTTGAATTCCCTTGGTCCGTGAGAATGAAGTTAGATTCCCACAGACGGAGAATTATTATTATTATTATTTGGCGGAACCAATTTGTCGGTCCGGATTTCCTGTGCTTATTTAATTTTGCAATATCTTGGTTGCAAACCAAGTTGTGTGAAATCTAAAATATACAATCTGTCAGAAATTATTATCTTTATAACATACTAAAATGTCATTAACGTAACTCTATTTTTACAGGAGTTATTCAATTAATTTAATTAACTCTTTCATTTGTTAATTATATTGCGTAAAATTTGCACACGTCATTATTAATATTTCGGCAAACATTTTGGCTATCTTGGATTTCGCCTTAATTTATTAGTCTCCGAGATATTAATAATTAACAGTTTGGGTGTGGCCCTTGTTTGTACAGCGAGCTGATTACATAATGGCCACGTGTGCGTCGCTTTACTAAGCATTATTTTCATTGCTCTACATACAAATGGAGTTTTGACTATTATAATTTATTTAAATATGCTTTTATTATGCGGGAGACATATAACCCCAAATAGTTAATATTTGGTGCTGTTATATATTCCCCCACCCGTTTAAAAAAAAAAAAGAATGTAATAATTACAGTTATTTTTTTTTTCTTAATCATTACACACGTATTCTGTAATCACTATACTTATTACCTATACATTGTATTACTTATTCAAAAGAAAAACATACATGTGTGTTAATGTTATTCCATTATATACAACTTAATTCTAATACATCTATTAATAATATTATACTTGCAAATTATTGTGTATCAATATTTTTAGAACGGGTATTAGCTAACTGCAGCGGTTAAAAGGTTTGCTTGTAAACAGTGGCACGCGTGCAAAGGAATTTGCTGACACTGTCTTGTTTACATTCGTTATCGCCTGCCGCGCGGCACTAATTGCTTGACCTACTTTCAAATGTCGGTCGGCAGTTACCACTACCTGCGTAACTATTTCCTGCCGGTGCGTTCGTTTTGTTGTACACGCTCGTTATTTACCGCGTTATAAATGCGTTATTATTAATACACAAGCTATCTACAATTATTATTAATGATATAAAACACACGTAATTTATTTTAATTTTAATTAGTAGGGGTAAACTGACAGTTCTACCCCGGATGTGACGTCATATGGCGGGAAATTCAAAAATATATGTGGTGGGGGTAAAAATCTGGTAGTCGGCTTTCGGTCATGTTGTGGGCGGTCAGTATAAAGTGGGGTTATGTGTGCGTTGATTGGTGTATACGTCGGCGACGTTGCCGCTTCGTGCATGTGTTATAGTGTACGGGTTTGTATATGCAAGGTGTTTTTCCGGTCGGCCATGTTGTAAAATCGTCGTGGTCGGCGTTGCCAACTTGTGCTGGTTAATCGCCGTAGTCGACTCTTGCGTGTGTTATAGTGTACGGGTTTTGTATATGAACGGCGCTGCGGGCGATGGTCAATGCGGTGTATTGTTGGCAACGGCGTGTCTGTGTGTCGTGGGCGAACTGTATCGCGAGCCCGTGTAGTGATCCGGTTCGCCGTTCGCCGTTCGCCGGCCGCCGTCGGATTGATCTGCTGTCGGACGCCGTCCGCCGCCGACGGCGAATGGCGAACGGCGAACGGGTTCGTGAGGCTGCGTCGTGATCCGGTCGGTGCCGTTCGCCGTTCGCCGGCCGCCGTCGGCGGCCGGCGAGCGTCGAACGGGTTACGCGGTGATCCGGTTCGTCGTCGAGGATTGGTCTGTGTGTCGGTGGTGAGTAAAAAACAAAGTGTTCGGCATCGTTGTAAAGATACGAATGATGACCTTTACTTGTATAAATTGTAGAATGCATACTATGCATGAAAAATTATTTTAAAAAATTATTATCATTTATATTAATGTGTTGGGTATGTAATAAGTGTATGTTCAGTGGTGGAAATTACTTCGTACAAAAAAAAGAATTCACTCATCATGAACGGAAAAAGGATAATTGTAAATAAACACAATTGAAAACTTAAATTAAAAATTAAAAAAAATTATTATCATTTGTATTATTGTGACGGGGTATGTAATAAGTGTCTGTTCGGAGTTGACAATTGTTTTGTATAAAAAAAGAATTTAATTATATATTGTGGTAGTAAGGACGTCTGGGCGTTAGCTGATATTCGGTAGTGGTCGACCTTGTTCACGGGCGTGGTTAGGCAAACAGGTCTCTAAACATCTGCCTTCCTGAGTCGTTAACTTTTTTATTGTTCATGACTGCATATCTTCATTTCCTTAAGCGGGGTTCAGCGATGTATAAAAAGCCGAAAGATTTGATCTGTTGAAGTACATATCATCGTTGGATTCTGCTTTGACATCATCGGTGAAAGACAGAATATCTCGTACAGGGTAAGTTGCTTTAAAATTATTCTTTAGTTTCTGTAATATATTAACATTATGCAATTATTTTAATATAATTTTGATTTTTTTAAAAATTGAATGTATGTAATAACGGTCGGTGCGCAACGACCGTTCAAGCTTGTAGATTGAGTGTTGTACTGTTATTTAAAATATGATTAAATGTACTGTTAGTTCAAAGGATTTTTTGAAATTAAATACAATGAAATGTTAAGATAATATCGTTTAATTTTATCAAATTAAATACATATAAGCACAATATATTACAAGTTAAAATATTTAAACACACACACACACACACACACAATGAATTGAATTGACAATTGCATATAATTAAAACAAAAGAAATACGTGTATGCACACTAATTACAAGTTAAAATACATAATATGTAAACACGTGTACATTTTCAATTGTGTACAATTAAGAAATACATGTATGCATACTAATTACAAGTTAAAATACATAATATGTAAACATCTGTACATTGTCAATTGTGTACAATTAAGCAATATATGTAATCACACTATATTACAAGCTTATGATTGCATTCAAGTTAAAATACATATTATGCACACACACACACACACACACACACACACACACACACACACACACACACACACACACACACACACACACACACACACACACACACACACACACACACACACACACACACACACACACACACACACACACACACACACACACACACACACACACACACTGAATTGTAATTAAAACAAATGAATTACATGTAAGCGCTATATATATATTAGAAATTTAATAATGTGTACATTATGAAATACAAATATACTTGTTACTTCATAAGATGTCCATCCAGTATTACATTAAAATGTCCACCACGTAGGCCCTGTTTTTTTCTCCGCGGTAAACGAGATATAGTGAGTTCGGTGCTAAATGTTTTAACTCATCGTCTTCCCAAACGCCTGCGTATCTCCTCGGAAGATAAACACGATATTTCAATTTATCGTCCGTATAGTCCTGGATAGTGGCGAGTACAGCATTTCCGTATTTACTGTCTACGTTTTGAAGTTGCACTATGGGATATTTTACACCCATTACTAGTTCTTTAATTTTCTTATATTGTATAGCACTAATGTCCGCGAACTTAGCAACGAATGAAGCCATTTCTAATGAAGAATCACTATTCGCTTACGTCTCTGTCAAGGTCTGAATTAAATAACGCTCGTTCGCGTCGTTATAAGTAAGGAGGCTGTTGAGGAGGGGAAACCAGACAGCGCGAGGGAGGGGGAACCAGACAACGAGCAGTAAACGGTTATTATTAACCCTGTGAAACAGGATGAAAGCCGCTTTCACACGTCATGTGCGGTGGGTGGGAGGAGGCAACCAGTCGGCAACAGTTATTTTTTTATCTGTCTAGACAAGGTGTTGTAATCGATTCCTGCTGAGCGCGGAAGGGGGGTAGGCGACCAGACGACGGCACTAATATTTTATGCGTCTAGACAGGGTGATGTAATCGAATTCTGACGTGAAGGCAGTAATTTTTATGCAAGCGAAATGATGCTAAATATAAACAAAAAGGTTAATAATTTACAAGAAACCTATTGATGAGTCTAAAATCCGATACAACCCACTCGCGTAAAGCGTGGACTCTATTATTTGTACATATTTCTGGAAATAAACGGTGCGCGAAACATGCTGTTCTGTGCATCGGACGTAATTGTTCGAGTTTAGGACAACCGAAATCTTCTAAATTTATAATATTGTAATGCACGATACGCTTTTCCAGAAATCTTTTTTTCTGTAATCCTTTTACGAACACATAGTTAAAAGGAAACGTGTACTTTACTAATATCGGCACAAGATGTTCGTACGATGTCTCCCCGTCCCTCCACTCTAGTCCGTGAAAATGCTCCGTTAACCATCGGTTCGTCCTCATGTGTTTGTGATTCGAAACGTTCGTGTCCACTGGTGGAGCAAATATCCGATGTCTGCTGGCAAATGCGGTGACATCCATAACGGCCAGTTCCTTGACGAGTTCGTTTCCGTTATCGTCCACGAAACAGTGAAAGTCAAGTATGACTGCTAGCTCGTCGACTGCCATCTTTTTTCGTTACAAACAATGTGTTCGGTGCTACTAGGAACGCTGCCGATCCGTCCGTCTCGCGAAACAGACACGTTGTATGTTGTGTAACGTCCGTAAAGAATTTTTTCGGAACGTTTACTTTGTACCTTGTCTCCACGTTACGAATCAGTGCAACAAATTCTTGCGTCAAAACGTTGTATACAAAAAGATCTACAGGGTACAGTACTGCGTGCGTTAAGTCACTGCATCGACTGTACTCGTACGAAGTCAACAGCTCTATGCGTTCGTTCTCGACACGCCCTTTCGAAACACTGAGGAGGTAGTGAGATATTGTTTATTTATAAACACTTCCGTCACAGCAGCAGCATTGTTTTTCAAACAATTTTTACTGGTTTATTTCATGCATTAGACGAAATGTTCTTGCTCATGTATTAACAGTCGGTAAGCGCGAGTATGAATTTGCTGTTCGTTTTCTGACTGCACGTTGTTTAGACGTTCTCAGTGCATGAAAACGAACTAGAAATACTCTCTCATGTAAGCGGTGTATGTGGCTCTACATAAGGGACACTGATTTAGAGTGATGGCGCAATTCACACATATGACAAAATGGCGACAGGGAATAAGTACGGCTTCAACGATGTGTGCGTAACAAACTTTGCACATCGTATCCCGATCTGGACCCCCTTCTTCTTTTTTTTTATTCTCTTTGATCGAGTCGGTGCTTTGCCCGTTCTCTGCTGCCACTGCTGTTGCTGCTGCTGCTCCCGGTTCTTTTTTTTTATTCTCTTTGATCGAGTCGGTGCTTTGTCCGTTCTCTGCTGCCACTGCTGTTGCTGCTGCTCCAGCTGCTGCTCCCGGTTCGGTAATGATACCCAATGCCTTTAGGATAAATTTTTTATCTTTCACTAACATTACGTAAGAGCACACGGGGAAATGACGTGCGTGTTCCGTCCAAGCGTTTTCTCCTCGCTCCCATTTGTTTAAACCACCTCCACAGCAAAAACAAATCACTCTATCGTTGCATCCGTTGTAAAAGAAACCCGCTTCGGATAGTTCTTTAGGCGTTATCGTCAACGATATCGGCCAATCTTTAAAACTCTTTAAACGGTCTTCAATGCTTCTGTAACGCGGATAAGGGGATATGATTTTTTTAATCAGTGCGATCTGCACTTCTTTGTCGTCCGGAGATACGGACTTGATCGTCATCGCTTCACCGCACTGTCTGAAATAGCGGTTTTCATTGCGATCGTTATCGTCATCCTTGTGATCGTACGAAAGCATCGTGCACGTCCTCTCACGACTCGCGCTGATGAAACGCTGAGCGAAGAATAGGAGGGGAGACGTTTCCCTCTCCCACCGTTCGGACAGAGGGAGTTTACAGGTATTAAGAAAATATAATACATGAAAATCGATTACATCTTTTAATATAAAAAAAACACATACATGAAATACACACACATAATATTGTAAAAAGCAACATAATATTTACAGAAAAAAAACAATAATATACAGAGTGCGGTTCGCTAGACTGTTATTTTTACTGTCAGGTTAAATTTTCTTTAGGTTGGTGCGAACGTACGGGGGAGGGGATAATAATAAGACGTTTCCCCCTCCAAGGTTATGGGTATTAAGAAAATAAAATACATGAAAATTGATTACATTTTTTTAAATATGAAATTAAAGTCAAAGTACTGTAAATCCTAAGAATAAATAACATTAATTCAATCGACTCAATATATACCTAGTTCAAGTGGATGGACAAGTGGATGACTATTATTTTACTGTCAGGTGGAATTTTCTTTTCATACAGAGATATTTTTGGCTAACACGTGGGCGTCGTTTTCTTCGTTTATGGCTCGCTCGAACGTTGTGAGCATGTCTTCGTCGGTGACGACTCTAGTGTCGTTCGAGTCGGTCGGTTTGATGACATTACCGCGAGCGTCCCATCTCAGGCAATTACAATACGGTGTTTTAACTGTATTTCCAATATCCACGGCGTAAGCGACGTCTTTCCATGCGCATAGTTTCTTCGCTGTAGGATGTTTGCGATATATTTTTCTCTCTCCTTCGTTGAAACTTTCCAGTTGTCTGCGCATAATATACCAAACGTTTTCGGATATTTTGTACAGAGACAGACAACGAATTTTGTTCCTGTTTATGGGGTTTGGCGCGATCTTCTTAGCCAGTACGTTCCTTAGTTTGTCGACACTGTATTCGATTTTGGACTGTAACAGTCTACTTCGTTCTTCCGCACGTTGCCGTTCTTCTTCCGCGCGACGTCTCTCTTCCTCTGAACGCTGTCGTTCTTCTTCCGTTCGTTGTCTTCCTTCCTCTGCGCGACGTCCCTCTTCTTCGTTAGTTTCTTGAATAGCTTTTATCATGAATTGTAAATTACACATTTGTGTTGTTAACAAATTATTTTGCATACTAATTAACTCCTTCAAACGTTCCTCGTACAATTTTTCATATTGTCTATATTTCATTACAATTTCTTTCATAATGGCATATAATTCACGCAATTCAACAGCTTTAGGGGTTCTCATTTGCATCAACAAAGAAGCGAAATCTATTCCATTTAACACATAATATTTTTCTGTGCATTATCTTCATCTTGGACTTCGTAAAATTCGATGTAATCGTTTTTCTTTAACCATTTGGTAATTCTGGGTTTTTCATTTTTATATTTACCTGTATATCCGAGCCAATTCAATACATCGTCTGTAATTTTTATTTTATCCTGTATGATGCAGTTCCAGAAAAATCTATTTTTCGTATCGTTTTCAACGTCGATACCGAATTGCAAACAGACCTGATACACCGACAATTTACCTACATTACGTGAAATCAGTTCTTCCGGCGCTCGACTTTGTACACGGAGTACGAGTTCCCTGTTATTGTGTGCTACCATGACGGATGCCTAATACATACTAATACGTTCGCACCAACCTGTTGGTCCAGCGCGCGCTATGTCGAGCCCTACAAGGTCATTCTGCCCAACAGGTTGGTGCGAACGTACGGGGGGGAGGGGATAATAATAAGACGTTTCCTCCTCCAAGGTTATGGGTATTAAGAAAATAAAATACATGAAAATTGATTACATTTTTTTAAAATATGAAATTAAAGTCAAAGTACTGTAAATCCTAAGAATAAATAACATTAATTCAATCGACTCAGTATATACCTAGTTCAAGTGGATGGACAAGTGGATGACTGTTATTTTACTGTCAGGTGGAATTTTCTTTTCATACAGAGATATTGTTGGCTAACACGTGGGCGTCGTTTTCTTCGTTTATGGCTCGCTCGAACGTTGTGAGCATGTCTTCGTCGGTGACGACTCTAGTGTCGTTCGAGTCGGTCGGTTTGATGACATTACCGCGAGCGTCCCATCTCAGGCAATTACGATACGGTTTTTTAACTGTATTTCCAATATCCACGGCGTAAGCGACGTCTTTCCATGCGCATAGTTTCTTCGCTGTAGGATGTTTGTGATATATTTTTCTCTCTCCTTCGTTGAAACTTTCCAGTTGTCTGCGCATAATGTACCAAACGTTTTCGGATATTTTGTACAGAGACAGACAACGAATTTTGTTCCTGTTTATGGGGTTTGGTGCGATCTTCTTAGCCAGTACGTTCCTCAGTTTGTCGACACTGTATTCGATTTTGGACTGTAACAGTCTACTTCGTTCTTCCGCACGTTGCCGTTCTTCTTCCGCGCGACGTCTCTCTTCCTCTGAACGCTGTCGTTCTTCTTCCGTTCGTTGTCTTCCTTCCTCTGCGCGACGTCCCTCTTCTTCGTTAGTTTCTTGAATAGATTTTATCATGAATTGTAAATTACACATTTGTGTTGTTAACAAATTATTTTGCATACTAATTAACTCCTTCAAACGTTCCTCGTACAATTTTTCATATTGTCTATATTTCATTACAATTTCTTTCATAATGGCATATAATTCACGCAATTCAACAGCTTTAGGGGTTCTCATTTGCATCAACAAAGAAGCGAAATCTATTCCATTTAACACATAATATTTTTCTGTGCATTATGTTCATCTTGGACTTCGTAAAATTCGATGTAATCGTTTTTCTTTAACCATTTGGTAATTCTGGGTTTTTCATTTTTATATTTACCTGTATATCCGAGCCAATTCAATACATCGTCTGTAATTTTTATTTTATCCTGTATGATGCAGTTCCAGAAAAATCTATTTTTCGTATCGTTTTCAACGTCGATACCGAATTGCAAACAGACCTGATACACCGACAATTTACCTACATTACGTGAAATCAGTTCTTCCGGCGCTCGACTTTGTACACGGAGTACGAGTTCCCTGTTATTGTGTGCTACCATGACGTTCACACCAAACTGTTGGTCTAGCGCGCGCTATGTCGAGCCCTACAAAGTCATTCTGCCCAACAGGTTGGTGCGAACGTACGGGGGGAGGGGATAATAATAAGACGTTTCCCCCTCCAAGGTTACGGGTATTAAGAAAATAAAATACATGAAAATTGATTAGATATTTTTTTAATAAAAAAAAAAAATCACATACATGCAATGCATACATAATTGTGCGTTGATAGGCGGAGGCGTGGCGGCGGTATGTTCGCCGTTCGCGGTTCACCGTCCGGCGGTGGCCTGACGGTGTCCTGGTCGCCGCCCGGAGTGGTGGGGTCTGCGTCCACGTTGTCGAGTGGAAGATGATTGGTGTGGTCGGCCATGTTGGAAAAGTGGCGAGGTTGTCAAGTAGTGTAAGAATGTGCTGGTTAAGCGTCGCTCACGTTGCCAACTCTTGCATGTGTTATAGTGTACGGGTTTGGATATGAAAGCGGTTTTTCCGGACGTGCGTCCATGTTGGAAAAGCGTCGACGTTGTCGACTCGTGCGTGTGTGCTGGTTAAGCGTCGGCCACGTTGTCAACTCGTGCATATGTTATAGTGTACGGGTTTGGATATGTACGCCGTCGTGTATTGCCAACTTGTGAACTGTGTTATTTTCCATGAGTGATATGTGTTTTATATAAGTGAATTGACGTTTAATTATGCAGTGCATATCATGTGTGTTTCTTACAACAATTGTACACGACACTACACTTTTTTACGTTCGTGCGATAGAAATTTCATATCAATAAGAATATAGTATATGTTGACGGGTGGCGCTAACTGTGTTATTCGTACGTTCCCGACCATTAGGTTAGAGTTCGTATCCTTCGGTATGATCTTCGCGTCCACGTATACTTTGGTCGCAGCGTCTCTCGCACGAATTGGATCTCTCAGAGACTGTATGCGATGGTCCCGCGCGTCGACGACAGGGCTGTTCTTCTTGTTCGGTACTGTCGTGAAACGCAAGCACGTGTAGTCTACGTATTGCTTGTTGACAGCGTCCCAAGATCGACGGGAGCGGCGACGGTGACGAGCTTACAACCTTTCATGTCTATTCCTTGCCTCGAATCGTTGACCAGACAGTGGTCACGCACAAACCGCAGTGGAACGGCATCGTTACCGTCGTGCGGTTCGTCCAAGTTGTGTATTTCTTTTTCCCGCTACATCGAAGTGTGCGTCCTCGGTCATCGCGATACCGATATCCTACCGCAGACTGCGTCGCATCTCTCTTCGCGCTCTAACAGCGCTCTGGTGTCTGCCGAAGTTGTCAACGCTCATCTCGTGAATGAAGCGCGTGGACCGCTATGCACGATATTTTATACGATGATGTTGGCTTCACGTAGTTCTTCCACTATGGAAACGATTTCGTTCGTGTGTCCACCGTTTCGGGCGCGTTGTGACGCTATCAACAGTCGCAATCTGTCCACCAGTTCGTTCGGATCGTCCCAGTGCACGTAATCGATTTTGTCTTTTTTTCTCGAGAGCATCATATACGTTCTGTCGGTATTATTATGTCCGTGTCCTGTACGTTTCGGTGGGAACAACCTTGATATTATCTGTTTATACTTTACACCTCTGTTTGTGTTTACCTGCGCGTTCACTAAATAATGATGCTTGTGCGCGTTGGTATCACGTAGTATATCTTTGTACGCATTCAGATCCATCTCGTTGTAAACGTTCTCTTTAGGGTGCTTCATGAACATGAGTTCGTATAGACCCGGTGTACCTTTGTAACGTTTACCGTTGATAAAGATTGAATCGTCTGTTTCGATTTCCAACGGTGAATCACCGATCATCCATTTTCCGCTTTCGTGTCTTACACCGTACGTATAATCCATCAAACGATCGCGTTCAGCCGACACGATCATACGCATGTACTTATTCGCTAACGATTCACTGTCGTATTTTTCCTGAAAATATCTACGCGCTTCTCGCCTCCCTTCCGGTGTGTCTAACATTTTTTCGATGTTGAGACTAGGATCGTCCTCGTCGTCCTCGTCCGAAGTTTCACCTATCACAGAAGTTTTCAGGAAACGTGGTGTCAACTGCTGTTGCGGTGACGGACGGAGCGGTGTTCCTACATCGATATTGCTACTACTTGAACCCATCAGATCCTCCTCCTCTTCTTCCTCCTCCTCCTCGCCACGTTTCATCTTTTTCGCACTCGTAGGCTTTTCATTTGTTGTTTTACGTTTTTTTTCAACCAACGCTTGCGAAATAATTTGTAACGGTTCGAGAATCGGTTTGTAACTTTTGGTTAACGTTTCTTCCTCTTCACGGATCACATGTTTTAACGCACGGTATTTCTTACGTATGTCATTGCTGATGTGTCGATATCACGGGCTAGTTGTTTCTTCTTTTCGTCCATCTTGATAAACGGCAGTACACTGAATAACGTCGGTGACTCGAGACATCTGTATTTACCTGAACGATCGACGACTGTTTTAGTTAACGGTAAACAGCTGTTAAGTGCATTTATGCGAACAGTCTACAACTGTTTTTGCAGGACATGCGTATTTACCAGAACGGTCGACGACTGTTTTAGTTAACAGTGAACAGCTTTTACGTGCATTTATGCGAACAGTATACAGCTATTTTTCCAGGACATGTGTATTTACCCGAACGGTCGACGCCTGTTTTAGTTAACAGTGAACAGCTGTTACGTGCATTTATGCGAACAGTCTACAACTGTTTTTTATTTTACCCAAACGCTCAAAGACTGGGTTAGTTAACAGTGAACAGCTGTTACGTGCAATTATGCGGACAGTCTACGAGAGTTTCTTTATTTTTCTGAGACACTTATATTTACCTGAACGCTTGTCTACTGTTTTAGTTAACGGTGAACAGTTGTTACGTGCGAACAGCCCACAACTTTTTTTTCTAACCGTTAGGCGCGACTACTCCTTTCCCGCCCGGTGTACGTCGGCTTCACAGTACTCGATGTCAGTAAACTGATAATGTACGATTTTCATTATCGGTACGCTGTCGCCAAGTACGGTCGACGATTGACATTACTAATGACTGACACGAACAGTTTGTTTTACAGCATACAGACTGACGACGTGTACGAGTATATGAAAGAGGATCTCCACCTTTTTGACACGTCGTACTATCCTGTGGATCATCTTTCTCATTGCGACGACAACAAAAAAGTCGTGGTGAAGTTCAAGGATGAGACCAATGGGAAACCCATCAGGGAATTTGTCGGACTCAGAGCAAAATGTTACTCGCTCCTATTGTCCGACTGCACCGACATAAAGGTGGCAAAAGGTGTACCAAGGACAGCAATAAAAAAAAGATTACGTCATCGATTGTACAGCGAGTGTCTTTTCGTCAGTCGTACGGTTTTCACCTCTGCCGAGTGTATACGAACCGATCGTCATAAGCTGTACACGCAACGTGTAACAAAACTTTCCCTGTCACCTTATGACGATAAGAGGTAAGTAACTGGACGACGGCGTAACTACACTCGCGTACGGACACTTCGGAACACGTAAACGTGCGCTATCGGACGACGCTGCTGGTCCTAACGCGAAGAGACAGAGGTACACGGACCAAAAACTAACGGCAAGAATAAACTCGTATTTCATGTATGCTATTTACCTAATTATTTTACAACTTTAATTACGTTTTACAGAATGAACAACAAAGTGAATAAACGTCTGTCAGAGGAGCAACGACGAGTACGATGGTAAATACAGTATTTTTTCTTTATTTAATGTGTACAAACAGAATATTCCATTCGACTGACTTACTGTTTTTTTTTTATAGTTAGCAACGGTTACGTCGTGCTCTGCTGGGGAGCACATCTCCTCAACCCGGCTCGAGTCGGTAAGTCCGTTTTCATTAACAATCTCTTGTAGTAATCCGTTTACGTCTGTTTTTAAATTTGTACTTTTTTCCAGCGATGTCGATCATACCGACGACGATGACGACGACGACGTCGAAACCCTCAGCGGGTTCGTGGGAGATGAGGATGAATTGGGATACAATATCGATTTCCTCGAAGCAGAAGATGATGATGATGATGATGAGGAGGAAATATACACCCTCATCGTCATCGACGATTTCCATCTTCGAGGACAGTATGTAAGTCTTCTTCTTATGCGTACATATTTTTCTTTTTCCACGTCTGTATACGTTTTTTATGTCTTTTTTTTTGTCCTCAGTGACATTCACCCGTGCGCACGTCCTCTGCTGCCGCAGCCACAACCGCAGTTGATACGCCCTCTGCCGCAGCATCCTCATCTTCAACCGCAACCTCAGCCGCAACAGCGCAGCCTCAGCCTCAACCACAGCCTCATCCACAACAGTAGCACCTTCTGCCCCAGTAGCAACAACGAGATCCCCGTTTGAGACCCCCTCCAGAACCCGCACCGGTCTTCTTTGACATTTTGGAAACCATAGAATCACGGATGGACGGTGAGCCAACCACGATGAGGCTCCTTCTGCGAAGGAACCTACCGACGTTGTGTTGGCACCGAGGAGAACTCTGTCCCGTCCAGGGTATAGTGCCCCATACCTCGTGTAGTATATGTATGGAGGATTACACCGACGGACAGAGGCTCCTCGGTTTGGCGTGTGGACACGCCTATCACTATCGTTGCATCCTGAGTTGGCTCCAGACGGTGGTGTTGGAGGGGGTCCTGCCTAGATGTCCGCATTATCGTCTATACGCATTCGGCAAGACGACACTGACGTTATATGAGCGTATGCATATTTGAGGTATGTTATAGTGCTCATAAACGTTATTCTAATCCATCCTACTCGTACTAACCATACAGCACTAATATTGTTTCTATTTTTTCTGTTACAGATGGCTGTGCACAACAACAACAACAACAACAACAATCTACTAGAATTGTTTACATTGTATATATTTGATATGTATCGTTTTATTGTATATATTTGTTTCCATTTTTTCTTGCAATGTATATATTTGTTCTATGTATATATATTATTTGATAAGTATCTTTTAATTGTATATATTTGTTTCCATTTTTTTGCAATGTATATATTTGTTGTATGTATATATAAATTATTGTATTTATTTTCTTACAATACACATGTAAGTTTTTCATTGCTTTAGTGTTTATTTTCATCTATTCTTTTCCCTGCATGATATGTGTTACACATATTTTTTCCAAGCATAATGCGTGTTACAAAATTTTTACAAGTCAAGTGATTTTCATTTATACACAATGGACCAAATCAAAGAGAGAATAGAGTTTCTTACGAGATATGCAGAAGACGTTCCACTATTTTTTTACTACTTCTGCCCGACAGATATTACATACCCATCAGATTTTTTTACTACGTCTGCCCGACAGGTATTACATACCATCAAAATAATATAAATGGTAATTATTTCCTATGCATGATGTGTGTCAGACAATTTTTACAAGTGAAGTGGTTTTCACTTATGCAGTGCATACACACGGTGTGCATGTCATGTGAATTTCTTACAACAGATGCAGATGACACTACACCTTTCTTTTAATACGTCCTGCGATAGAAATTACATATCAATCAGAATATTATATATGGTAATTCTTATCTTCCGTGCATTATGTATATATTTTCCATGCACGGATGTGTGATATACAATTTATACAAGTGAATTGGTTTTCAATTATGCGTCGAGGGAAAAATTTAATATCACCTCGACGACGGATGTTGTAAAAGCTCTTTCATCGGTTTTCAAAAGAATATGTGTACACGTCCATATCTGAAGCAAGAATGTTAGTTTGTCATGCATTTGGATTTTGTGGGAATCGTTGTATGATACCTGTTCATCAGTACGGAACAGCCGACACCGTTCGTCGAGAAGGACATAGCAAAACTGCAATGTCCGTTGTGTGGAATTATTTTCAATGTTTCATTGTCCAAACGTCCGTAGCGAGAATGTTTCAGATCGAAATACTGCCACCACCTCGACGACGGATGTTGTGTAAATACTTTCCTTTGTAAAACATTTTATACTTTTATAAAGATTTGTTGAGCACATACTTCTCCAATTGTCATAGTTATTCGAGTTGGTAAACACGTGTAAATATTCTGACGGTTTACCGTATAGAAAATTGGGAAAATTTATTGTTTCCTCTTTTATTAGTGTTTTTTGAATAATCCATCCAATTTTGGTGTCCTTTATCAGTTGGAATTCTAAATTGTGTTGCATAATTTTTTCGTAGTGTATACTCAACTTTTGCTAAAGTGCTCACATTGACATCGGCAAATTTATATTTTTTACTAAGTGGTAAAAATTACAGAATTCTTTTTGTATTTTATAGTGTGATGTGCACAATTCGTAGGTCGTTAATTTTGAACATCTTTGTCCGTTACCCATGTTTAGAGTTTCGCATTCTTTGTATTTTTCTTTTAGTAGAAACATTCTAATGAAATTATTCCATTTTCTTATGAACGCTCTTTTGAATCGCTTACTCATTGGCACCCTAAAACATATTTATCAAAAATTGTATACAATTGTATTTTGTAATTGTCATTACTGTGTGCGTTTACATATTTGTCATAGTGCACTTGTTTATTTTAACTTGTAATTAGTTTTCCTTAGACAACTGGTTTATCGTGGAGAAAAGGATAGAGCTTACATAGTAGATATTGTAGAGTAGGACCGAATGGACATCTTCATTTATCATGTATAATTTTCATTGCACATACACATAATTGTCGTTATCTGCGCGTACGATTACATATTTATATTAACTTGTACTTAGTTGTATTTCATTTAATTTCTTTTAATTATACATAATATATTTTAACTTATAATATAATGTGCTGAAACATATTTCATTTGATTTAATTGTATTCAATTGTCAATGTGTTTATGTCTAGATAATAAAACAAGGCTTACGTGGTGTACATTTTAGAGTAAGCCCGGATAGACATCTTTAAAATTAACAAATATATTTGTACATATAATACTTATCTTCTATGCACAAATGCGTGATATTCAATTTTTACAAGTGAATTGATTTTCAATTTTGCACCGAAGGACCGAGTCATCGTGAGTTTCGCACTGATGATGTGCACATTTTTTATTTTTATAATATATACTTACCACAAGGGCACACACATTCGAATTTACAGTTCACAAGTTGGCAACAATGCAATACACCTCACTCAGTCTCTTCACATCGACGATATCCGGACGACGGCGGCGGCGGTGTACATATCTAAACCCGTACACTATAACGCATGCACGAGTTGACAACATGGACGACGCTAAAGCAGCACACATGCACAAGTTGGCAACGTCGACGCTTTTCCAACATGGTCACCGTTCCGGAAAAAGCTGTGTATATCCAAACACGTACACTATATATACTTACCACAAAGGCACACACATTCGAATTTACAGTTCACAAGTTGGTAACAATGCAATACATGTCTCCTCACATCGACGATATCCGGACGGCGGCGGCGTACATATCTAAACCCATACACTAAAACACATGCACGAGTTGACAACGTGACCGACGCTAAACCAGCACACATGCACAAGTTGGCAACGTCGACGCTTTTCCAACATGGTCACCGTTCCGGAAAAAGCTGTGTATATCCAAACACGTACACTATATATACTTACCACAAAGGCACACACATTCGAATTTACAGTTCACAAGTTGGTAACAATGCAATACATGTCTCCTCACATCGACAATATCCGGACGGCGGCGGCGTACATATCTAAACCCATACACTAAAACACATGCACGAGTTGACAACGTGACCGACGCTAAACCAGCACACATGCACAAGTTGGCAACGTCGACGCTTTTCCAACATGGTCACCGTTCCGGAAAAAGCTGTATATATCAAAACCCGTACACTATAACACATGCACGAGTTGGCAACCTGGCTGACCCTTAACCAGCACACTCTTACACAACCCGACAACCTCACCACTTTTTCAACATGGACGACGACCCCACCACTCCTGGCGATGATCAAGCCACGAGGATGATCAACGACGAGATAGCAGTCATACTTGACTTTCACTGTTTCGTTGACGACGATGGAAACGAACTCATCAAGGAACTAGCCATTATGGATATCACCGCATTTACCAGCAGGCATTGGATATTTGCATCTCCAGTAAACACGATCGTTTCGAATCACAAACACATGAGGACAAACCGTTGGTTAACGGAGCATTATCATAGATTAGAGTGGACGGACGGGGACACATCGTACGAACATCTTGTGTCGATATTAATAAAGTACACGTTTCCTTTTAACTATGTGTTCGTGAAAGGATTACAGAAAAAAAGATTTCTGGAGAAGTGTATTGTACATTTCAATATTATAAATTTAGAAGATTTCAGTTGTCCTAAACTCGAACAATTACGTTCAATACACGGAACAGCCTGTCTCGTGCACCGCTTATTTCCGGAAATATATACAAATCAAAGAGTACACGCTTTACGCGAGTGGGTTGTATCGGATTTTAGACAAATCAATAGGTTTCTGGTAAATTACTAATTGCATACATTGTTGTTTTTATTTAGCATCATAAAAATATCACTTGTTGCCTTTCTGTCAATTACATCATCCTGTCTACATGCATAAAACAATTAGCACCATCGACTTATTCCCACACGCTCGAGTGTAGTCGATGATATCACCTTGTCTAAAAAAAAAAATAAAAAAAAATAAGCGAGTCGTCTCCCCCTCCCCCCACCTACCCGCTGAACATAGCGGGAGAAAGCAGCTTGCATCCTGTTTACACGGTTAAAAATACCCGCTTACTGTACGTTGAGTAGATCCCACTCTCCGGTTTTCCCCTCCTCAACTACCTACCTATTTTATACCGCTACAAACTAGTGTTATTCATTCAGACCTTGACAGACGCGCAAGCGAAATTCTTCATTGTAAAATGGCATAATTCGTTGCGAAGTTTGCTACCATTAGAGCGATTGAATATAAAAAAATTAAGGAATTAATAATTGGTGTTAAATATCCAATAGCAGAATTACAAAATATAGACGTGAAGTGCGGGAAGGTCGTACTCGCCACTATCCAGGACTACAAGGACCCAAAATTGAAATATCACGTAAATCTACTTAAGAGATACGCAAGCGTTTTCGATGATGAAGAATTAAAAAATTTAGCACCATATTCACTTCAACTGGTTTATCGTGGAGAAAAAGATAGGGCTTACGTGGTAGACATTTTAGAGTAATACCGAATGGGCACCTTCATTTATCATGTATAATTGTCATTGGACACACACACACACAATTATCATTGCCTGTAAGTACGATTACATGTGTATTTCATTTGATTTAGTTGTACACAATTGTCATTGTGCTTATGTTTATTGTATTGTGTAATTGTCACAGTAATTGTCACTACTGTGTGCGTTTACATAATATTTATTTTCCTTATACATATTTCATTTTGATTTAATTGTACACATTTGTCATAGTGCACTTGTTTATTTTAACTTGTATTTAGTTTACTTAGATGTATTTCGTGTACATATTATGTATTTTGTAATTGTCACTACTGTGTGGTTTATATATTATGTATTTTAAATTGTAATATATTTTTATTACATGTATTTTAATTGTTTTTAATTAAACGGTATTGCTTTAACATTTTTATTGTATTTAATTTCAAAAGTCCTTCTAATATATTTTGTCTGTACTTTAACATATATTTTTTGTTTGTTTAAATTATATATATAAATTTTTCTTTTAACTGTTTATTTTCAACTATCCTTTTTCCATGCATGATGCGTCCTGCATAATCTTTACAAGTGAAGTGTCAATCAGAATATTATGTATATAGTAATACTTATCTACTATGCACAAATGTGTGATATTCAATTTTTACAAGTGAATTGATTTCAATTATGCACCGAAGGACCGAGTCATCGAGAGTTTCGCAGTGATGATGTGCACATTTTTTTATTTTTACAATATATACTTACCACAAACACACGCATTCGAATTTACACAGTTCACATGTTGACAACAATGCAATACACGTCACTCAGTCTCTTCGCATCAACGATATCTGGACGGTGGCGGCGTACATATCTAAACCCGTACACTATAACACTTGCACAAGTTGACAACATGGACGACGCTAAAACAGCACACATGCACAAGTTGGCAACGTCGCGCTTTTATCTTCTATGCACAAATGTGTGATATTCAATTTTTACAAGTGAATTGATTTTTAACTGCAACGATATCCGAACGGCGGCGGTGGCGGTGTACATGTACAAACCCGTACACTATAACACACGCACGAGTTGACAACGTCGATAAACCAGCACAAGTTGGCAACGCCGACGACGCTTTTCCAACATGGCCGCACTTCCGGAAAAACCCCTTACATATACAACCCCATACACTATAACACATGCACGGTTTTTACTTACCACCGACACACAGACCAATCATCGACGACGAACCGGATCACCGCCTAACCCGTTCGACGCTCGCCGGCCGCCGACGGCGGCCGGCGAACGGCGAACGGCACCGACCGGATCACGACGCAGCCTCACGAACCCGTTCGCCGTTCGCCATTCGCCGTCGGCGGCGGACGGCGTCCGACAGCAGATCAACCCGACGGCGGCCGGCGAACGGCGAACGGCGAACCGGATCACTACACGGGCTCGCGATACAGTTCGCCACGACACACAGACACGCCGTTGCCAACAATACACCGCATCGACCATCGCCCGGAGCGCCGTTCATATACAAAACCCGTACACTATAACACACGCAAGAGTCGACTACGGCGATTAACCAGCACGAGTTGGCAACGCCGACCACGACGATTTTACAACATGGCCGACCGGAAAAACACCTTGCATATACAAACCCGTACACTATAACACATGCACGAAGCGGCAACGTCGACGACGTATACACCAATCAACGCACACATAACCCCACTTTATACTGACCGCCCACAACATGACCGAAAGCCGATTACCAGATTTTTACCCCCACCACATATATTTTTGAATTTCCCGCCATATGACGTCACATCCGGGGTAGAACTGTCAGTTTACCCCTACTTTAATTATTACAATATTATTAAATTATTATTAATTCTAAATGTTATTTATTTTTTAAAAGTCTTATTATTTCGTCGCGACGCGCTTTGGAATGCCATGCTACTCAAAGTATTTTCTCAAAGAGCTCGCATGATATTTACCAATCGTTTTCGTTCGGTCGAGCGTCGTAACGATAAATGTGTGAGGCGCGAGTTGTTGAGCTAAAAGATATGGACCATTATATAAACGAAAAAACTTTGCGGCTACATTTATGTCTCTTCGGCCTACAGGATTCGCCTTGAGCAGTACTTTCTCACCTACTACAAAGTTAGTTAGTTTATGAGTAGTATTGAATTTGTCCGCCCTATTTCGCCCTTTTTCAACTATTCTTTCCCTCACAAGTTGATTTTTACACTGCACCGGCAGAGGTAGATTATAAGTCTTTGGCCTGCTTAAATAATTATTCCAAAATCTCTCTGGCCTTGTTCCAGAGTCTAACTCTGCTGGTGTGTATTCCGTGGTATCGTGATAATTCTCGTTTATTGCCTTTTCGAAGAATGGTAGGAACTCGGGCCATTTACTTTGCTCCTTATAGCAATATATACGGAACATTTGACCGATTTCCCGATTCACCCTTTCGGCAAGGTTGCCCTGTGGTCGTCGTATCGAGGTGAGGATTGCTTTGATACTGTTACGTTCCAGGGTAGCTGCCCAGTGTTTGTTTTGGAATTGCTTTCCCTGGTCACTAAGTACGTTCCTTATTGGTCCATGCTGTGGAATATACTTGTTAAGTATAATATTTAAAACGGACTTTGTGGTGGGCCTAGGGATCGCGTAGAGGCTAACTTTTTTAGTGAACACATCGACGCAAACTACCATGTGTTTTAGGTTTCTGGTAGCCTTGGTCCCAGAAAGTCGATGGCGATCATCTGTCCCTTATCTTCCGTTATCACATTTTCCATGGGAACGTAAGTGTGCAAGTTTGGTACTTTCGCAGTTTGACACGGATGACATGTTTTTAACAATTTCTTTACCCTACGATACATGTTTGTAATTGTAAAATCCTCCTGCAATATTTTTACACATTTTACAGGAGATGCGTGCGCCATTTTTATATGTAATGATTGTGTTACACACGCAAGCATCGCTGGAGACAATACCACTTTCCATTCGCCCTGTAACAATTTATACAATATATTGTCTTGTATAAGATAATGAGGATTCGGGTGAGCTGCTAACATTAGCTTTTTAGCAAGGAGTGCGAGGTTATCGTTCTGCTCGCGTCCTAAGTTCTGTAGCATATTAGTAGCTTCCGGCGCGACAGTGTATTGCATATTCAACACTCTCAACTCGTCGTCAGCTGCTTCATATACCTCCTCCTTTTCTACGGGCGGATATCTACTTAGAGTGTCTGAGGTGGTATTCTCTGATCCTTTGCAATATTTAATAGTAAATGGGTATTCCTGAATAGCTAACACCCATCGTGTTAGTCGGGAATTTGCTAATCGACATTTTAATATAAAAGATAACGCCTGATTATCCGTGTGGATCTCGAAATGGGTACCATATAGGTAGTGTCTGAATTTTCTGAGTGCGTTTATTATGGCGAGTATTTCTTCCTCAGAAGTACAATAGTGCAACTCAGCGCCTTTGAGCGTTCTATTGGCGTATGCTACAACATGAAGACTACCTTGTTCGTCTTCCTGGTGCAACACGGCGCCGATAGCATACTCGCTAGCGTCAGTGTACATTACGTACTTCCTACCCTGTTGTGGATGGAACAATTGTAAATTAGTTTGGAACAGGCCCTTAACCCTCTCAAACGCATCGTTCTGTTCAGAACCCCATTTCCACTTTATATTTTTGCGTACCAGCTGTAGCAAGGGGACTGTATATTTGGCGTATTTGCTGGTGAATTTCCTGTAGTATCCCGTGAGTCCAAGGAATGCTCGTAGTGCTTTGAGGTTCTTGGGCACCGGGAACTCCACAATACTCCTGAGCTTCTCTGGGTCCGTACTGATACCTGTAGCTGAGATTATATGTCCCAGGAATTTCATTTGAGACTTTACAAACTCTCACTTGTGCAGCTTGAGCTTGATGTTGGCTAACCTCAGCTTCTGGAAGACGCTCCTCAGATGCTCGAAGTGTTCCTCCAACGTGCGGGATATCACGAGGATGTCGTCGACGAATATTACAGTGTAAGGGTCTACCTCAGGTCCTAGAGCTCTCTCGAGGCATCTTACAATCGCAGCGAGACTCGTGCTAAGGCCAAAAGGACCACCTTGTGCTGATAGCATTTGTTATTGAATATAAATGCTGTATACTTACGATCTTGCTCACACAGCGGGACCTGCCAGAAGCTTGCTGTTAGATCTAACTTCGTGAGGTACCTGGCTCCTTCACATTTAATGAAGAGGTCCTCCGCTGTCGGTGCGCAGTCAAACTCTTTCTCTACCAGATTGTTTAAGTTCCTCATATCCAGGCAGAGTCGGATTTCTCCAGTCTTCTTGCGGACGACTAGCAGTGGATTGAGGAAGCTGCTATTGGATCTCTCTATAATATCTTCCTCCAACATCCGCTGTATCTCCTGCTGGACCTCGGCCTGGTATTTTATAGGGACCTGGTAGATTCTCCTTATGAACTTCTCCGGCTCTGTGAGGTAGATTCTATGTTCATACACTGACGAGATTGAGTGCTCTTCACTGAAGATATCGCTGAACTCTTCTTGCAGCGACGACAATCTCCATTCAGTTCGGGAATCTAAGGTTGTTTCCCCCTGTTCACAGTCTTTATAATGAATCACTTGTTTTGGTGGCCGCGTGATTTTAATTGGGTCACCATGATTTTGTGTGTGTGTATGTGTGTTCAATTTAAAGGTGTAACTAACCTTGTCAATGGTACATTTTAATAAGTGTTCACTGGTGTTAATTTCCGCACGTATTTGTTCTAATACATCTACCCCCAATAACATATCACATATTAAATTGTTTATACCCACTACACACACTTCAAATTGCACTTTTTCTAGCATGATAGTTAGATAGTATTGAGTGTCAATTTTTTCTTTTGTATCGGTAGCGGTTCGTATATAAAATTGATTTATTGGGAGTGATGGGGCCGTACGAAAATATTTTTTATTGGCACGCAGGAATCTTTCACTGACGCCGGAAACAACGCTGCCGGTGTCCAACAAAATTTGTGTGGGAACGCCGTTGACAAAGGCGTGTAACACCGGACACACCGCGCTCACTGGCCTTTGTTGCGCGGGACCGGATTCTAGCAACGGATCCCTGACGTCCGGTGGGAACACATTATTAACGGGCACACAAGTTACATAATTAGAAGTACACATTTCACACAATATATAATCCTTATAATTAGCATGCTTACTTTTACAAAATTTTGCCGAATTTATAGCGCGTCCTTGCTGGATGCGCATTTTGGCACGTTTTTTGTAGATTGGTAATTTTTTGATTTATTGTTAGAGTCTTTATTGCTCTGGGAGTCGCTGTCTTTTGCAGTTGTATCAGCTTTGGCTAATTCGACCGTTTGAATCGCTCTAATTGGGGCCCCGTCGTTGCCCTTACCCTGCCCCTTTGGTCTACCAATATTTTGTTTACCCTTGTACTCATAGGTTTTATTTGGCGGTTTTGACGGTGTTTGGGGTGGAGTAGAACTTGTACTCGGTCTTTGATCAGGTTGCTGATGATACTGTACCCGCGTATTCTGCCCTTCATTATTTCGGCGAAAATCGGGATTATAACGCCACCCGCCCAAATCAAAAACCGTGCGAATACCCTGCGTAAACACAGCTACTCTTATGTTGTGATTAAAGTGGTAGGCAAGTTTCGTGACTATGTCAATCTCCGAAAATGCTGGGGTTAAATGCTTGGCTCGTTCGACCTGCTGGATTATATAATTTTCCGCGGTAATACCTAGTTTCCTATCAAATCTGCCATACTCAAGTTCACTGCGTAGAAGTCTTTGGGTATGCGAGTTCCAGTACCGGCTTTCAAATTTTTGTTTGAACTCCGCGTATGTGGACACTCTATCGCGTACAATGTTATACCACTTACGCGCCGAATCACGCATCGCGTTAACTACCCACTGTATTTTGTCTTGATCTTCTAGTCGGGAACCTACTCTAGCCATTTCACTCTCACACGCTAACAAAATTTCAATAGGGTTTTCGTTATTTTCCCCCGTAAAATACACGCGATTTTTCTCGTCAACAGGACCTTGTACCAAAATATTAGGAGCGGACCTCCTCCGTACCTCCTGTCGTACTTTCAAAATCTCGTCGTTTAACGCTTGTAAGACACTCTCTTTATTAGAGTCAATGTTAGATCGCGTCTCTACAATTGAAGCGTCTAATCTATCTACTCGTCGTTGCGTTTCCGTCGCGTCGGCTTGAATCTTTATCTCTAGAGAGTCAACTTTTTTTGAAACGTCTTGCGTTTGTTTTTCACAGCGGCTAATATGCTCCTTGAACCGGCCCTCCATACGTGTTACTTGTTTAATAAACGATTTTTGCATAGTGGTCTCAAAAACCTTAAACCGTTCATTTATTTTGGTATCAACCGTATGTACTTTTTCACCGATTTCAGCTACTTTCGCAGTTAGCTCTCTATTACTCTCTTCGATTTTTTTTATTGCTTTCCGCGATTTTTGCATTGCTTTCCGCGATTTCGGTGACTCTAGCGTCTAAATTTTTCGCGCTTTCGTCTATTTTCGCGGTGGTTGCTTTATTACATTGTTTAATTTCCGTATTTATGTCGGCGTTGCTGTGTTCTAAAGCTTCTGTTAGACTAACTCTTTGTGTCTCGATTTTAGACGTTAACTCTGCGATACTGAGCTCAGCTTTGGCTGCACTCTGTTCAAATTTCGCGTCTATTTTAGCGTTCAAATCCGCGTTAGCTTGTTTCATTTCCGCGTTCATTTGCTGTATTTGTTTAAGTATTTTATCCATATCCATTTTAAATACACAACAATTTTAAATATAAACAATTTCAAATACACAGAATAGTTTCAAGTACACAAAATAACTTCACTGCTGTACGAACACCAGTCACAAAACTGTTTGGGGATTGTTCAGTTGGACGCCAGCTGTTTTAAGAAGTAAAACAGCAAAGTTTGTTTTAACGTGAAAATTAAATTTAAATTGGTTTTAATTAATTTAATTAAATTTAATCTTGCCCCACGTTCCGGGCAAGCCATATGCAACTCTTGTTCGGAACGTGAATTCAATTTGAATTTAATTTCTGGCCCCACGTGCAGGGCGACATATGCAACTCTACTTATATGCGTTGTTGTTGTGTCGTGTTGTGTATGAGTACCTACCTGCTGTCCGATCTTGCGGATTCTTCCGACTAGGGCGTGTGGATTTTGGATTTGAAGTTCGCAAGCTAGTAATCTCAAATTTATTGCAACAACACACAAAATAGGTTACTTTAAAGGGGGAGAGTTTTGTGAGACTGGTAGGCTTTATCGTACAACAATAATACACTGTAATATGGGGTAGTAAAACGTAGTTTATTACTCCATCGACACACAAGAATAAAATGGTTATTATATTATCAATTTCTTACAGTCTAAACAATGAATCAATGTTGACCAATGTTTTTCGATTGGTTAATAATTGAAAAGAAACTAAACTCGTTATTTGGCGAGTTAATTGCAATTGAAAATTTAATTAATTGATTGATTTAATTAAATTAAATGGCTTTAACTAAATTGAATTTAACGTTAATGAAACCAAATATAAAACTCTGAAGTTAATTAGAATAATTTTCAAAAATAAATTAGACGTGACAGTCTAGTTCACGTTATTTCATTTCTAGTGATTCGACTTCTGTTATACTGCAGTATGAACTAATAATTAGATTGTTAGTTAAGATTTGTATAGCGCTTTTATACTACTTCTATTTTCTTAACTACAGCTTACTAATGACTTAGACTGCTATACAGATTATCACAATGAATTTATTCTTACTTACTAGAGTCTTTGATTTTTTGTATGGCACCTGAATTATTTGAATTACAATGTTTTAATTGAAAAGATAGAAAATTTGATGTTGAAAAATAAATAAGTGGATTTTGCTTTCCTGTTATTGAAGAGGATGTTGTTCCGATTGTCCCTCGTCGATTCCAATCCGTTCGCTAGAGAAAGTAATCTGCTTAGAGCTGCTGGATTCGGTCGTTGAGTTCAAAATTTGGCAACACTCTGCTTCCTTGCTGTTCGTGAATATTTTAACGTCTGCTGCTCTCTGCTGGAACTGGTTCCTGTCCCTCGTCGATTCGCACGTTGCACATCAGCGTGTGTGTGTGTTTCGTTCGAGTGGTAGCTCTGCTCGTCAGCTGTTTACCAATGATTTAGACGGCCTCTCTGCTGTATTCTTGAAGTCTGGTCTTGAAGTCTGGTGGATCTCTTGCGTGCTTATGACTAGCTGGTAGTACACAATAAGCTTGGTTGATGTACTGAAGAGTATCTCGCCTTTACGCAACAATTACGAGCTATACAGTTGATCTGTATTTAGTGTGTTCGTAATTGCGTGTGTGTTGACCACGTAGAGTCTTCTGATGGATCTTCACCACTATGGTTACGAGACGATCGAAGAACTACGTCTTTACTTCGTGAGCACTGGCAGAAGAGTGATGTTTCAGCCCGAAAACACCGCGCTGGTCGGGGTTTGAGTCAAATGATTTGATTGGCTGACACACTCTCCCTACTACATAAAATTTGAATTCCCTTGGTCCGTGAGAATGAAGTTAGATTCCCACAGACGGAGAATTATTATTATTATTATTTGGCGGAACCAATTTGTCGGTCCGGATTTTCTGTGCTTATTTAATTTTGCAATATCTTGGTTGCAAACCAAGTTGTGTGAAATCTAAAATATACAATCTGTCAGAAATTATTATCTTTATAACATACTAAAATCTCATTAATGTAACTCTATTTTTGCAGGAGTTATTCAATTAATTTAATTAACTCTTTCATTTGTTAATTATATTGCGTAAAATTTGCACACGTCATTATTAATATTTCGGCAAACATTTTGGCTATCTTGGATTTCGCCTTAATTTATTAGTCTCCGAGATATTAATAATTAACAGTTTGGGTGTGGCCCTTGTTTGTACAGCGAGCTGATTACATAATGACCACGTGTGCGTCGCTTTACTAAGCATTATTTTCATTGCTCTACATACAAATGGAGTTTTGACTATTATAATTTATTTAAATATGCTTTTATTATGCGGGAGACATATAACCCCAAATAGTTAATATTTGGTGCTGTTATAGTATGTATGTATGTTTGTTCCACTATAACTTTTTAACGGCTTTACCGATTTTGATGTTCGATGGCTCGATGGATTCCTTACTTCACCAGAAGTGTCATAGGCTATGTATCACCGTGAGTTGATTTCCGGTTTTGACCGGAAGTGAATACAAGTGATCGGTTCTAAGGGTTTATTTTGTTCGTTTATTGGTCCATCAGGTGGCGCTAGTGGAAGGTATTCTGTAATATTTGCGACGCTATTCGACGTGTGCAAGAAAAGGGAGGCAGCATGGCGAAACAAGTTTTTGCAATTCAAAATGCTATTTTAACGCACAGAGAGGTGTCAGCATGTGAGTGCGCAGTACGTCGGTGTCACCTTATAATGCGGGATTCCTCACGAAAAGTGATCTTTGTTAATACTTGCTTTCCTGAGTTAAGGTACCGGATGTTGAAAATTGATGATAATGCAAACGAGCCATACAGAAATATTTTTGACCGCTACGTTGCCAGGCCTCACGCGCTCGAAGAATTAAGTTTGCATGAATTCGCTGCCTGGTATGAGCCTGTGACGCACAATAGATTCTCAGAAGATGATCAGGATGCTGATGCTTACGAACAGGCTCCAGAAGAAAATGCCTCTGAGAGATGTATCACTATTCTTGATAATCAGGGAAAAATGAAAAAGCGTAAGCGCCCAGCTGTCTTACGAACTAGGTATTACACACCAAACTCAGATCCGGAAGCATATTATTATTCTCTTTTAGTCACGCACATTCCTTTCCGCTCTGAATCTGAATTGATGGAGGGGTATAACAGTGCAAAACAAGCGTTCGTAGCAAAACAAAGTTTGTTACGACCAATGGAAGGTGGAAACAAAGTGGAGGAAATGGCTAGGTGGGAGGAAGAGATTCAGCAAGCTGTAGCTAGAATTGTAGCAGAAAACCTAGCTAATGAAGTTAATTTAGATGCTGAAGTGGTCGAAAATAATATGCGTGAAATTTTCGAACAAAACCTTATTGAAGAACATAATGATGAAATTGCTTTAGCTAACGGAGATGGTGAACCTGAAATACATGAAATGACGGATCAACAATATGCCGCAGAAGTAAACTTAAAGAATTTTCAGCAGCGCCAATTGTTCAAAATGATTTCAGACAGATTGCTTCCAAGTGAAAATAATATTGAGCCATTACGCGTGTTCGTTACTGGAGGAGCAGGCACCGGCAAAACCTTTACTCTGAAAATTATTGTAGAACAGATTCGTCGTCTTTCTCATTTACCTGCAAGCAGAGCTGTTACGGTAGCAGCACCGACAGGTGTCGCTGCAAGATTGATTGGAGGTAGCAGTTTGCATTCTACTTTTGCCCTTCCTATCGAAAAAGGCAAGGTGACAGCTCTTCTCCCTCTTACTGGTGAGCGTCTTCAAAGGGAACGGCTAAGGTGGAAGCATATTAATTGGCTAATCATTGACGAAATCTCAATGGTACCCTATACTACCCTAAGAAATATTCACTTAAGGTTGCAACAGCTTAAAATGAATGATGCTCTCTTCGGGGGTATCAATATTATTTTGTTTGGCGATCTAATGCAGTTGCCACCTGTATCAGAAGCAGTTGGTGGTACCTACTGCTTCAAGCAGTCTCATTGCTTAATTCAAGCAGTCAGCTGAAATTAATTTGTGGACACTGTTTAGTTTCTGTGAATTACCTCAAAATATGCGGCAAGCTAACGACACTACTTTTATAGACATTCTAAATAATTTACGAGTCGGCCAACTCACCATGCAGCAGCTAGAAATTTTAGATCGTCGAAGAGTTCCTTTGACAGATGAATTTGCTGATGGCGAGTGTCTGCGTATTTTCCCAACCACTAAACAGGTAGAAGAATATAATGCTATGATGACTGAATAGTTGAAAACATCATCTAAAGTTTACGATATTGCAGCGGTGGATGTGTCTGTCGAAGCTAAGAATTACGGACAAAAGTTAAAGAAAGACTTCATACCAACGGATCCAAACAAAACTGGAGGTATTCCAAACTCTATAGTAATCGGAGTCGGATCTAGGGTAATGTTGCGAAAAAACATTAATGTTAATCATGGTCTGGTCAACGGAGCAATCGGCACCATTAGAAAAATTGAGTGGCCTGCACTACGTCGAGATCAGCTTCAACCTGGTGAGCTTCCACAAGCCGTATTTGTAGAATTTGATGACAGATCAATTAGGGGAAATACTGCTGGTATTGGAGTAAAGATAGATCCCACCACTGTTGAATATGATGCTTTGCGAGGCCAGGGCAAAGTAGAACGACGTATGCTGCCATTAATATTGTGTTGGGCTGTAACAGTACATAAACTCCAAGGCACTACTTTAGACAAAGCAGTCATTGATTTGAGTAGTAATATTTTTGCCACGGGTCAGGCCTACGTCGCACTAAGTCGTGTGAAAACATTAGAGGGATTAGCAATAAGTTGTCTGGATCCACGAAAATTGTTGCATGAACCGCACGATAAAAACTCACTTGAGGAATTAAATCGACTCAGAAATCTGTAGACCAAAGCTTTTTCTTTATAATTTCTTATAAATGAAATTATTTAGTTAATTATGTAATTTATAAAACAATTTATCGAAATGTTTGTATTATACTAGTTATATAATAGTATATAAAATAAAGTTATACTATATTTATAAGTTTATAAGTTCATACGCTAATTATACTATGTACATAATAAAGTTTTTAAATAAAACTATGTAAAAATTGAAATTTTTTTTGCACTTCACACATACACACGCACACACTGCACATTCCCATTATACTCTTTTTAAACACAAAAAGGAATAAAATAAAAAAATAATTTAAAAAATTAAAAAACACGACTGCAAAAAAAATAAATGAATAAATAAAAAATATATTGATAAAAAAACTAAATAAAAATAATATTTAGTAAAAATCACAAAATCTAAATAAAGTCGATTTAAAAAGCCAAAACAAGGTACTGAAATTCAGCTCTGATCAGATTTAACGAAAATGTTATGAATGATTAAACGCATAGTAATTTTATTAGATTTAAATTACTTTTCGATGTTGAACATATATCAATGCATCATATGAAGACTACAATTATAAAAAATATTGCTGATAAAATTTTGCTCTTCAATTTTAATTTTCAATGCAGTCGGGGGCTGTTTCTAAATAGATTTGTTCTTTTCATTAAACAGCACCCGACTGCATTAAAAATTAAAATTGAAGAGCAAAATTTTATCAGCAATATTTTTTATAATTGTAGTCTTCATATGATGCATTGATATATATTCAACATCGAAAAGTAATTTAAATCTAATAAAATTACTATGCGTTTAATCATTCATAACATTTTCGTTAAATCTGATCAGAGCGGAATTTCAGTACCTTGTTTTTGGCTTTTTAAATCGAATTTATTTAGATTTTGTGATTTTTACTAAATATTATTTTTATTTAGTTTTTTATCAATTTATTTTTTATTTATTCATTTATTTTCTTGGCAGTCGTGTTTTTTAATTTTTTAAATTATTTTTTTATTATTAGGTATTTTATATATTTGGCATTAGATTTGTTAGTATTATTGATAATTAAATAATCCTTCATCAGAGTCTCTAGTAGAACATAAAAGAGATAATACAGTTTTAATATTTGCATACGATAATGAATTAATTAAATTTTTCAAACTTATGAAAAAGGTTTTTCTTATTTCCTTATCCTGTCACCAGTTACCCTCGAACCATTTTATTAATGATTGATAGTGAGTTAATAACCGAAACCCGCAATGTAGTGACATGCTAAAGAACTTATACATTTTTAAAGAGTTGTACTTGTAATAAGTTATACATTTTTAAGTATAAGCGTTATAAGTAAGCACAAGGAGAAGTTCAGTGCACAAATTTTATTTGTATCATAATTACATTCTTACTGGAAAATATTGACAGTTTAACAACATATTCTATTAATTTATATGATTACCGACGAAAGAAAATTACAGAAAAAGAAATTATACAAGATTGTATTATGACTTTTGACTTGTAAACGCACTAGTTGTGTGTACTTCTGTTAGTAACGGCTGTGTATTAGGAGAGTAAGTTTCAATATTCAAGTCAGGGACAAACAATTGTTAGACAAATTAAGCAACTGACAGCTGACAATTTGAGTTTTCTCATAAATCGTAGACAGTAAATTCACTCACGCGGGAATAGTTTTCAGCAAATCTCTTGTTTTTCGCTTGTCACTTTTGTCAATTACCGTTACTGTTCTGCGTTAACGCAGTATAGGTATTGCGGCATTTTATGTTTAGTGGATGCATGTGTATGACAGTTATAAGACTCTATATGTGATGTTTGACTTGGCGCCCAACTTACCGGAACTGGAATCGTACCCCTGTACTGGATATACTGACTTCACACATAGATTATAACCTAAATAACAAAATAAAACGGTGAAGTTGTCTGGTCATTCTATTGATTTCTCTTTCTTTAGTCATCTGACACAACGACCTCTTTCTTCAATATTTGCCTTATGTGTTCTCTGTTAAATAGTAGCACAGAGCTGAGTCTAATGGAGTTTGTGCCTTCGCCATTGCCTTTGTGGTTAATTAAATGGACCAGCCATCGACACTTACGTTCAATCTTTCTTTTTCCATTGAACTTCTTCTGTATTTCATGGTTTTCATAATATTTTTTATTTTTTAATTTAATCACGGTTATCAGCAGTGATATGCTTTTTTAAGTTAACTTATATTACCAACTAAACATTACCACCACCACCATCATTGTTGTCGTTGCCGTCGTCGTCGTCGTCGTCATCGTTCTCCTCTCCTCCTCCTCCTCATCCTCCTCCTCTTCATCACCACCACCACCACCATCACCACCACCTCCATCATCAATCATCGTCATCATCATCATCATATTCTATGGGTGAGTTTACGCAATTGTCATCGAGTGTATTGTTGATTGAAGAAGAACGAAAGGAAGAAGATAAGTTGGGAACGAGAAAGAGAAAGACGAAAGGAAAGAAACAAAGGCAACACAAGAACAATATCAACGATAAGAACAAAGAGAATAAACAGAGCAAAAAGAACAAAAATAACAATCAACAATAATAAAGTGGGAACGATAAAAAACAAAAAAAATGACGAGGAGGACAAAAAGAGTGGAGAGACTGAAACGAGTTGAAAAAAGAAAGTAATAACCAAAAAAGGATAACCAAACGATTGGAAAGAAACAAAAGAACGGTAAGTACAAAAACAACGAAAAGATAGAAAATAACGCAAACAAAATAATGAAAAATAACAAGAAAACGATAGAACAAAAACTAAAATAAAGGGGAAAAATGTAAGAAGAGAATAAAAAATCAACAAAATAAAAAAATTGAGGGAAAGGTAAAAGGAAAATAACTAAAAGAAACAGGAAAATAACAAAGATAACAAAAGAGTGAAAAGTATAAAAGGATCGATAAGAACAAAGGGAATGATAAAAACGAAAAAGCACTAAGAATAAAAAGAATGAAAATAGCGAAAAATGAGAAGAAAGAAAAACAAAAAATTTAAAAAGGAGGAGAAGAGAAATTGAAACAATATGCTCGAAAGTAAAAAAATGAACGAAATTAATGAAAGGATCGACAATAAGATAAAACAAGATAGCGAAAAGATTAAAAAGAAAAACGAAAAGATAGAAAACAAAAATAAGAAATAGAAAAACTAAAAGAAAAAAGAATGAAAAAAAAGTGTGCGTCACTAACAGACGGAATCTAAATAGGATTACCACCTTCATTGAAGTTACGGAGGGCATTCGAGTAATCGAATAAAATAAAAGCACACCACCATTCGGACAACCCGTTTATGTAATTATTTACTTTGATGGCTTATATGAAACGTCAGGAACATGCAGCACCGGTTTTACAGGATAACGCTCTACAATTTAGCGAATAATATAAACTTATGTGTATGTTATAATTTCAGTATTTTGGATTTATTGATTGGGTAACATTATTACTTTTTAGCCTACCTGTATTAACAAAAGAAAATTATTGCAATAACGGTGTGATTATTAATGTTTAGGTGCCATTAATATTGTATATCTGCAAAACCATTAAGCAAACAAGTGGAATAAATGCTTACCGGTGATAAGAATACAGTGAATGTCTTGAATGTTGATGCCGATAACACTGCCGTTGTCAACAGAAATTAGTTGGAGAGAAGTTATGCTCTGTATAAAAATAATGCACGTATAAAAGTGTTGTACACTTTTGTGATCCCTCGCTCGGATACCCAGTACTTTCTTTTGCCCTTTAGTCCACTATTGAAAGCGATTCATAACTTTTTGTTATCGATACTATATTTAAACGTAAGCTTTAATTAAATTCGTAATTACTCCTTTCATCAAGATAGAAAATAATTAGGTATCTTAAAAATAATTGTTAAATTAATTTTAAGTTACTATGAATAACAAAAATATTACAGTTATGAAAACTTTTATTATTATTTTTCAGTATGCTTAATATCATATTAGGCCTACGTATAGGGGTTTTATATAAAAAAAAGTAATTATCTTCAATTTAAAGCCGGCACATATATTTTACGTTGTATGTTACACTTTTCAGCATAATACGATCATTATTTAAAATAATATCATTACATTTATTAACAGAGAAGAAGAACAACTGAAAAGTAATTGAGAGGAGAATAAACTGAAGAATAAAAGACCCAAAGGACTTTACAGAAGACTAAAAAAAAATAATCAGATAAGTGATATATTAGATAAAAGAGGATATAGTTAAATAAATAAAGGCACAAGGATTGAAATGGAATAACCACATAAAAAGAAGTAAAGAAGACTAAGTGTTAAGAAACTTCATGAAGTGACGGATAATAATATGAAAGGATCGGGCTAAAAACGTTAAAAAATGGAACCTTACATAATAGAATAAAAATACAAAACGAATGAAAAGACAAAATCAATAAAGATGACAGAGATAAAGTGAAGAAACTCAACAACTTATAAAGATTACTACGGAAGTGAATGTGCAGTGATTTACCACCGCTATCATGTATTAATTAGAATAGAAGAACTCAACGCAGCAGTTACTTTTCTGCTAGGAATGTAAAATAACAGGCATTTAAGAGCGAAATGTGTAATTCTGTACATTGCATATTTTTGTCTTTTAAGTTAATTTTACTCGTCTGTATACCACTAAGTTTAGATGTTACCTCTGGATGAATTACAAAAATATTCCCATTTTGTAGGCAACGTTGTAAGAAGAGTGAGTTCATATTTATGTAATTAATACATTTATTTATTCTTTATGCCATATTTAATTGTTATGTTTATACACACTCTACGTGAAAACAAAAATTACCTTTTCCTTAAACGATAACTTTCAATGTACCTTCAATTATCGACAAATATTAATATATTCAAATTAAACGATAACGATATTACGATATATTACGATATTAATGTAGCCTACCTTCAGTAAAGAAATCTTTGTACACTCTATACAATACTATTAATTTTTGGCTCCTATATGCCTACACACGTTTCAGCGGTCTAACAGTCATCTGCAGCCTGATCGGATGAAATGTATAATTACATACAGCCTGAAGATGAATGTTAAAATAGTCCAAACATACAGCATTACTAGAGCGTTACGAGGATAGTGTGATAGCAATATTTAAGACAGTGAAATACATAATTAAATACCACTTAAATTAACTATCCAAATTGTACTAACACTTTACAAAAGCAATAGTTTATCTACGTAGAAAAATAGCTCGGGTTCACTGGAACGTCACTGACGTCACTGGAATAAATAGTAACGTCACTGATTCAATACATTTACGACAACGCAAGCTGTAACAGTACTGAAAGCCAATTAAAAACAAATAAACTGCTAATATTGAGCCTAGGACGTTACAAAAAATGTATACTGGTTTTCCACTCTAAGTTTGTTACTGATTAACATTTTTGGCTTTTCTGTTCCTCATCAGACTGAATTTGTTTGTTCCTTACCAGATTGTTCTGATTTACAGAAACACAATATACAATGAAAAAGATATGTTTATATTATAACCTGGTATGTTTCCTTTTTCTTATTTATTTATTCATTAAAATTATATTGTAATATCTTCAAGATATTTTTCTTACTTTGATATGTTGAAAGAATCATGCAATGTAAGCACCATCAGACAAAGAACATGGTCCCAAGCCATACAAGAACGTATTGTATGCTGCTTGAAAGGTGTCCAACTAGGAATAAAATATCTTGATTATAAAATTATATAATTTTGACGTATAAATACGATTATGTAATATAAGTATATATATAGACTATATATATTTGTATATATATTTATTAAATATATATAAAATATTCAATTCATTCATTCATATCTTTGTTTACTAAATGAATTTTACAAATTTTTACCAATATGGATATATATTTATATCTCCATGGTGTAGACTCTTATTCTTATTTCTTAGACCAAAGTTTTTTTAAGTTAAAGACTGCTACCATTAAACAGATAAACAAAATTAAATTATTTTTAAAAAAAGTTGAAAATTAGTTGATAGTTAAAGATAGTATTGATGATTGATAAATTAGAAACGTAGCGTTCATCTGTGGCAAGCTAGAGCTCATAGATTTATTAATACGAATTTTTGATATAAATGTTGGAATCTTTTATATTATTTTTGTATTGTTTGTTGTAGTTTTTACTTATATGCCAAACTGTAAAATTAGGATTAAGGGTTAAAACATTTTCATGAATGTTTTGGTCTACATACGTTAAGAATTCTGTTTTGATTATTTGGTTGTATAAAGCTTATATTGTATTAAATTTGTTTGATGTTGACTCGTCAACTAAAGCAGGTTTACTATACTACTATATAACTACTATACGTCAATTATACTAAAGCAGGTGGCTGGTCTAGTTTCCTGCTGGAATTATAATCAAAATATATGTATACTTTTTAAGGAAGTAAAAAATATCTATCTATCTACCTATTTTGTATGGATGATATAACTATTTCAGGCGTTCAGAATATCAGTAAGAGATATCTGTTTTGAAAAGAAAATATTTAAAAATTCAATTCAATATAAGGTTAGGATCTATTAAAAAAGAATTATGCACCATCCATGTATTATAATTATAATAAATATTGCATGAACAAAAATTAATAACGTTACTATTAATACTGAATATATTTTTGTTAATATTCAGTACTAAAACTAAGAAAATTAATTTCCTTTACTGAAGATTGAAAGAATACTACATCTCAGTTGGAAATTATAAACGTCTAACTAAAAGTTAACCAACATTGGTTTGTTTATCAGTGGTACATTTTCAAAACAGATAACATTTAAAATAGACTATTCATGTGGTCGACGAACACTTTACTTTTTAAAATAAGGTTTTAAAGAAACATGAAAACCTTAATGAGAGTTGATACAATCGCTGGCCGTTTTGATTTTTGTAGTGAATAAGAAGTGTGAGCGTGTGTTTGTATTTTTTTAAAGAGTGAAATTAGCGTGAGCGCATGGTGACGCACTGGTGTGACCTTTGTTGACAGTGGCGTGTTGCTTCCGACCCTGGGGCTGTTATATTTTCCAGTCTCATAGCGTTTTTAATTATCTAAGACCTAAAACTAATTATCGTACCAGAGAATAGAGGATTAAGAATTAACTCGTTTAAAAATATTATTATCATCATCCAAGGACGTTCTTTAATTAATAACAATAATAAACACCTAGTTGACGAGAATGATGATGACAATTTGTGACAAACGTGGGCGACTAGAATTTCATTGCTGTGTTACCAACTTTAATTTTGTACGAGTTGAAATGTATGAAATTATCATGTTTAGCCTGAATTATTAAGCTTCTTTTGTGACGTGTCACGACATTGGATTGAAAAATTCCATTGGCTTCATTGGTTCTAAACAACCGATTTTACTCTCGTTACTAAAGAGTTTTGACGCTGGATACCAGTATAAAATAAAAAAAGCATGTTAAGGAAAAACCGTGAAGAACTTAAAATTATACTGTAAGTTATACAGTAAATTATATTGTCTTAGGTAATAAAGATTAGAACAGCCAACGTTTAAAAATTTATTATTTTATAAACAGATTCTTCCGACATCTGGATATCAGTTTATTATCTGGAGTTCCTATGTTATTAGCAGTACATTTTTTTGAATATTACCTTTTATACTGTAAGTGATCAGCATATCATTCGACGTCTGCAAGTTATTTTGTAAATGCTCCTCCTTTCCTGCCTCTAGACGATTTCATTTGCTAAAATTCATTACTTTGTGTGCAATTCATTATTATCCTTGGAAAGCGAGTTGCTATCTTTTTTTTTACTCTGTAGATTTATTTTTAGATATTCCTTTATTATTTAGCTAATACTCTTACTTTTTTTTTTCATCCACCCAGTTTTATACCTACTGGTATAAATACCAGTAGTCTGGTATAAACCTTCCAGGTTTAAAAATTATTTTTTCATTACAATTTTATTATATATTTTTTGCAACGATGATGTTGTGTTACCCTAACCTCCAGAGGGACAACATATGTCAGAGTGACAGTCGTTATATTTACGTTATGAGTTTAGAATGGGTATAGATGATAATGATGCCAGTAAAACAATTTTTAACGTATAATTATCAATACGAGATACGACTTTGGGTTATTCCTTCATTTACGTTACAATAATTGCTCAGGTGTTATTATATTTCTCTACTCTCGTCACGGTTCAGTGAACAGCATGCCCTTCGTTACTAACGAGATATATTCAATCAGGAATCTCTGACAGGCGGCAGCTGCGCAAAGTCAATTTGAAGACATTTCATATTCAGCAGCGACCTATCGCTGCAACTGTACACGTTCTGTAGTGTAAAATGTTTTTGCATTTACAATAATCGCAGCAAATGCCTAGACAAGATTAAAATCTATTTTATTATGTTACTGTGTTAACTGTTAATATCTGAGTATTATTTGTGGCATTATAGTTACTAACTGTTCCAAAAATTTACTATGGTCTTGTGAAAAATTCCAATATTTCACTGAAGTATAAAGCAAATAGTGGTGAACAGAATAACTATAAAAGTCAGTGGTCTTTCTGGTCCACTGTCTGTAGGTAGAGTGAATTAAATAGATAATCCGTGTTCGGTAGGGTACGTGAGGTGTTGGATGTCGGTGTTGAAATTATCCATATTACGAGATTCTACGACTAGAAGGGAATGAAAGCAGCTCACTGATCATTAAGCCATCAGCACTATTGTTTACTAACCGATTAATAATATAAACCTAATGGAGTTGCCAAATTTCCTACATGTAAATACAGCATAATACCGTGATGCTGTTTTAGACGAATAAAGATATCCCGAGTCGCGTTACTTCTGTCGTACGCATTAGCGTTCTTTACTGCGCGTCGTACTCATGTAGGATTTAAGAGTCGTTTATTATTTTAACTGTTAACTACATGTGCAAACATTCTGAGATAAAGTTGCGTAAGTATTAATTAGAAAATGTGGTATAAAATCATACAAGAAGTAAATGAAATTTTAATAAAATACAGGGAACTAACTTTCAGATATACGACTTTACCAGTAAAATCAAACCAGTTTTGCCTTCTCTCCTTAAAAAAAAAATTTGTTTATAATTCCATCTACACATCACAACGCAAATACTGTTCTAACGTTCATGCTCTTTACGCATTGCTTTCTTAACTTTGAAAGCCAATAGAATTTTGTATACACGAATATATAGAATGTATAATAGTCGATAGAAATGTATATCTTAATTTCTATAGACGGGTTTCAAACAGAACGGAACAGTATACAAAAATAAACACTGTATTTCTTTAGAAACTAAACATTATATCTATTTGTGAAAAGCTAGTGTAAGGGGAAGATGAGATGGTTGCGATATATCTGTCGTATGGAAGAAGGGTGTACGAATTGAGAGTTTCGCAAAAGTTTACACGTTGAAGACCAAAGGAGGACTGAATGAAAGAAGAGGTGGTGACACGTGGAATAAATGGAGTTATCTACAAGAGCTGATAAACATTAAGGAGAAAAAGAGCACTGAACGAATTTAAACTGTAACAAAACTGTGCCAGTAAATTTTAGCGTGTGAAATACTGAATAATTAATTTTTATCATTATAAACGCAGTCATGATCTTACATTGTCGTTTTTTGTGATGATTTTTTTTTAGATGAAAGCATGGAACGCAAACATATACTTGGATACTGTCAAGGTATTTCTGTAACGAGTAACACTACGTAGTTACATCTTCTCCCTTGAACGTTTCTCGTAGTTACTTCTTTCCTTATTCCTTGTACCACACAGTGTCGAGATATTGGGCCGTCTACTGTATGCTATCTTCCCCATTTGAGTTCCAGCATAAAGCACTTACATTTTGATTAGATCAATTAATTCAAATAAGACTAACAATTTAAATATTATTAGTAACTGTAAACTTTAAATGTATATTGTTACGACAATCAGAGATCGTGCATGTTCTTATAACAGTGGAATAAAGAATTGAATACCAGAGGAGTCGTTATTCACAACTTAGAGTTTCTACAAATAAAAACAGAATACAAGTATTTTTAAAAAGTATTACAGTTGTCCAATACACACAGTTGCAAAATTAAAGTCCACGCTTACAAATATCCATAACAATTAGTAATCCGCTGTCAAAGAGAACATAGAATCGCAGAACTCAAATTGGGCAGGCGCTTTCAAAGCAACGCTACTTACGCTTAGCCAGTGTGGCGTATGACGTTACAACGTGGTTCCACGGTATAGCCAATGCATGGAAAATGATTAGTTAGTCGAAGGGGCAGATAGAAATCGGAAGAACGCTCGAAACCGCGAAGTTAGCTGACCTTTGCAAACATCGTTGGAAACTACTACGCAAGTTGACTATATCATAGTGTAAAGATATAATCATGTATACATGATATATTATAAGATATATAATATTCATATACGTGAATAAAGTAAGATATTATTAACGCCATGAATTCAAAATGGATTTAATTGTACATGACAATCTAAAAAATTACAAAACAATTTGAAACATTACCAGGATTTTTTCGATAGCCACCAGCAGAAATCCCTTTCTGCCAGGCACCATGATAGTCTCATCTGCCAGGTCTGTTTATGGTGTAATGAAGGTTCGTCTCGGGAAGTATCATGTCTAAATAGACTGTTTCTAAATGTGTAAATGTTTTTACAAAATCTGAATATGAAATCCTGAAAAAATAATAAGCCAAGAGTAATTCCACATTAGCTGTTTTACTGACCTGAGTTAATAGCATAATATTTTATTTTAATTTTTGAGAATTTTTAGACTTTGTCTTTAGATATTATATTTTAAAAATTTACTGGAACAAAAACTATGGTTATTCAGAGATATGATTTACGGAGATATGAAAACAAATTACGGAATCATCACCATCACCATTCTAATATTTTTAGTTCTTGATGGTGAGAGTGTTTTCTAGTGTATTGACTGTCATTTCATTCCAGAACCACAGTCAAAGATACAGGCTTCATCACAAGTGATGATGATTTTTTTTGAAAAGGGTTGGAGTCTGTATAAAGTTGCTGCAGTATGTCAGTGCAAATTCCTTGTTGTGTTCTTTTTGTACTGGTGTGAGAACCTGAGAAACCATCTTAGCCATCTTCGCATAACAAATTTTTTCATGTTGAGATCCTCATGCAAAATTTTCCATGAAGTGTCTATCAGTGTTCATGGCTTTAGCTATCATTCAGCTATCATTTTTTATTATTGATAATAACATGATATATTATATAGGGTGATTCAAAATTACACGGCAATCTCTCGGAAGCTGATTCTATAGCTTAAAATAAGAAAAAAGTTCATATAAACATAGGTCCTAAAACGGTTCGTTAGCAAGTTACGGCTCGCGAACCAGTTCGGTATGATTTCTGCTCCCACGGTAAAATGACGCCATACTGAAATTCTTGGGGTGTAAAGTGAAGGGTAAATTTGGTGGTTTCTTATGGTTTTTGATCTGAACAATTAAATAAAAGAGGTCCAGAGCTCTATCTCAATTAGTTTCTAAGAAAAACTGTGTAAAACCCAAAACATTGGAGTCGTAAAACACACATTTTTAGATTCGGGATACAATAACTTCCTTAATTTGCCAATAAACAAATAAAAATTTCTAACTAACATTTAGAGAATTTAATTATAAAGAAACTGATGTGTATAAATAATGTTTATTAAAAACAAGTATAAATTTGAGAAATTTGATTTTAATTATAAACAAAACAGACCAAAATGCGTCAGAAAAGTGTTACAATTTACAACAAATGGCATTGTAAACTTTCGAAACACCCACACTTGGGCAGAGAAAACCCACATGGGACTGCTGCAAGACATGACCAATACACTTTTTTATTTAATATGTGGTTTGGTCTTTTTAGTGATAATCTCTTAGGCCCATTTTTCTTACCACCAAGGCTTAATGGAAGACAATACTTACATTTTTTGCAAACGAAACTGATTGAACTTTTGGAAAATATTCCACTTGGAGATAGAGTGCAGATGGGTATTTTGAATGACGGAGCATCTGCTCACTACTGTCGTATGTGATGAACCCTTTAAATAATACATTCGTTAAGCGATGGATTGGTCGAAACGGAGCGGTAAAATGGCCACCTCGATCTCCCGATTTCAAGCCAGCAGACTTTTTCCTTTGGGGTTGGATGAAGTCGTTAGTTTATTCTGCTCGTATCGGGACACAAGAAGAATTGAGACTTCGCATAGTAGAAGCGGGAGCTACTATTAAGAATAATTTTGATGCTATAAGACGTGCACGATTTGCCTGGATTCGCCGAGCTGAATTCTGCATTCAACAAAATGGCGGCCACAGTGAACAACTGCTTTGAATGAAAGTTTGCAGCTTTATTATCAATTTAAAAATATTGGTATTTAATTAATTGAAGAAAGCATTAATAATTTAAGTTTTAATTTGTTTTCAATTACATTTGTTGTGAACACGTTTACAAAGATCTTTGTTTTGTTTAAAATGTAACACTTTTCTGATATATTTTGGGCTGTTTTGTTTTTAATTAAAGTCAAATTTCTAAGGTTTATACTTATTTTTAATATACATTATACACATCAATTTCTTCATAATTAAATTCTCTACAAGGTTAGATAGACATTTTTATTTGTTTATTTGCAAATTAACGAAATTATTGTATCCCAAATGTAAAAATATGTTGTTTCTCGACTCCAATGTTTTGGGTTTTACACAGTTATTCTTAGTAACTAATTAAGATAGAGCTCTGAGGCCTCTTTTATTCAATTGTTCAGATAAAAAAAAAAAAAAAGAAATCACCAAATTTACCCTTCACCTTATACCCCAAGAATTTCAATATGGCGTCATTTTAACGTGGGAGCAGAAATCATGCCGAACTGGTTCGCGAGCCGTAACTCGCTAACGAACCGTTTTTGGACCTAAGTTTATATGCATTTTTTCTTATTTTAGCTTTCGAATCTTATAGAATCAGCTTTCGAGTGATTGCCGTTCAATTTTGAACCACCCTGTATAATACTCTAGTAATATTGTTCATACGATACGATACGATATCTCTAAAACTGTTAGCACCTGCACACACGCACACGCACACACAAACACGTACCCGTCATGATACAGACACATAGACAGTAACAATAAATCGAATCTTAAGAACAGAATGTATTACTTGTGATCTTATTGTTCGTATTCATATAGATTGTAGTAGGTTTAGTTTTATACCTATTGACATAATTTTTTAAATATACAAAATAAATAACAAATTTGTATTAAGATTTTATTTCAAAACAAAGCTCAGAACATTAATTTTTAAATAATTAATATTAAACTAGAAACATTAGTCAAAATACATACTATTTTGTTTTATGGTACATTTCAATAAGTTATTAATTTAAAAATTTTTCACTGTTGTGACGCATACGTGCGTGCGCTGTCACACACACAAACGCATTGGCCCAAATATTATGATCGAGAAGAGTGAAAAGAATTACACATCAGTCCAGGATTACGGATCCTTTCACAAGGATTTAAAATTCGTTTCACAAGTGTTTACTGGTGCTTGAGCGTTTAAGCTAACACCAACAACGAACGTCTAAGGCGTAGTAAATGTATATTAGTTTTTTTTAGTATATTTTGAATTCAGAGCATCTTTGCTATATTGACGCGTCATGATCCTTATACACATTTACATATATATAGACATCCTATTTGTATGTGAAAGTCTTGATTCTCTTCTATGATACGTTTCTCTGTCTGATAATATGTTTAGAGAGTGAGGGTGGCACGGTGTCAATCTCTGCCTTTTTCAATATAAATTCAGATTCTTTCAGATAATCCTGTTTTACTTCAAAAGGATACTCTAAAACATATGTTCGTACTCACAAACACAAGTACACACCAACAATACAAATACAGTACAGCGTGTTGGTGCGCGCGAGTACACATACACACACATGTACACAGACTTTGTATTTATACATAATATGTACGAAATACATTTTACAAGTACAATTACTTACAAAATTGTAAATTAATTTACTATAAAGTAATAAGTTATATTATTTACGTCATTTTAAATATAAATATCTGGAGGGTAACAAAGTTACTGTAGGACAGCTTAAGAAAACGTTATGTGATACAAAATGTTTTTTTGAGGCCATACATCAATAAATACAAATTTGCTCTGCAAACATAAAAAGTTTCCACGTATTCTGAATGTCAAATTAAAAAAAAAGTACAAATAGGAAAAAAAATTAACGTTGGGATAAAATACAAGCGAGGACGCTTCACACACACACACACACACACACACACACACACACACACACACACACACACACACACACACACACACACACACACACACACACACACACACACACACACACACACACACACACACACACACACACACACACACACACACACACACACACACACACACACACACACACACACACACACACACACACACACACACACACACACACACACACACACACACACACACACACACACACACACACACACACACACACACACACACACACACACACACACACACACACACACACACACACACACACACACACACACACACACACACACACACTTGAACATTCGTTTGAGTGAGCAGTTGGGACCGGTGGCCATGACCGGGTACGAAAGTGTACCAGAGTACGAGAATCCAGTGATACAGAGTACGAGGTTCCAGTAGACGAAGGACTACAAGACTCCAGGACTACCAGACTCCAGGACTTCCAGGACGATAGGAGCATGCGTATCCAGGACCGAAGAGGACACGCTTCAGATGTACCACACAAATAACAAGGTGACAAATAACCATGCATTTATAAGAAACCAAGTCCTAATCAAAAGACTTTGAATATCAAAGAGAAAGAATAGACAATTCAAGTCCAATATGAGTCAAGAAATTGTATAATTGTAAATATGTTTTGGTACATTAAGTACGGTAATATGAAAGACTGTTTAACGATAAGAGTAACTACTGTAATTTAAAATCTATAATTGTTAGTAGTACAATAATAGTTTTAATATTAGTTATTAGTATAATATTAGTTTGTTCTGTGTGTGTATATTTGTAAATTTTCCCATATGTACATTATGGTGCCTTCGTGTGGTATGTGTTTTATTAGTGTCATGTTGGTTATGTCTGGGAATGTATGACCTGTGTTTATTGCATGTGTGGCCAAATTAGATTTATATATTTCCGTTTTTTGTATGCGTATAGATGTTCAAAATAACGTTTTTTCAGTTGTTTTTTTGGTTGTCCTATGTAAAATTTATTGCAATCTTGGAATTCAATTTCGTATATACCATTGGTTGTTGTATTATCTTTGTTGTGTGGGTTATTTAGTTTTTGTAAATTATTTTTATTAGTTTTATTTTACTACAAAAACTAAATAACCCACACAACAAAGATAGTACAACAACCAATGGTATATAGAAAATTGAATGCCAAGACTGCAATAAATGTTACATAGGACAAAAAAAAACTGAAAAAACGTTATTTTGAGCACCTAAACGCATACAAGAAACAAGAATTATACAAATATAATTTGGCCATATATGCAATGAACACTGGACACGAATCCCAGACATAACCAACATGACACTAATAAAACACATACCAAACAAAGGCACCATAATGAACATATGGAAAAATGTACAAATATACAAACACAAAACACAAAACAAACTTATATCTGAACAAATACAAATCTATACAAAACATGACACTATTTTCAAAGTATTGAACATCGAAAATACTCAAAAAGCTAATACGTACACCACAATCACACACAATAATATCAGTATAAAATACTAAAAATCAACAGGAAACCATAATAACCAACCAACAAAAAACAAGTACTCAACAATATACAAAATTAAGAAGGCTGAGGAAGGGAACAATAGGATTCCTGAAACATGTTCCTAATAAGAGAAAAACATCTTAAGGTAAAGACATTATAAATATTAAATAAATTATATATGCATCAAGAAATAGACTGTAGCAAAACGTTTTTGAATACAGAAAAATAACGTTAAGTTTTTTCTAAATAAGAATTAATATGTTTACATTAGTAATTGCACCAGATACGTTCTGGTAACATTAATTGAAAAGGTAAACGACAAGATCTTTTATGCAAAGGATATACATATAAACAGCAGATATGTTATTAAAATTATTTTATTGTGTCATTCTCAAAATAACGTACCTTCTACACACCAGATTCAAATTTTCTTAAATTTGTATAAACCCATTAGGATTATATTACTACATTCAGAAGACAAACTGTGTAACCTTGGATTACTGGTTACGATCGTTTAACTATTTTTACTGATTTACATCAATTACAAATTTACATATGTTCACAGGGATACGTTTCATGACTATAGACGGGACATGCAGCCTATAAATTAACATTTTTTCTGACAATAAAGATTTGAATTATGTAAATGTATTTAAAAGTGAAAATAAACTTACAATATTATACAATTTAAACAAAGAAAAGTTACTTATTAAGTAAATGTGATTGAATATTGTACTTGATAAAATCAAAATTGAAGTATGTTTACTATGAAATTAAATTGGTTAGTTTGAGATCCACTTCCTGTAATTTATATCATATTGTCGGTCTACAGGCCTACAATCAAAGCTCTTGACTTACTTTGGATTATATCTACATGTCGTCCAAAATCAATTATTGTTAAAGACACCATTTGATCTTTATTTTGAATCTATTTTGTAAATTTACTTTTATAATACATACGGAAATTACATTTTAAAAGCTACAGCTTCGGTTGATAACAGCTTGTAAAATAATAACTTTTTTAGTTCTCATTACGGGCTAAATAAAAACATTTTTCATTGTTGGAAGCACTATGAATCAGAATGTGCAACAATGTAGTTTTTAAATAGGGAAAAAGAAAAAGCATGGCTTTATGTACTATTGTGGACATATTTTCATTCCACGATCAACTGCCCTCGAAGGCGACATCCACGGTGGTGACATAAATAAGGGTTTCATCTTCGTATTTTTTTTTATTATATGAGTAGAAATAATTCACAGTGTTTATTGAATATCTAACAATCTAACAAACCACATTTAATGAATTTATTAATAAAATGTATTTAATGTGAAAAATTATGTTTTTTCTGGTTTACAGAAAAGACGCATGATCTTGATGATATAATAGAAATCTTAATTTGAATTTACAAAGAATCTGATAATAAAATTGTTATTAAGTTATTATTATGAGAGTTTATAATTAAACTGTCGATTTCTTTGAGATGATATTTACTAGACGTTTCGGCCACCCGTTAAAGGCCTTTTTCAGTAATAAACGTTTTTAAAAAAAAGTTAGACTAGGGATGGTAGGACGAACGTACTCCTGACTGAGGCAAAAGCAATAAGTAACCGGGGAAACGGGATTCCCTATATAATATACGATGCGCCAATCGCAGTCAATCACAAGCAGCACTGAGTTACAGGGTTTGAAAGTGAGCTATTCACAACACAGATTTATTCCGACAGCCTCGGTAACACAGCATGCCGGATCCTATAACGGCGAGGACGGAGGATAGGATCTTCGCCTCCTAAAACAGCACGCGATGGTCTGCGTTGGGAAGAGCGTGCTCGGCGACTGCGGACTTCTCCGGCTGGCCCAAAATACAGTTTGCTCTTCACTATGGCTACCGTGCTGGAGGTGCTGAGCTCCATCGGTTTCTGGCGGACATTACATCTCTGTTCCGGCATGTGCTCACCACTATCTACGTCCAATGGAATGGAAGACTTGTACGAGCTGACTGACGGAGTTGCTATGGGTAGTCCACTCAGCCCGGTGGTCGCAAAACTTTTATATAGAGAAGTTTGAAGAGTGGACAATTACATATGCGCCGTTCAAGTCGAAGTGTTACTTTCTTTGTATAGACTACACGTTCGTGTGAGGAGTCATGGAGAAGAGGAACTCATACGAGTCCCGAGAGGTTGCCATGTGGGGCATTTGAGAGAGTGGGAGGAAATAAGTTACCCACAAAAGGTGGCGCTTGGCACACCTAAAGCGGGCGCAACCCCTGATCCATCTGTCGACATGCGACGGCACGGAGTCTGTGTTTACTAGGGGATTGGTAAGTTACGCGGGAGGGGGCGAAGGGCTTAGAAAACTTATGGTGAATCATGGTGAATCATCGAGCAAGGCTCGAGGGCGTCTGCGTTTGACAGGTGGAGGGCCTTCGTCCATCCTAAGGCGACGGTGGTGGGGAAAGATCAAGTAGAGGCATGGTCGAAGAGCTTGAACGTGAAAGAGCGTACAAACAAAGGAATCTTCAACCCGGACCTGATAACACCATTCCTGACAAATCAGGGAGAATCGGAGATATACCGTAGGGTCCGGGGTTGGAATAATTCCATGTGGGCAACAACGTCGGGGGAAACCAGGGACTAGAATGCGGTTGCTGCGTATGTTAGGGACTCCGAGAAAGAGCAGACAGATGGTGAGCTTAGTGCGCACTGGCACTGGCTCTCGATGAGGGAGAGAGGGGAATAGTTTGGCTTTGACGCAGCGAGCACGCTGGAGTACTTTGGACACGTGAAATCTGAAGCTTAGGCTTCTGTCAAGTGAACCGGCGGGGTAAAAGTCTGCCATTAAATAGAATCTGGCATGCTGTGTTATCGAGCCTATCGGATAAATCAATGTTGCAAGTGGCTCGTTTTCAACCCCTTGTAACGCAGTGTTGCTTCTGATTGACTATCGCGGTGCCATCGTATGTTGTATACGGAATCCCGTTTCTCCTGTAACTTTTTGCTTTCGCTTCAGTCAGGGGTACGTTCAGCCTAGCATCCCTTGTCGAACATTTTTTAAAAGGTTTTACTACTGAAGAAGGACTCCGGTGGGTGCCCGAAATGTCTACAAAATGTCATCTCAAATGAATCGACCACGGCCTAATAGTTCGGGTATTATAAACTCTTTTAATAATGACTCCGGCCGTAACAGCCCGTGTTATTACGTTATTACAATTGCGATCGTCAACCATGCATAGTTAAGTCGTTGTATTTTAGATTAGCCCGCGAAAGTGGAAGTACGTAGGGAAAAGACTTTTTAAAAATATATTACTACAAGTTGCAAGTTTAAACGTTTAAATAAGTATTGTGAGACCTGTAAGGTTAACATACGAATCCATTTTTCTCTGGCCCATACATAGGTTTAACTCACTGATAAGAACATTGCAGTTTTGAATTAATGATCTTAAATACTGCCAGCATTTACCTAATTTATTCAATTAATTCCCTTCTATTATTGTTTCTCCTTTATTTTTGTTTTATTTAAATTTTACTTGTACCTCACATTAAAAAGTATGATTTCAAGTGAACTAACTGCCATTTCCTATTTATGCATCTTTCAGGAGCCCTTTCCTGTCTTTTCTACAGTATATCTTTCCTTACAGCCCGTCCAACTTAATTCCTAAATTCTAGTAGAAACCTTGAAGATGACTCTGTTATAAAAAATAAACGTGAACAAATTACATAACCATTGTACCTGAAATTATGGTGTTAAAGGATTCCTTAATTCTGACTCCTTTACAGTATGATTTTAAAATTGTTAGTTAACTGTCTGACCGGCACTCGAAAGTAACTGTCTGACTGGAGAAGAAAATACCCATTAAATATACATGTTTATGAGTTTTGCAAGTGACAGTCTTCTGTTTTGTTAAAGTAAACCGAAATAACGTATTATAAATGCAAACGAAAAACGATATTTATTGGCGGTTCTTATATAATCAGGTTTAATTTAAATTGAATATTAATCGTAACGCCTGCTTGATATTTTTTGTTTTCAACGCGTTAAAATTTACAGAGGTTAAAAATAGTCTCTTCCACAGGGTACGTTGAGTCTTTTAATGTGTAGGTGTGCTAAAACTTTACGCAATAAGCAGGAGAAAAAATTTAAACATTTCCATAGATCTTAGATTTTAAATTTATCACTAAGATCTGTAATTCATAGGATCAATAGAGCGCGCAGGCCTCTGGGGTGTCGGTATTTCACTGTCCACACATAATACATCTGCAGTAGTTCGAACTCAGTTTTTTTATGTGCTGACAAGCCAATGGCTTGAAGGGTCTTTGAATATGTCTGATTACATACTTCCCTGATACTATTATTTGTTCTACAAAACTTGTATTGACATGGTATGTTTGAACGAGCGAAGCGAGTTCTGAGTTTTAACTCGAGTGTTGGGAATTTTTCTCTTTCAGTCGGTCTATTTATTTGCATCACTGTCTGTCTCACGATAATTTAAAATAATTCAATCCATTTACGTAAAAAACTGGCATTTATTTACATACTTTTACCGCACAGACCTCTATTTTTTCAGATTAACCTTGAAAGGCAAAAAGAAAAGGAGTCAAAATTAAAAAAAAATGCAAGAAACATGTTGCGGAAGCAAATGAAGGCACATTTTAATCTGAATGTCAACAGAACGTTTAATCACAAAAATTTTTAAACGACGTCACTTTCTAAAACGTGGACCAAAATTCTGATAGAATTTCAAAGACCATGCGGCCTTTTTAATTTTGAAAATTAATGCAATTTTAAACTATAACTTTTACATATAATTTTAAACTAAATGGAAATTTATTTATTGTTCAGTTCAGTTATTGTCATATATTGTTCAGTTTAAGAAATTTAAAAATTTTTTGGATTTTGGATTTAATTTTTGGATTTAAAGTTTTTGGATATGAGAACCTAAAAAGGAATTAAATATGTTTTAAATTTAAAAATTTATGTCATGTATCAGGATAAAGGAAATTTTAAACCAAATCTAAATGCAGTTTGATTCTGAAATGTTTTTAATTTAAAGCCCCAAAATGGAAATTAATATCTTAAAAAATTGTAACAGTACATTTTAGGTAATCAAGGTACGAGAAATTTTATTTAAAATACTAACTCGCAGTCTTTAATAATGTGAAAAAATTAATATGTCTCACTACTCCATACAAATTTTGAATATAAAAGGTTTGTAAGCTGTGTTTATAAAAACAGTACATGTTGTTATCACTGATGAATATTGGTGGAAAGTATAGATACAGATATCTATGGAAAAAAATAATAAACTTAGAAGCTGTGACTAAATTGCTTGTCACTTAGGGATTATGGTTATACATTTAACTAAATAACTAACGCAATAGTTCTGAATTTTTAGTGTTTATTACATGATTGCCTGCTTCAAAATTGTTATTTTACTAAAACTATAGTAGAGCAATTGGTGGTTTCGTAATTTTTATGATAATTCAAAAAGTATTTAATTATTTAATATATTTTAAATTTATGTAATTAAAAATTTATTTAATAATAATATTTTGTTTAAAGTAGCGAGCGAGTTCTGCAGCTTAGGGAACTTGAGCCTACCAGTTATTATATTTTAAGTTTTGCATTCAATAAAAATAAGTCTCCTTTATTTTTTCCTGTTTTGGCATTTGTCTTTTCAGTCTTCTGTTTGTCTTCCATTATTCTTCTCCCAACATTTTTTTGTTTGCATTTCGTAAATCGTTATTTACTTCTACTCGTTTCTTTTATACACGAGCCAAATCAAGTAGCCCTTTGCGCTTTGATAAACTTTACTATCCTTCCTGCTTTAATATTGGTTCTAGTTTTATTAATTAAAACTTTGCGTTCATTATCTACTATCTGTACCACAAAATTTTTATAATTAAAGAGACTTTATAATTATTTTTCTTTTAAACTTTTTTATTGTTGTTTATTATTGTTCAAGGCGTATAAGATCACTCCTAGCTTTATTAGGTTACATCTTTGTACATTTGCTTTTAATTTTGATATTGGTATTAATGTCGTGTTAACGTATCAGCTTTATATTGGGAAAATAATCTTCACGTTTTTCAAAAAGTGTTTACACAAGATGTTTGAAGTTACTCCCGGTATCTTAAAAGTTGGGGGAGTTTTATCTGAATCTCCAGATCTAAAGTAAATTACGGAAGTACTACAGGAACTAGGCTTGTGTTAATGATTTAACCTCGTGCCTGTATCTTTAGCGCTAACAGTTTTTTAATTATCTAACATTTCATTAAAAATTTATGGCATATCATTTTTATACTTATCGTTTCTGTATTTCTCATCCTATCTACTTACTCCCCATCCCTCTTCTTAGAATGTAAAGCGATATATATAAACTACATCATCCCGCACCTCACGTATTGAGGCCTATCTTGTCAATCCTTCTTCTGTAAGCTTCGTCTCTGCATCGAGCACTGTACAGCAAGCAACGAAGACGCAGCTGCCTGAAGCATTGCCTAACACAATCCAGGCAACATCCCAAGGCGGTGGCTTTCGCACGGTAGTCCAGTGTCTATTTCAGAGATTAAGATTAGACAGAACTGAAACACCCTATGCCGAGGCTCCTCGGCTGTCCTGTCATCCTAAGAACGGGAATCCAGGAGATGTGGAAGTGCTCAAGTGCGGAAGCCAGTGCCTTGCAGTTCATCGATCCGACCGACGCCATACGACGGTCGCGCCTATTGTATCCGCCACTGCTGCTCTAAGCCTCTGCTGGTGAGCCACGGAGCTGCACCCCAGGCGTATAGCCAGGGCGAAGAAATAAACGAATTACTTACTGGTACGCCATATTGTGCCAAGGGGACTCGCAAGGGGAGACTCCTGCCTCCTTGTGCTGCAAACGAATGACCGTACTCCACCCCAAGAAACTGACGTTTATCGGGCTGAAGCCCGGACTACACATACACCAGGCCGCTAGCATCCTCTGTCTTTCATTTGGTGGTTTCTAATTGATGATTTAAAATCATATTTGAAACAATGAGAAAGTAATATATTTGAGGAAATAAAAATAATTTCTACTTAAGATAACGATATTAAAGAAAATAGAAACACAAATAATTTAAAATTATCATGATACTACAAAAAGTAGAAACTACATTTGCGAGAAATAATGTGTTTAAACATTGTTAACAGTTACATAAAGTTATTATAAAGTGCCTTCATGATAAGATATACGTATAGTGAAACAAATTGTAATATTGCAAAAGATCAATTTGATTTTATAAGAGAACAATTGTCATGTAGTGATACACTTGAGGAGGGCTTTACTGGAACTGCGTATATAAATATAAAATGAAATAACTTGAATTATTGTCCGTAGTGTTTTTAGGTTTTGAAATACTTTGTCATTGTTACTTGGTACAAGCCTGTGGAAGCACGAAGTATGTATGACTCATAAACTCAATAAAACTTAAAAAGCAGAGGTAAAGTTTGAGGATGTCTATGAATGAAATCGAGTTTGGGTTGAAATCATTACCGATGTGTTCAACACTACAGTAAACAGATGATCAATATTTGCCAGAAAGTGTGACGAAGTGCGTGAGTAAATGAGAAAGGCAAGAGAAAAATTACTGTTTGAATAATCACTACATTCAGAGTTTTAGATGACATACTTGTTTTAACAGAAAATTGGAGTGATCCATAGACGAATATGCTCATCATAGAAGTGCATCTCGTGTGAGTTTTACAAGGAATTTTTCGTAATGTTTTCAATTCAAATTCAAGTCTTTCGTCTTGCGACAGATTCAAGCCTTCCTGTCAGAATATGCGTCCCTACTTCACGCTATACCATGCATTTCTCTTTATTCATTTATATCCCATTATCTTATTTATTTATTTAAGATATCTCTTGATATCATCAATATTTGTTATTATTCTAGGTTCCTTACATCGCATGTGAATAAGGTAATTTATTTTTAACAATTTTGTTTTTTCTTAATCAATTCCAATATCTTTTACTTTTTTTACACAAGGTACACATTTAAAAATTGTTTAGACATTTTTCCATCGTGTAGCCAATGGTTAATGTCTCTGCTCCAAACAGCGTCAATAACCATTTCCTTTTTATTATATAGATTAAAAAGTAGACTAAATTTTTAATAGTCGTTTATTACAGCTAAACTCAAGTACTAACCAACAGCTTATTTCTAACAAATTAATAAAACTAAAACAATTGTCATCTAGTAACTTTATTCTGTACATCTGTTAAAACCAAGTTCTCTTAGTTTGTAAACTGCGATAGATATACACAAATAGCACTTAGTGAAGTCAGCATACTGGTGAAGGTGGGCGGTCTTTATTATTACTAAAAAGAACATCACTGTTGACACTGAAGTGTGTGTGGGCGAAATGCGGAGGCAAGTGTCAAAGAGAATACTAGATCACATGAGACAGTAGAAAAGTTGATACTCGAGCAATAGCCGAAGAGAAGTAAAAAGGCAAACATCAAATTGTATTTAAAAAACACGGCTGTCACAAGCAAAGTAATTTTTTCGAGATACGTGGGGGTCAACAGAGGTTCGTAAAAGAAACAAGTATTTTAACAGAGATGACGGTTACTAATTACCAGGCATTTGGAGACTAGCTGTAAATAAAATTGCACAGAATTACTGTAATTTGATGTTACTATCTAGTGCGATTGGACAGTACTTATTTTAGTTTGCGTCATATATATATATATAATCATATTTTTATTTACTACTATTAATGTAACAAGACATTGTTTGAACATGATTTTAATTTACAATTAAATTTATGCATCCTGATTGGTCAAAACCAATCACCCCATTAGTGGGGGCTAAGAAAAGTCTACAGGACAGAACAATTCAAATCAGTACTTACTCACATCTCATGCGTGGAGGTTGTTAGGACAAAGTATGCCTATACAATACATTTGTGGCATCACCTTACTTCACGTTTTCATTTAATATTTTTTTTTACATTCAATAAACTTCAGTTCACCGACAACAGTGCGCGTGAGCATTTCATGAGTACAAATCGTACATGTCAATTCAGTGTTTTATAATACATCTAGTGGCCTCGTTAGTGAAGGATCTGCAGCAACATCCACAGCATCCCTTTGGGAAGGCCTTCACTAACAACGCCCCTAACCCCTTTCATCTCATTATCCAGCATCACGACCTCAGGCAACATACTGCGTGTCCCTGAGTTCAGCATTTAAAAGAAACTCTACCGACACAAGGTATGAGTTATACTTTATTCAATCATATAATGTAATTGACAATTTATTAACTGTATCTTTTGAAATCTACATAAAATTCCAGTGTTCACATTAGAGGGACCGGCAATTGCCCCAGAAGTGTATCGCTGTGGGGTTAAGAAACTATTCATATTTATGACAACAGTAAAACCTAAGAATGACACCATTTCTCTTACTTTACGGGTTATAAATAACTAAAGTGTAAAACACAAAACATTACACAACAGCGATTACAGTAAAATGCCGTAGTTTCATGTGATATTGGTATGTGTAATTAATCCACTGTACCTGGGACTAGAGAGTTAAAATTCGTGGGCTTTCTTATAACCTCTGTGAGCGCGAACATCTATAACTAGGCGTGAGACAGACGTATGATTCAGTGGAATACTGAGGATGCCTAATCGTAAAATTGACAAAACGACTGCTATTAAACACAAAAGTAATATTGTTCTGAAATTTATTATTTGATTTCATTTGCTTGGGTCACAGTAAAATCTGAAATTCACAACGTGAACTAAAATCATGTTTTCGTACCATGTATGTGGTATGCTGAACGATCTCAACTGACAGTTGTGGACACAAAAATAACAGTTACACTATTGCTATAACACACACACACACACACACACACACACACACACACACACACACACACACACACACACACACACACACACACACACACACACACACACACACACACACACACACACACACACACACACACACACACACACACACACACACACACACACACACACACACACACACACACACACACACACACACACATTTCCATTGCTGTGCTGATGAAAGGAAAGACTCATTATTAAAATCTATCTAAAATAAAACAAAAATTTTAATATCTTTTAGTTTGCCTTTGGAATGTACGGATTCGGCCTCAGGCCTTCTATACAAATAAGAATTGTGTATTCGCGTATATTTGTTTACATGACTTGGTTATCAGATACACTGTGCTGTTTTCTGCTCGGGCGAGGAGAGCGGAACTCGCAGTGTAAACATGGAACGCCTCTGTTGTTTGCTCTCATACAAATTCGAAGCGGTATTGATGTACAGCTCTACTATGGCTTAAACACACAGACGCATCCCCCCACACACACACAGAGGTACGAACGCACTCACATTGTTACACAGAGCCACTGAACGTAGAGAACGGAATCTGCAAGGAGTAACCATGAGGTTATCGGACAACAGTGAGGAAAGAAAAAAGAAAGATTTGAGAAAACAAGCAAAACAATGAACAATGACGTAGCAGCGGCCACCTAAAAAGAGAGAGGAAGTAGAATGATTCAGTTATAAGGAAAGTAAAGAAGATCTTAAACTCAATATAATAATCCTCTGTCTGCCTCTCTCTCTCCCCCCTCACACACACACACACACACACACACACACACACACACACACACACACACACACACACACACACACACACACACACACACACACACACACACACACACACACACACACACACACACACACACACACACACACACACACACACACACACACACACACACACACACACACACACACACACACACACACACACACAGGTATGCCCTCAAAAATCAGATTTCTCTGTTCAATTAACAAATGCTGTTGCAACAAGGAAAACAAGTGTAAACACAGTGATTGTCTCATTAACAGGAGAAAACAAGTTTTTTTTAAGGAGGAGAAAAACATTTACACACCGAGTGTAGATTCCATTTTCATGTGGAATACCCACAAAGAATCCTTTTGTAGCAATCTGGATCTAGACTGTGACTGTTTATCATATTACTTCAGACTAGGCCGATTCCCTGCGGGGTCACATATAATTGTTTAATTTACCAGCGGTCCAAGTCCGCCTTCTTAGGACATCATCATCATCATCATCATCATCATCTTCAAGGAATAAACCAAGGATGGTTTGTTCCGGTCTCAAATATGCAAAGATTATAACTGGTAACTCTAGCGTTTCCTCGGAGGTCCCACACCTCTCCGTCCCCTCGCCTTATAGTTCCATAGTTGTTTGGGGATACGGCAGTCATCCATTCGGCAAAGATGTTCCCACCAATTCAGCCGATACTGGGCGATCCTGTCGAGTATACTCATAATATTCAGTTCCTGTAGTATGTCTGTGTTTCTTCTGGGGTAATGGAGAGTATACCCTGCCATGTGCCTGAGAAATCTCATTTCAGCCGCTTGGATGCGAGTGGCCTGGAATTTCGTTAAAGTCCAATTCTCAGACACATAAAGAAGTATGGGAAGAGCCATCAGCTTTAGAATTTTAGGCGTGTTTCTTTACTTGCTGACTTAAGGGTTCGCCTGATGGTCCCGGACATAGGTTGAACTTATGCAACTTATTCACAACGTCGTTGTTTGCATTATAAGATACACTGTAGTCAGGGCCGGATTAAGGTATCTTGGCGCCCTAGGCTAATTATATTTTATCGCCCCCCCCCCCCCACCACCCATAGACTACTCTTACGTTTATTTCCAAGGGGCCGAGTGAAGCTTTAAACACCCTACAATATATTTGTTAGTTAGGAATATTTCAAATATCTTACTGTTTTTGGAAATAGTCTCAAGATTTGAAAACTGAGGCTATTTTTCAGAGATTGTTTTAGAGTTACACCTTCAACCATTTGTAGTTTGCTTGGCTTTTATAAGGAAAAAATTAACTAGTTAAGTAGTTACAGAATTATAACAGTTTTATTAAGAGTACATTTAACATCATTTACACAAAGAAGACAATCAGTTGTGGTTTAAATTCCCTTTAATTTGACAGAATTAATGTCTCGGTACTCTTTTGAAATTTTTGATAGGCTTCAAAATGTTTTTAAGCTGTATTTACAAACAATAATTATGTATTGTTAACACTTACGTATAATTGTGAAACGTGTTAGGTACACGTCTACATTATCTATGGGATTATATAAACTTAAAGATTTGACTAAATTGTTTGTCGTTTATGTATTATAGTTATAAATTTACCCATTGCTGTTGTTTGGATTTTCAGTGTTTATTGTATGATTGTCTGTTTTATAATTGTTATTTTTACTAATAAAAAAAAGTGTAATTGGTGTGTTCGTTATTTTATGGTAACAATAAACGTACTTCGTTCAAAATAGTGAACGAGTTTGGCAGCACCGAGCTTAATAATTATTATTTTCTTATATCTTTCATAACTTCTACTAAAATTTAGATTTTTTGTCATACTTTGAGGTCACTTTCCTTCTGAGGTTTAAAAATTATCTGGCCTATGAGCGCTTTTGTGAAAGTGTGTAAACCTGCCGCTTGTGAGCCTCACTACGAGAAAGACTCGTCACCCATCAGCTACCGTTCAACTACGTAGTTCACAGCCACCACCATAGTTCAACTTAAACGTCTGTGCTAGCAAAGAGTTTTTATGTGTCCACTACTTGTATAATTGTTAAATAGTGATTAACCCGTCATCGATTGAGAATATGGTGGAAAGAGGGCCTATAAGAGCTACGGGTCCCCGAGATCTCCGGGATATAAAGTGACATTCCGAACGGATGTCGAAAAACGTCGAAGGACGTTTTAAAACATATACATGTAGGAAAATACTCACATAATTTTTACAGATGGCTTTATTACTTGACATAACTTTAAAGTTTATTTAACAGAATGTTTAAAACTGTGTTTAATAAAACGTAATACGCCAATTTATGATTAGCGACAATTTAAAATTAAAAAAACTAAATTAAAAGACAGTTTTAACTTATATAAAGTGTGCGAATTTAACTCGTATTAGTGTTTAGAGAAAGTAGAGATACATTAATTGTGAGTAAAAACTTTATATTATAAAATTTATTACTCTTTGAAACTATTATCTTTCCGTTTTAGAAAGAATCTAGCGAATGTAGCAGCAGGGGACATTAGAAGTTCTACAAATTCATGTTACTTTATTAACATAGTTTATACCAAACACCAGTGTGAACTTTTACTGCTTCAACGCAAGCATTAATTAAACAAGATTGCTTGAATATTCCCTTAAATTTTCTCTGCCTCGTTGTAAATAAATTGTGAAAACTTAATCAGAATTTCTGACATTTCAACGAAGTGTAATCCTCGGAGATTTACACTTCACACACGCATCTCGTCGAGAACCTGGAACATGATGGTTGTCTCTGTTTTCTGACTGTCTCTGTCTGTCTGCCAATCTGTCTGTCTGTCTATGTCTCCCTTCTCACTCTTTTTCTCTCTCCTTCTTTCTCGGTGTGCATTTATTTACACTTAAAATCTGTGAACTTTAGTATGAATTTATTAATTGATACAATTGGTAAACATATTTTAAGAACATTAGCAAAACTTTCTGTCAATTATTTGAACTTACCAGAGTTTAAGGAAAATCTAGATAAACTATTCAGTAAATAATTGTTTCCACAAATAAATAATAACCTGTACATGATATTATACTCAATTTTTTAACATAAAAAACGTAGTGTTAGAATTACTGAGAACGTTACAACAGGGAACCTGTATAATGGATAAGAAGCATTACATTACTGAGTCATAATTTACCAGAAAACATCGCGGAAGGAAAGTTACGTCTAACTAGGCAGGGAGAGTATTATTTTCACGGTAGAAAATTGGTTAAAATGGAAAATGCTTCAAACACAGGACATGTTATAAACACGTTCTTCAAAGGTTTACAGTGATAAGCCATGTTATCGAATGAGTATTAAAAGCACTGAGTGTTTCGAAGCAAGTGTAGTTCGGTTTTAATCAGATTTTTAATATAAATTTAATTTATATTAAATGCAACAAGCCCGCTTCAAAGACGGATAAACATCCGTAGCTACAATTTTTCCATCTATAATCAAATGTCACAATTACTGACGTACGAGTTTTTAAGGAACATTTATAACAAATACTTGAATTTTATGTGCAGAACTTTTCCTTAGTGAGCTTCGGATCAGAGATGCCAGGTTTTTTTCAGATCGTTTCTTTAAATTACACGGCCAATTACTTTTGTTTTACATATCTTACCTTCTTCAGAGAACTGCAGACGCTTCATAGTATTAGTAGTAATTTTGCAAACTGATTGTTCTCTTGCAAACAGTTGAATCATCTGCATTACAGAAGTTAAAAAAACACATAATAAAGGATTGCATACATTTAATTTTTATTTATTATCTTGTATTGATTTGTTTACATTTTGAATTTAAAATATATTACAGATAGTCTTTTAGTAAAATTTAGTAAACTTTTAGGAAGTAAAGAACTTATCCACTTTCTCTACATATTGTGTTATTATGTTATAAATATTTATGTTACTTTGGTTTCTTAATAAAATTACTATTTTGTGTTACTTAAATGTTCAAAAATGTTTATTTAACTAAATAAGAATCGTAACTGAATTTGGTAATTTTATGAAGTTACGTTTAGCAAATATTTCTAGCAAACTTTACGAAGGCAACAATAAACTGATACCACAGTGCACGATATTTTCAGTATGAATAGTATACCAAACAGATAGCTGTTTGCTAGCGCATTTACCCTCCTACAGCTAACACTACCTGCGCCACACGTATCCAAAATATTTATAACTTTAAAATGAAGAGAGACAACCACGAGGCTCTCAACGGAAGGGGGAGCGTGAGACGTGCTATCTCGGAGGATTGCACTTAGTGGAAAACGTCAAGAGTATAGATTAAGTTTTCATAATTTCCTTACAGCAGCGCAGAGAAAATTTAACGGAGAATTTAAACAAACTTTGTTTAATTAACGCTTGGGTTGAAGTGGTGATGACTTCAACGTTTTGGTGAACTGCGCATAACTAGTTAATAAGTTCGATGAATTTATAGACCGCTCTGAACCTCCTCCCTACAGTTACGTGTACAAAGAGATTGAAACAAAAAATGAATAAATAATCTTTTTTCTATAATAGTAAGTTTTGGTTCAGTAATGTGACGCTTTAAAATTAGGTTATACGTTATATAATCAGGCAGTGAAAGTTAATTCCAGCTTTGACTCGTTCTCAAAGCATCTCGAAAAGAATTCTTTTTGTTATGAATCTCGTAAATCCTGAATGCAACAGCTTAAAACTATATTAATTGTATATGTACTCGTTTACGGGGTGCTAACTGACCGTTTATTTTGTTTTAAATTTCAATAACTTTTAGTTTAGTTTATTATTTTTATTGATTTTTATTTATAATCTAGCATTGAATCCAACGTAAATAAATCCGATGAATAAACTGGAAGTTAGTTAGCGAAGTGTTTTCAACTTCGGTTAATTTATTTTAAATGGTTATTCTTCCGTCGACTTGACAAAATGGTGACGTCAATTCCTCACTGAAAGCATAAATATTTTGTAAGAACAATCACTTACTTGTGGCGAGTCTTACCGATCTTGCAGGGTCGATGTAGCAATCTAATCTGTAGATTGACTTACCGTATTTAAATTCGCCGCTGCGTGTCGTGCTATCCAATACGAGTCGTTCACCTGTTCTGAAATCTAGTCTATTGAAATGAACTAACTGACTCCGTTTGCTCGTAAAAATAATAATTTATTTAGTTTAATATGCTCTTTAATGATCTACAGTATCATTAATTATTTAAATTCAAGTTAAATAACATGAGTTGTTTGTTTTATAAAATTTGTCTCAGGGTGGTAAAACTGATTTACAATATCAGTGTATGGCTAAATGCTTTTTGTTAAAATTAGTTAATTCACATGTGTGTGGGTTCTTTTAGCTTGCAGGATACCAAATTATTCAATAGAACTCTTTTTCTACCGTTATTAGGCAGTTTGAAGACGATAACAATTCAATCGTCTCTTATTAATTAACATTCAAAATTATAACCATGCCTGCTTTGGACATTTTAGGTTAACAAAAGCATTAGTCAATCGACAATAAATGATTTAAAGAACGTTTGTTAACGTTAAAATAACTCTTGATAAAACAATTAAAAAGTGAACAATAAAATAATATTTTGAAACAGTGTTATTGAATGGAACATTTGAATCATTATTTGACTCTACAAAAAGGTAATTGTATAGTTGTTAGTATTTATGTAGCTTGACAACCTTAGTTTCTTATTCATAATAGACATAAACATTTAAATAATAATAGTAGTAGACTCCTCCTAAATTACAAAACATAAATAGCATTGGAATTTTTCATTAACTTTCGGTAATTGTTTCATACAGTTGACAATTCTCAATCGTTTATGAATGCTGGTTGGTTTGATCTAGGTTTAATAAACAACAACTTTAATTAGGTGTGGTTATATAACACGAAGTATTTATACATGATAAATGATTGTTTGCTTGTAAAAATCTTAAAAATGGAATATTCAAATTAATTTGAGGATTGTCATTAGTACTGTTGATTGAATAAAATTGATAATAGACCTTAATCTACGTACTTTATTTACACACATTATTCGAATGTGGTTAGATTATATCGTTTTTCAAATTCTTAATTAATATTGTAAAAATCACTGTACTCCCTTTTTTTAAATTAAATCTCGGAATTGCTCTGGATTATACACTGAGCAATCCTTATTACGCACTGTTACACTTAAAACACCTTCAATACTAGTATAGTTATGTTGGCACAAATTGAGGTTAGGTTGCTTTGTTTACAACGGTGACGCGCACAAATCATATGATCAGCTGTTTCTTTACGGTGACGAGTAGCCGTCTGCCTTCCTCTGAAGTTGATTATAAAGTGTCTGGAAATGGCAACTCTCTCTGCCGTTCCGTCTTGTGATCGTTGTAAATTTGGCTAATTTCTTGAATCTGATTGGTTGACGATCTTTAATTTGATGCACATACCCCCTCCGCGCAATATTTTAATTGTTGTTATTAGCGTGGGGTGTCTGGTGTGGAGATTATAAACATTTGCTCGATTTGACACAAATATCTTATAATTGTAATAACTTTCTTATTAAGGCATAGATTTGAAATCTAAGCTTATCACTGTATTGGTAACACTTGGCTCTTTATTTTGAGTCACTCATGGTGTGCTTTGGTTCATTATTAAGGGAGTTAATGTCTGAGATTATCACGTTTCACTATTCACTATTAATTGTATTTATTCTTAAATTAAAACTATTTAATGGCACTCATACCTACTTGTGGGCATAACTTCCAAGTCCTCCCACACTTCTTACTTATTTGTTACTTATATCTAATGACAAAATATAGTGCTTATGTTAACATTTCCTTAGCCTAGAGTCTATCAATTGTATTTACAAATTATTTATAATAAAAGGTATTTGGGTACCTTCTGTATTACCCCAGTTGTAAACATTAAGTTGTTTCAACTACTGTGAGTCTTTGTTTGTCTGGAATGTATTGTTATTCCTTGGTATTTTGTCTTTAATATGACCTCTATATGGCACTATGAGGTGTACATTTATTTTAACTCTTATTTGGGATACTATTGTCCTTTCAGACTATTATTTAGTTTGAATAGTTTACTAGTAGTAGTAGTATCTTGATAGTTAGTCTTGTGTTTTTAACACACTAGTCTGTTCCTTAGCATATAGCATTGGATAATAATAATTACACCTGGTGTCACATGACAGGTGTGCTTAATTATTCTTATTATACATTATGTCCTTGCTTATAATACTCTTATGCTATTATAATAGTGGTATTATATCTTACTTATGACATAGGTATTCGTCTGTTATTTCTGTTTAGCATTACAATGTTGTTTTGTTTATGTTTCACCTAGTGAATCTCATTTTGGCTGGTTTTGGTTCAATTTCTTTACTGAAATTCTTATATAAAATTACTCTTGGCATCTTATATTGGTATTGGTAGAAAGCGTATTACTTCTACTTGATTTAAGGTACAAAATATTTTAGTTTAGGTATGTTTTACCTACTATTAAATATCAAATTATGTGAAAAGTACCTGTATCTTAGGTTATGTGGTTTTTATATTTGTAGCAACAATGGGTGTATTAAGTTGATACAAATTTACATCTTTTAACCTTATTTTTTCAAGTCTAGTTTTATTAATGACAACTGGTAATTTTTTATTCATTTACTTTTCTTATCTTACATGATTTTTTGATTACTTGACTAACAATTATTATTATTATTATGAGACAATTTTAATACTCCTTTACATTACATTGATGCTGTGCATAACATGTCATTATGCTCTTATTTACAGCTTCTTTTATATTAACAGTATTGTTACTTTCATTCTTTTTATAATATATAATGTCCTACTCATTTACAATATTATTAGTTGTATACTGTATGGGTCATCTCATTTAGTCAGTTATTGTCTACCTTTCAATCTGTAAGTTCTTCAGTTATTGTTTATACGGGTAAGATGTTAATCTATAGTTGACTGGCTCTTGGAATCTATATCTTATGCCATGGTTGTTAGGTGTCTTTCTCGTAGTATGTTTCTTCCTTGCTTTCATTTGGTCCTTACTGACCGAAACTATTGGGTTGTTGGTTCCTGTGGTACAATCATTGTTTGCTGGATCTTCTTTCTTCTTGTAATCTTATATATAAAAATGAATGTTTCTTTGTTTCTTTGTCCCGTATGCGTTCCTATACCATTCATCCGATTGCGATGAAACTTCGGTGAGTTGTTGTGCGCACGCCCGCGAAGGTTTCTGAATTTTTTTCGATGGGGTCCTTTGGGGGTTTCTTTGGGGTCTTCCACATCTCCTCCTAAACCACTGGACCGATTTCAACCAAACTTGGCACAAATATTTTACGCAACGGGAGAACCAACACAGGATAGGTGTTTTTTTGATGGGGTCCTTTTGGGGGTTCTTTGGGGTCTTCCACATCTTCTCCTAAACCACTGGACCGATTTCAACCAAACTTGGAACAAATATTATGCGCAACGGGAGAACCAACATAGGACAGGTGTTTCTTCGATACGATCCTCTGGGGGGTCCTTTGGGGTCTTAAAAAACTATTAGATCTGGTTACTACGGCAACCCAATAGAATAGATTCTGTTCTAAATATATTATCGCATTAAATTGAAGACCACGCGAACGAAGTCGTGGGCAACAGCTATTTATTTTTAAGAAACCTACTTTAATTGAACTTTATTAATTAAACTAACATTTTCATTACGTACAACGTGAAACTCCGTAGCGAAGCACGGGTATTCTGCTAGTGTTATTATATTTGTGAGTTACCATTAATTTTATTTACTCTTGTGTTGTGAGCTTGTTCTTCTTGATGAGTTGCTCATGTAGTTTCATTCTTGGCATTTTGGATTAAACACTTGGTGTGTCTTGTTGACTCAATTATTATGACATGTGTTAACATTTTGAGTTACTGAAATATTGGGTTCATATATATTGTTACATAATGTTGCCAAAGGCTTAAGTTTTAACTCAAGATGTATATTTTAAATAAAAGTATGGAATAATACGATTAAAATTATTGCATATAATCTATCGACTCAAACTCACATTTGTTTCGTCGAAAGAATGTAAAAGATTCAGGACAGTCAGTAAAGGTTGAGCCACACGTCATACAAGGAAGTGTGACCAGCACTACGCTTCAGTTATCTACTATTACGCTAAGTATAACCACACTTACATAACTATAAGTCTGCAAACGAGCAACCTACGGATCTGGAAGCACAGCTTGTTTTTACAGTACTGCACGAAGATATACTATGACATTATCATACGTTCTCCGGCGTACCACTATTTGCAACAAGCGAGAACGGGACACTCATGTTAATAGCAAGATGAGAAAAGGAATTTGTTTTCTAATCCCTGCCTTCCTAGGCTAAGGTCGCGTGAAACAGTAGCTATTGCCTCGTTCTACGTGGAAAATAGGTTGACACAGTAGAACATTGTCAGCATACCATTTGCAGTAAATGTCACTGAAATATTTTAAAGAAAATTAAATTTAAATACGTGTGTACGTATGTATATATTTCTGCGCTAAGGGCATGAGCGGCTATGCGACACTTTGCATGTCGCACTCCATATGATCAGGGAACGAAACAAAATTTATCACGCTTCACGATAAGTCTTCAATACCTGAGAAATGAAAACCTATTTATTTCATTAATATTTAATAAAAAGGATTATTAAAACATTTAAAACATTTTACAAACTATTAAAATAGTTTTTGATAATTATAAAAACAGTTAATTATTCACGAACATTTATTAAAACTTCAGTTACAGTGTAATTCACATTACGTTTTATAAAACACTACTGGCTAATATTTTTTATCTGCTTCAAGATTTTTAACAGTATTTTTGTAAAATAAGTAATTTTAATTATCTATTAAATTAATTATGGTAACGAACATGAAGCACTACACATTTTATAGAGCTATTTTTTAAAATTAAACTTAAAACTATAGGGTTATTTTAAGTACTTGAAAGACCAGTCAATAAAGGTCTTTCTGTATAAAATTATGTTGTGCCAAAGTGTTATTCAATCTTCATAAATACTTCTGCAATTTCTAAATAGACGCCAACTTATAGTGTTGCAGTATATACAAAATGGGGCAGTATTAATAATATTGTATAACAAGCGACCTTTCTTTGTTTTTATTTATTTATACTAAATGAATCTTTCTGGCGATTTTCGCTACTTTTTTATGTATAAAATAATTCCTTCATTGAAGAATCTTTCTACAATGTACGTTTTATTATTCTATTAGTTTCTATGTGTAATTTACGGATGTGGAACTTCTTTAAACTTCTATTTTTGCCCGATTCTTTGCATTACAGATACACGCAAAAATACGAACAGTATAATAAATATTATTTTGTTTTAAATTCACGACTACGTATCTAGAGGCTAATCTTGTATTTTAATATTTATTTACCGTTATCAATGAGATGTTTACGAGTCATATCTATGAATCACCGTTTTTCATCTTCACTTTTATTTTTAACTTACTCTATGTAACCTTAGATGTAACCATTCCGTGATATTATGAATTCATAGTGTACTTCCATTTTAATTCATTACTAGACTTTCCTGGCATTAACGTTAAGTTGTTGTTTACCAATAGAGCTTCTCGTGTAAACTAAGGAGAAACTCATATTTATTATTCCCATTAATTTTAAATTGGCGACTTCCCGTTATGAAGAACTTACTAAAATAAAGCCATTGGAATTTCACATAACTTTATAACTCTCTCTTAGAGCACACATTTTTGAACGACGTTATTACTTTACTCACTGTTTGGCAAGAGTTCCAACCTCATGGCTATAGGTCTATTTCATAACTGAAGTGACGCTTTTTTAAGATCCAATTAAAATGTTTTTAATTTCTGAATATTGTGTATTACTAAGGGCCCTTGAGCTACAGAATTCGTTCAGAATTTTCAGTTAACGTCATTCTGATATTTAGTTTTATAGTGATGCCTATTAGTTTTTAGTCTAATATTTAGCATGAATTATTACAATTTTTACAAAATTTTTATAAATTTTTGAAGCCTGGCGTAGTAAAATTAAAAAAAAATTTGAACCTAATTACTATATTCAGATTGAATAACTATTTTTAGTTTGATACCTTACACTGACTTTTGCAAGTTTTTCAAAAATTTGGTACACTCCAATTCTAAAAATTTGGAAATTTCCATACCTAAACGATATATTCAGATGTTGGTTAAAATTGTCTGTAATATGACATCGCACTTGGATTTTTATGTTTATTCAAATTTTTTGGGCCCTAATGCTTCAAAATTTAAAACAAAATGTGTATGAAACTGAACTGCATTCAGATTGTGATTAAAATACTTTTTAATTTGATATTTCTCATGGAGTTTTGCGATTTTTTCCAACATTTTGACCTCTCATATTTTTGTCTCTCTTCCACCCTATTTTTTGGAGATCAATATAAAAACAATAGAGTTTTGAAGGTTTCGTACGTTTCAACCTTTAGAACTTACGCCAAGTTTTACGAAAATCGGTTGATGAATTAAAAAGTTATCCTAAGACATACTCTAAACAGGTAGACATATAGACAGACAGGTAAACTGACAGAGAAAAGCCAAGTGGTTGCGGTAAAACTGACAGGACTCGCTTCGTTTGTTCAACAAGACAAAGAAGCGATATCTTCAAGCGATGCGGATACTATATCTATTATATCTTTATACTGGATACGACACTTTCTTCTGTATTTAAAAGGAGATTATTTCTAGCTACACAAATCAGTTTCTTAGACTGACAATTGTATTGTTTTTTAACATGTACAGCAGCGTTCATAACGTATTTTGACTCGATTAGAACAACGACGTTCTGTATCATGCCCGCTCACATAATCCGGCGCATTTTTGTTAATGAACTGCCATTTTGTTTGTTTGTTCGATTGCTGATCAACGTGATTTCATTGTTCAAAATGATCTCAAGAATAACGATTCTATAGTTGGTATACAGCGTATATTCAGACGATATTTTAACTTGGGATGTCAGCGAACTGTGTCGGATGGTCGCACTATTAGAAGGTAGGCAATTTTCTTTACATCAACAACATATGCTTGTAACCGTGTACCAGGAGAGAGCGATAGGTCAGTGCACACACCAGTAATTATTAATAATCTTTGTGCTGCAATCTTGAGTAGCCCAAAAATATCTGTAGGGCGATACTCTACAACTCTGTAAATTTCGCATCGTTCACAAAGGAAATGTTGCACCAGGATCTCCATTTTCATCCTTATAAACTCCAAACTGTGCAAGAATTCAGCCTCAAGATTCGGTTATATGTGTACCTTGATTATGTCAGATGACGGACACTTGCAGTTTTGCGGTTCTGTGAATAAACAAAATTAGGGTTATCGGAATGATGTAAACCCGCATCAACTGTGCAAGAGCTCTTGCATAACGTGCACGTTATTGTGTGCTGTGGAGTTGCTTGGTTTGGAATTATCGGACCGTATTTTATCGAAGACAATGGGGGTGTTCTGTAACTGTCACCGATGAACTTATCTAAGGATGCTACAAGACTTCATTCTCCTTTAATTACGGAGGATGCTGAACATCCGAATGGTTATGAAACAATTTATGGTTCCAACATGACGGGGCAACAGTGCACAGGGCCAGAATATGCATTGACGTTTTGCTGCAGACCTTTCTCAGCGATTAATTTCTCGTTATGGCGACATCTTTTGGCCGTCCCGGTCACCCGATATAACACGTGCTGATGAGGAATTATTTTTCTTATGAGGATATCTCAAGCAATATTCCTTTCAGACACGGTGTGCTATCAAATTGGAATTGAAGGACTGCATCAGAACGTCCGCAGCCTCTCTAGCGCTCTAGCGATATGTTACTATGGAGGTTACAACGTCGTTTAGCAGACTGTGTTGTGAAGCGGTATTGACGTTTGGCAGCTGTCATAATAAAATATTGACTGATGAATGGCACTCTTGAAGCTACTATTTGACTGAGAGAGTACGTAATAAAAACCACGTTTTCGCTTGTGGTGAGGTTTTGCTTATTATCATGTATCAACGCTGCTGCACCTATTATTAAACGCCCTTATTTAGGCTTTTTAGTGAAAACCGAGTGTTGATAATTAGAATTTAATATTAAAAATATCTTGTTTTAAGAAATTTACTAGTTTAGCTATTTCACCTACACAGGTACAGAAAATGACTTGATAAATAATGGTCACAGGTTTTCGTATTTCTACGTTTATATGTAACGGATTAGGAAAATTACAAAAATGTAATTATTTTAAATGTGTTATCCGCGGTTGATTTTAAGTTTTGATTTATGTTAGCCGTACACTTGGTACACAGTATTATAGAAAACTGCTTGCAAAATCGAATATTGTCAGAATATAGCGATAGCCTACTCTCTGGTAGAGTAGACATTGTATTTACTTCTGAAGACATTTTGCTGCAAGACGAATATCCTTTGCGCGGTCAAACGTAGTTCTTGTAGTAAAAATTATGAGCACATGAATGCTTTAAAGATGACAATGATTACACATCGCGTACGTCTAAAAATTGTAAGCCTATTTCCTTTACTTTTAAGTGTGACAACTGTTTTGAATACGAACTATGTTCTAGAGAATGATTATAGACAACGATAAGTAAAAATAACAGTGACTGAGTATGTACGCAACATGATTAGACATATTTCATGAGAAAAAATAAAGGAAGAAAAGAATTGAACGCCTGCATCACTTGTGTGATAAAAATTGTGTTGAGAGCTTTATTTCTTGCTTTTTAAGGGCAGCAGTTTAATATATTTATTAGTAGCTAGAGTAAGACTAGAGTATTTCCATTCGTATCAATACAACAAAATGGTCTTGAAAATGTGCACTTTTTGTGTTGATAAAGCAGTTGGTTCCTGCGTAATTTTACTATTCTTCAAATTTTTATCAAATTATTAGGTTTGGCATATTTTTTAAAGCAACGTGGTAAAAAAAAGATATACTGTGTGCAGTTTTTAATTCAAATTTTGTTGAAAAATAGGTTTTTGTAATTGTTTTCGTAATTAAGTATATAAATATTAAACTTGTTTTGTAAGTACTTTAAGTATTTCTTGCAGGTTTCAATATTATGAGTAGTTCTTCAAATATTAACTATTTCTGTAAGTAAAATTATATTGTATTAACACTTTACGCACATTTCACTGACGAAATCAGCATCATCAGAGGCTCATAAATGAATAAACAAACAATTGACTTGATTTGATTTCAGAATACAAATTACGGATAATTAAATTTAATATAAAAAAAATGATCGATTTAATATGATTTTGCTTATCGATTGTTTTAATTTTTATTTACTCAATCAGCTGTTTTGTCGGTTATATTGGAAATACATTATGTTTATATTTAATTTGTATTTTAATAAATTTCTATTTTTAAATAGATCATCTTGTTTTGTTTTTACTTGAGTTTATTCTTTAATTAGTAAATTTTTATTATTGCGTTTGTAACTATTAAGATTTTCCCAAATATTCATTTTTTAACATTTTTGTTTCTAATTAACCTCACATTTTGAATGTTGGGAAATCGATGTTTATTATTTATACAATGCGTGACTAAATTAGATTTTTAAATATTTGGTTTTAAAAAAGCATTGCAGTGTTAAATGTATGTATCGAGTAGTTTTTTCGTTGGCCTACGTACAATTTATTGCAATCTGGGCGTTCAAGAACAATAGAAAATATTATAGTTGAAACAGAAAACGCGATTAATAATATAAACTAAGAAAAACAAGATAAAATAAGAACAAAAGTCTCAATGGGAATTACAAAATTGATCAAAACATATAACAACAAAAATCAGCGTATTAAAATTATACAGAATAATACTATTCACAACATAAAACACAAACTAACAGCAAATAACCTTACTTTAACCAAAGCAGATAAAAGTAATACAACAGTAATAATTTCTAATAAAGTTATAAATGATAAAACTGAAGAATTTTTAAGTAACAATAATTGTATTTCATTAAATATAGATCCTACAAATAAATATCAAACACATATATTAAAAATTATAAAATAGTAACAAAATTATAAATCCTATAGAATCATATATAAATATGCAATGGATAATCAAAGTGCATAAAAATTAAACTTCCTAATAAAATTACATAAACTGATGGCTGAGGCTTTCACGGCCGGCGTCAATGTTAGAATTTTGTCTTGCCGGGCTGAAAGGGCGTGGTCCAAAGTTGTTAGTTGCAGACGTTTTGGTCGACGACCATTTTCAGTGCATAAAGTTTGAACAAAGGCTGTAACACTGACCAAGTTACTGACTGAGAGTTACTTTAGATACGTCGACGACACTATCCCAAAATAAGGACATTAACATTTCTAATATTTATATAACATTTTCTATAATTTCTAACATTCTCATTTATATAAATTCAATTAATAATTTATATAACAAAATAAAATTCACGGTGCAAAAAGAATCAGATAATAAATTAAACTACTTAAACTTAACCATAAATAAAAATGAAAATAATTTCGATTACTCGATATACAGAAAACCATCTCAAACTGATTTAATCATTCCAAACAAATCTAACCATCCTCTCCAACAAAAAATTGGCTGCATTCAATTCATTAATATACCGTATGTATAGAATTCGATTAAATGAAAAAGAAAGAAATATTATCAAACAAATAGCAGTATACAATGGATACAACAAAGTCAAAACTACCAACACATTAGAAAATAGTATAAAACAAACGCCCTATAAACCTACATATAAAAATCGATATACTGATGATAAAATAAACTAATACAACCTTTATTTATTATGGAAATATAACTCGTAAACAAAGTAAACTATTTAAAGATACAAATTTAAAAATATCTTATAACACAGATAATATTATTTTTAATAAAAAACATAAAACTAATTTCAATATTGTAACGCAACAGAAATGCTAGCATTCATGTTACATAAAAGAAGATTCACAGAATAATAAACAAATTGATATTTAACCCCATAATAGAACAGAGATCCAATAATTACAATTATAATCATAGACAAAATTAAATAAGGATGCAAGGTAGTGTTGACTAGAATAAACGAACCTGTAAGATAAATAATAGCTAATGATATATGTTTAATGAAAAGCAAAAAAAAAAAAATGAACAATGACTTAATTTATGGTAATAACAAATAAGAATTTTGTGTTAAGAAGTATTATTTTATGACAAAAATGTTATGATAAAGTTTATGTGATGTTATATCAAATATGTGTTGAGTTAATGAAAAATAATGAAAGAAGTTGTATTATTCAATGACTGTCGTAGAATGAAGTGTGAGGCAGTTAATCAATGTTCATAAATTCGAATTCTGTTGTATGTGATCAAGAGATCAAGATAAAATTGTTATTAGATATAGAAAAATAATTGTTTATATAAGTGCTAATAATTAAGATTTGATTGTATGTATGAATTTATATAAAAGGGACTATAGATGCATAACAAACATAACCACAGGTAGATCAGTTTACAATAAAAGGCCTAACAGGCAAAAATACTATATAAACACTAATAACATAAAGATTAGGTGCATCAATTAATAATACGCTATGAAGAGCTAGAAAAAAAAGAAAAACATTAAATTAATAATAATATTTAATAAAATTTATACAAATTATAATAATACCATAATGCCATAATATCGATTGGTAAAATATAATATCGAAGGTGGATTAAATATAATAAAAAAGAAAAAAGCGGACTTATATCAAAAAATCAGTAGAATATGTGTATAAAGTAATAAACCAACTATCGGTAAAGTTACATCCCGATAGGACAGCAAATTGATAAAGAATAGATAAAAAATATATGAAAGAAACACTATATAGTCAAAACATGTGGAAGGCAGAAATTATTATATGTTGCTAGGGACGAAAAATAAGAACAAGAAGTTGTTGATTTTAGACAAGACAAGAATTGCTTTGAATAAACTGAAAGTGATGAGATTAAAAACCCAAGAATAATCTATTTAATTGTAATATTCGAAATTACCAGATACTATTATAAAAATACAAAATTCTAATGACAATATTTACGTCTACTACCAATACAGATAAACAAAAATAACACTACAATATGAAATGATAATAGAGAGTAAATAATTGAAGTCTACAAGAAAGAACTTGGACTGTCCCATATCCGAAGAGAATTGATGAGATATTAAAGAAATAGAAAGAATTAACAGTAACACAACTCATAATAATCACAACACCAGAAATTATAACCTTGCAAATACACGGAACAACACTAATTGCTTCAACCGAAGGAAGAACTTATTTGGATCCTGGCGGTGCAGAAGAAACATCAATCGAGCTGTAAATCAATCCGGAAGCTGTATTCCGAAGTGGACAGGACAAGAATTACTTTTATTAAACCGAAGACAGAAAACCGTACTGAATAACCATTCAAAACAGTAAATTTAGCGATCAACCGCCTACACGATTTGCTTCGTTCGAGTCTGGTAAATTATATTATATTAATCATACTAAATACACAACACATAAATATTGTAAATCTTGCATTCTTATCTGTGTATTTTTAGTCTTCCCCACAGTTACAAGAACCTTCACACCCTGAAATAAATTAAATACAAATCAAAACATAATATATAACCAAATATAAATAAAGGATTAAAATAATCAACAATCGATACCTGAAGTCTATAGTCCAAGCATATGTTAATTAGCACATATCTTATTTTATGTGAATCAAGTAAACAAATAAAGAACCTTTATATATTTGTCAAATCTTGTTATTTGGAGTATGGTTAGTGAACTGGGAACAAAAAGTAACTGAATAAGTATAGAATAAATGGTTAATATAAACTTCGAAATAACCTATAAGTTTCGTTGAGCCGATACTGCAGCGCTTATAGCGGAATTATCCGACACCAAAGAGGGAGTGTAAAATTACGAATTTAGACAGATCTCTCTTCAAGGTATAATAGGGTTGGATGAAATTGTAGAATAACGATTAAGTTGTTTAAGTTCTAGGCACACTAACACTGATAATTATTAAAGAGTTAAGTTAATATTAGTTAATTACATCCACATATTCCACAACTCCAAATATCTCCGAGATTTATATAATTAAAGTAATACAAAACAAATTGACAAATACAACAGTGGGGTTTTAAGGAGAGGAAACCCGTTTAAGTACAAATTGGCTTTCATCCCGTGGCTTGAACAGTAGCGGCTACACCCCGGTTTAAGTACAAATTGGCGCCCAACGTGGGGCTTAAGTTAAGTAACTATAAGTATAATAACATTACTTAACCAGAGCAGGCAACTGTGGGAGAGTAAACATGCATACCAGAGGTAGATCAAGGATTAGGGCAGGAGAAACGGAGAAGGAAATAGATGAACAAGAACAGGAAATAGAACTAACAGACAGTGAAATGGAACAACAGACAGACGAAATAACGGAAACTGAAATTATTACGGACAAGGAAAAGGAAATAATTGAAGAAGTTGCCCAAGGGGATCAACCAGATAAGCCTAACCAAAAGGAAGACTTGAGTATACAGGAAATGTTGAAACTACTATTGGAAAAATCGAAGAGACAGGAGGGAAACTCAAAGAGACTGGAGGAAAAATACGATAAAACCCATGAGGAAATTAAGGAAACCTCAAAACAAATGAACGAAAGATTAAACAAAATTCACGAAAGGTTAGATAGGAATGATGACGGTTTAAAACAAATGAAGGAAGACATCTTACAAATACATGAAGACAATTTAAGGCAAATTAATGAAAAAATTGAAAATCTTCATGTATCAATTAACCAGAAGGTGGACCAAAATAATGAGGAAAGAAAATTAGAAATAGCCAAAACAAATGAAGGACTAGAAAAAACTAACGAAACAATAGTACAGATTCGTGAAGAATTACAGAATAAAATTAATGACACAAAAATTGAGAATAAAACATTGGTCGAAGAAATCCAACAGGAAACTGTCGGAAAATATGATTCAATTAAAAACGAAGTACATCAGGTACGGGAAGAGAATAAGGAAGGAATTAGACAAATACAGACAGACATGGGCGAACGACTCGAAATAGTCTATGGCAATTTAAATAGTATGGAAGGTCAAATCAATACCAATAAAAATAAAATAGAAGAAATTAGTAGACGTGAATTACAATTACAAGAAGAAGTAGATTCATGGCGGGATAGGACATGCCAACATAGTCATACAAATAACCATGAGAACCGAGAATCGATTAATTTTCGTAATTACAAGCGCAATCCTATGGAATTTTTAAAGAGATTGGAAGAAGTGATCATAAGAAATAGAGAGAATCGCTGGAGTATTATACGAAGCATGATTGATGAAACGTTTAAAGATACTTATGATAATTGGTGGACAGCGGTGCGTCCGGATATAATGGACATGACTGAGTTCAAAAAACAATTTAAGGAGAAGTATTGGTCTGAATCGACCCAGAACATGATTAGGAATAATTTGAGTAACGGTCGATACGAAACAAATGTAGGCCAGTCCCCTACTTCATACTTTTTAGGAAAAGTATGTATGGCGCGGAACTTAGAGCCCAGAATTCCCGAAGAATGTTTGGTGATACAACTATCCTATCATTACGAGGAAGGGATAAAAAATGCGCGTATGTGTAGTCAAATCAAAACGATTCCAGCCATGGCCAAATTCTTGGAGAATTATGAACACGAGAACCAATACCAAAGAAATAGAATACTAAATCATAAACATCAGAAGTATGATAATAACGCGCCACCAACCAATTCTCATAATAACGATCGCAATCGACCTGCGCAGAACGTTAATACTAATAGAACACAAAATGAAAACACGAATAATAACTCCAGAAACTATAATTATCGCGGCAATAACAATTACAATTATCGTGATAGTCGCAATAATAGAGGAGATGGTGACAGACGACCCAATAATTATAGACATAACGTCAATTATATCTACTCCAGACCTCAAGGTAATCAGCGACGATACTACCCAAGGAGTCACCGATATGACAACCATTATGACCAATCTCGGCATGAAGTCAACTACCCACATGATGGAAATTATAGGATAGCAGAACATAATACGGAGGATCGCACTGAAACAGTACAAAATCAACACAGTAATCAAAATGAAAATAGAGAAGAGGGAGTAAGCCCTCATTTAAACTAATAGAGGCAGTGAAAATTAATGAATACCCGTCACTGAACCGTAATCTTGGGGAACAACGACTAATAAATAAAATTAAGTGTAATCGTAAAATAACCATAATTAATAACCACTATTTAAAGAATATCAGGGAAGATTTGTTGGAAGAGGATCAGAAACATGTAAACAGTAATAGTAATAACGAAATCATATATATATCAGCAAAATTCTAAAAGACAGTAAGACCAACTTACACAAATTATTTGAAATAACTATTATATATAAAACGAATTTAGTAAGAAACAAAAATTACTAAATCCAAAAGAAATATAATGAATAAATTCTAAAAATAATAAGAACAACTTATTACCAGTCTTGAAGAAAATTACTTGGAATTTTAAAAAGAATTTGAGTTGAATACTACCACTAAATTCTAAAAATAATAAGAACAACTTATTAAAGATTACCGAAGAAAGCGATAATTATTATTAATGTTTATAAAGAAACAGTGTGAATAATGAATAACAAACCCAAGATTACAGAAAAAGGCGAGAATTATTATTAAATGTTTATAAAGAAATATTGTGAATAATGAAGAATGGAACCCCAAGATAAAAGTTATTACCTCAAATCGACATATGCAAAATAAAGAAAAAAAAAAAAAAATCATATGACCTAAAATATATACTACATTGCCACATGATGGAACAATTTCAGTAAACGATTGAATGTAACCAATATAATGTTAAAGAAGACAAGAAAGAAAGAGTATTTATGAACATAAATCATTGAAAAATAAACAGCCAAAATAGTGAAATACGATAAGAAGAAGAATAGTTGGGGCTAAGGAATGTATTTAGTCAAAAATACAATTATAATGATCATCACACAACAACTATTTAGAAAATATTGTGATCAGAGAAAAAAAAAAACAAACGAAGAAGATACTTAACATTACAATTTCAACAAAAATGAAAACAAAAATGACTACAAATGATAACTGTCAAAGTCAATATCAACGAATGTTTAAGGAATTAAAATGGAAATACGAAATATGAAGAATAGTAATGAAGAAAAATAAATGCAACAAAGAAAAAATCTTTTCCCAAATATTTATTATTAAATGATTAAAGAGATTATTAGGAGATTATTATTATATTTTATAGCTGACTGTAGATGAATTCCAGCAGTACTATATTAAAATGTGGTGTGGGCAGCAGAGTATGAAGCCAAACAGTGCCTCTCTGAACTGTACCAACGCATGTGTTAGGGATTGTTAGGGATATTAAATATTTAAGGAATATTAGAATAGTTGCAAGAATAAATTTAGTTTCCAAAGGAATGTGACGAAGAAAACAGAAAGAAGTGAGTTGACAGAAGAATAATTGAAAAATACAGTAATTATAAATAGAAGAGATGTAAAACTAATGTATCAGTGAATAGTGTAGCCAACTACCAACAAGTAAGGTTTACAGAAATAAAATGATCAAGAATGTTAATTAAAATGATGAAATGTTATTAAATAAAAAAAAGTATTAATACTAGTCTAATGAAGTTACATTGAGAATCCCATCGTCAACCATTAACCATGAAATGAAGAAAAGGCATGTGAAAAAGACAAGTTTATTTGACCTAAACTTCATTCAGGTAAACTAAACTTTTTTAGGAGGGGAAGCATATGTAACGCAACAGAAATGCTAGCATTCATGTTACATAAAAGAAGATTCACAGAATAATAAACAACTTGATATTTAACCCCATAATAGAACAGAGATCCAATAATTACAATTATAATCATAGACAAAATTAAATAAGGATGCAAGGTAGTGTTGACTAGAATAAACGAACCTGTAAGATAAATAATAGCTAATGATATATGTTTAATGAAAAGCAAAACAAAAAAAATGAACAATGACTTAATTTATGGTAATAACAAATAAGAATTTTGTGTTAAGAAGTATTATTTTATGACAAAAATGTTATGATAAAGTTTATGTGATGTTATATCAAATATGTGTTGAGTTAATGAAAAATAATGAAAGAAGTTGTATTATTCAATGACTGTCGTAGAATGAAGTGTGAGGCAGTTAATCAATGTTCATAAATTCGAATTCTGTTGTATGTGATCAAGAGATCAAGATAAAATTGTTATTAGATATAGAAAAATAATTGTTTATATAAGTGCTAATAATTAAGATTTGATTGTATGTATGAATTTATATAAAAGGGACTATAGATGCATAACAAACATAACCACAGGTAGATCAGTTTACAATAAAAGGCCTAACAGGCAAAAATACTATATAAACACTAATAACATAAAGATTAGGTGCATCAATTAATAATACGCTATGAAGAGCTAGAAAAAAAAGAAAAACATTAAATTAATAATAATATTTAATAAAATTTATACAAATTATAATAATACCATAATGCCATAATATCGATTGGCAAAATATAATATCGAAGGTGGATTAAATATAATAAAAAAGAAAAAAAGCGGACTTATATCAAAAAATCAGTAGAATATGTGTATAAAGTAATAAACCAACTATCGGTAAAGTTACATCCCGATAGGACAGCAAATTGATAAAGAATAGATAAAAAATATATGAAAGAAACACTATATAGTCAAAACATGTGGAAGGCAGAAATTATTATATGTTGCTAGGGACGAAAAATAAGAACAAGAAGTTGTTGATTTTAGACAAGACAAGAATTGCTTTGAATAAACTGAAAGTGATGAGATTAAAAACCCAAGAATAATCTATTTAATTGTAATATTCGAAATTACCAGATACTATTATAAAAATACAAAATTCTAATGACAATATTTACGTCTACTACCAATACAGATAAACAAAAATAACACTACAATATGAAATGATAATAGAGAGTAAATAATTGAAGTCTACAAGAAAGAACTTGGACTGTCCCATATCCGAAGAGAATTGATGAGATATTAAAGAAATAGAAAGAATTAACAGTAACACAACTCATAATAATCACAACACCAGAAATTATAACCTTGCAAATACACGGAACAACACTAATTGCTTCAACCGAAGGAAGAACTTATTTGGATCCTGGCGGTGCAGAAGAAACATCAATCGAGCTGTAAATCAATCCGGAAGCTGTATTCCGAAGTGGACAGGACAAGAATTACTTTTATTAAACCGAAGACAGAAAACCGTACTGAATAACCATTCAAAACAGTAAATTTAGCGATCAACCGCCTACACGATTTGCTTCGTTCGAGTCTGGTAAATTATATTATATTAATCATACTAAATACACAACACATAAATATTGTAAATCTTGCATTCTTATCTGTGTATTTTTAGTCTTCCCCACAGTTACAAGAACCTTCACACCCTGAAATAAATTAAATACAAATCAAAACATAATATATAACCAAATATAAATAAAGGATTAAAATAATCAACAATCGATACCTGAAGTCTATAGTCCAAGCATATGTTAATTAGCACATATCTTATTTTATGTGAATCAAGTAAACAAATAAAGAACCTTTATATATTTGTCAAATCTTGTTATTTGGAGTATGGTTAGTGAACTGGGAACAAAAAGTAACTGAATAAGTATAGAATAAATGGTTAATATAAACTTCGAAATAACCTATAAGTTTCGTTGAGCCGATACTGCAGCGCTTATAGCGGAATTATCCGACACCAAAGAGGGAGTGTAAAATTACGAATTTAGACAGATCTCTCTTCAAGGTATAATAGGGTTGGATGAAATTGTAGAATAACGATTAAGTTGTTTAAGTTCTAGGCACACTAACACTGATAATTATTAAAGAGTTAAGTTAATATTAGTTAATTACATCCACATATTCCACAACTCCAAATATCTCCGAGATTTATATAATTAAAGTAATACAAAACAAATTGACAAATACAACAGTGGGGTTTTAAGGAGAGGAAACCCGTTTAAGTACAAATTGGCTTTCATCCCGTGGCTTGAACAGTAGCGGCTACACCCCGGTTTAAGTACAAATTGGCGCCCAACGTGGGGCTTAAGTTAAGTAACTATAAGTATAATAACATTACTTAACCAGAGCAGGCAACTGTGGGAGAGTAAACATGCATACCAGAGGTAGATCAAGGATTAGGGCAGGAGAAACGGAGAAGGAAATAGATGAACAAGAACAGGAAATAGAACTAACAGACAGTGAAATGGAACAACAGACAGACGAAATAACGGAAACTGAAATTATTACGGACAAGGAAAAGGAAATAATTGAAGAAGTTGCCCAAGGGGATCAACCAGATAAGCCTAACCAAAAGGAAGACTTGAGTATACAGGAAATGTTGAAACTACTATTGGAAAAATCGAAGAGACAGGAGGGAAACTCAAAGAGACTGGAGGAAAAATACGATAAAACCCATGAGGAAATTAAGGAAACCTCAAAACAAATGAACGAAAGATTAAACAAAATTCACGAAAGGTTAGATAGGAATGATGACGGTTTAAAACAAATGAAGGAAGACATCTTACAAATACATGAAGACAATTTAAGGCAAATTAATGAAAAAATTGAAAATCTTCATGTATCAATTAACCAGAAGGTGGACCAAAATAATGAGGAAAGAAAATTAGAAATAGCCAAAACAAATGAAGGACTAGAAAAAACTAACGAAACAATAGTACAGATTCGTGAAGAATTACAGAATAAAATTAATGACACAAAAATTGAGAATAAAACATTGGTCGAAGAAATCCAACAGGAAACTGTCGGAAAATATGATTCAATTAAAAACGAAGTACATCAGGTACGGGAAGAGAATAAGGAAGGAATTAGACAAATACAGACAGACATGGGCGAACGACTCGAAATAGTCTATGGCAATTTAAATAGTATGGAAGGTCAAATCAATACCAATAAAAATAAAATAGAAGAAATTAGTAGACGTGAATTACAATTACAAGAAGAAGTAGATTCATGGCGGGATAGGACATGCCAACATAGTCATACAAATAACCATGAGAACCGAGAATCGATTAATTTTCGTAATTACAAGCGCAATCCTATGGAATTTTTAAAGAGATTGGAAGAAGTGATCATAAGAAATAGAGAGAATCGCTGGAGTATTATACGAAGCATGATTGATGAAACGTTTAAAGATACTTATGATAATTGGTGGACAGCGGTGCGTCCGGATATAATGGACATGACTGAGTTCAAAAAACAATTTAAGGAGAAGTATTGGTCTGAATCGACCCAGAACATGATTAGGAATAATTTGAGTAACGGTCGATACGAAACAAATGTAGGCCAGTCCCCTACTTCATACTTTTTAGGAAAAGTATGTATGGCGCGGAACTTAGAGCCCAGAATTCCCGAAGAATGTTTGGTGATACAACTATCCTATCATTACGAGGAAGGGATAAAAAATGCGCGTATGTGTAGTCAAATCAAAACGATTCCAGCCATGGCCAAATTCTTGGAGAATTATGAACACGAGAACCAATACCAAAGAAATAGAATACTAAATCATAAATATCAGAAGTATGATAATAACGCGCCACCAACCAATTCTCATAATAACGATCGCAATCGACCTGCGCAGAACGTTAATACTAATAGAACACAAAATGAAAACACGAATAATAACTCCAGAAACTATAATTATCGCGGCAATAACAATTACAATTATCGTGATAGTCGCAATAATAGAGGAGATGGTGACAGACGACCCAATAATTATAGACATAACGTCAATTATATCTACTCCAGACCTCAAGGTAATCAGCGACGATACTACCCAAGGAGTCACCGATATGACAACCATTATGACCAATCTCGGCATGAAGTCAACTACCCACATGATGGAAATTATAGGATAGCAGAACATAATACGGAGGATCGCACTGAAACAGTACAAAATCAACACAGTAATCAAAATGAAAATAGAGAAGAGGGAGTAAGCCCTCATTTAAACTAATAGAGGCAGTGAAAATTAATGAATACCCGTCACTGAACCGTAATCTTGGGGAACAACGACTAATAAATAAAATTAAGTGTAATCGTAAAATAACCATAATTAATAACCACTATTTAAAGAATATCAGGGAAGATTTGTTGGAAGAGGATCAGAAACATGTAAACAGTAATAGTAATAACGAAATCATATATATATCAGCAAAATTCTAAAAGACAGTAAGACCAACTTACACAAATTATTTGAAATAACTATTATATATAAAACGAATTTAGTAAGAAACAAAAATTACTAAATCCAAAAGAAATATAATGAATAAATTCTAAAAATAATGAGAACAACTTATTACCAGTCTTGAAGAAAATTACTTGGAATTTTAAAAAGAATTTGAGTTGAATACTACCACTAAATTCTAAAAATAATAAGAACAACTTATTAAAGATTACCGAAGAAAGCGATAATTATTATTAATGTTTATAAAGAAACAGTGTGAATAATGAATAACAAACCCAAGATTACAGAAAAAGGCGAGAATTATTATTAAATGTTTATAAAGAAATATTGTGAATAATGAAGAATGGAACCCCAAGATAAAAGTTATTACCTCAAATCGACATATGCAAAATAAAGAAAAAAAAAAAAATCATATGACCTAAAATATATACTACATTGCCACATGATGGAACAATTTCAGTAAACGATTGAATGTAACCAATATAATGTTAAAGAAGACAAGAAAGAAAGAGTATTTATGAACATAAATCATTGAAAAATAAACAGCCAAAATAGTGAAATACGATAAGAAGAAGAATAGTTGGGGCTAAGGAATGTATTTAGTCAAAAATACAATTATAATGATCATCACACAACAACTATTTAGAAAATATTGTGATCAGAGAAAAAAAAAAACAAACGAAGAAGATACTTAACATTACAATTTCAACAAAAATGAAAACAAAAATGACTACAAATGATAACTGTCAAAGTCAATATCAACGAATGTTTAAGGAATTAAAATGGAAATACGAAATATGAAGAATAGTAATGAAGAAAAATAAATGCAACAAAGAAAAAATCTTTTCCCAAATATTTATTATTAAATGATTAAAGAGATTATTAGGAGATTATTATTATATTTTATAGCTGACTGTAGATGAATTCCAGCAGTACTATATTAAAATGTGGTGTGGGCAGCAGAGTATGAAGCCAAACAGTGCCTCTCTGAACTGTACCAACGCATGTGTTAGGGATTGTTAGGGATATTAAATATTTAAGGAATATTAGAATAGTTGCAAGAATAAATTCAGTTTCCAAAGGAATGTGACGAAGAAAACAGAAAGAAGTGAGTTGACAGAAGAATAATTGAAAAATACAGTAATTATAAATAGAAGAGATGTAAAACTAATGTATCAGTGAATAGCGTAGCCAACTACCAACAAGTAAGGTTTACAGAAATAAAATGATCAAGAATGTTAATTAAAATGATGAAAAGTTATTAAATAAAAAAAAGTATTAATACTAGTCTAATGAAGTTACATTGAGAATCCCATCGTCAACCATTAACCATGAAATGAAGAAAAGGCATGTGAAAAAGACAAGTTTATTTGACCTAAACTTCATTCAGGTAAACTAAACTTTTTTAGGAGGGGAAGCATATGTAACGCAACAGAAATGCTAGCATTCATGTTACATAAAAGAAGATTCACAGAATAATAAACAACTTGATATTTAACCCCATAATAGAACAGAGATCCAATAATTACAATTATAATCATAGACAAAATTAAATAAGGATGCAAGGTAGTGTTGACTAGAATAAACGAACCTGTAAGATAAATAATAGCTAATGATATATGTTTAATGAAAAGCAAAACAAAAAAAATGAACAATGACTTAATTTATGGTAATAACAAATAAGAATTTTGTGTTAAGAAGTATTATTTTATGACAAAAATGTTATGATAAAGTTTATGTGATGTTATATCAAATATGTGTTGAGTTAATGAAAAATAATGAAAGAAGTTGTATTATTCAATGACTGTCGTAGAATGAAGTGTGAGGCAGTTAATCAATGTTCATAAATTCGAATTCTGTTGTATGTGATCAAGAGATCAAGATAAAATTGTTATTAGATATAGAAAAATAATTGTTTATATAAGTGCTAATAATTAAGATTTGATTGTATGTATGAATTTATATAAAAGGGACTATAGATGCATAACAAACATAACCACAGGTAGATCAGTTTACAATAAAAGGCCTAACAGGCAAAAATACTATATAAACACTAATAACATAAAGATTAGGTGCATCAATTAATAATACGCTATGAAGAGCTAGAAAAAAAAGAAAAACATTAAATTAATAATAATATTTAATAAAATTTATACAAATTATAATAATACCATAATGCCATAATATCGATTGGCAAAATATAATATCGAAGGTGGATTAAATATAATAAAAAAGAAAAAAAGCGGACTTATATCAAAAAATCAGTAGAATATGTGTATAAAGTAATAAACCAACTATCGGTAAAGTTACATCCCGATAGGACAGCAAATTGATAAAGAATAGATAAAAAATATATGAAAGAAACACTATATAGTCAAAACATGTGGAAGGCAGAAATTATTATATGTTGCTAGGGACGAAAAATAAGAACAAGAAGTTGTTGATTTTAGACAAGACAAGAATTGCTTTGAATAAACTGAAAGTGATGAGATTAAAAACCCAAGAATAATCTATTTAATTGTAATATTCGAAATTACCAGATACTATTATAAAAATACAAAATTCTAATGACAATATTTACGTCTACTACCAATACAGATAAACAAAAATAACACTACAATATGAAATGATAATAGAGAGTAAATAATTGAAGTCTACAAGAAAGAACTTGGACTGTCCCATATCCGAAGAGAATTGATGAGATATTAAAGAAATAGAAAGAATTAACAGTAACACAACTCATAATAATCACAACACCAGAAATTATAACCTTGCAAATACACGGAACAACACTAATTGCTTCAACCGAAGGAAGAACTTATTTGGATCCTGGCGGTGCAGAAGAAACATCAATCGAGCTGTAAATCAATCCGGAAGCTGTATTCCGAAGTGGACAGGACAAGAATTACTTTTATTAAACCGAAGACAGAAAACCGTACTGAATAACCATTCAAAACAGTAAATTTAGCGATCAACCGCCTACACGATTTGCTTCGTTCGAGTCTGGTAAATTATATTATATTAATCATACTAAATACACAACACATAAATATTGTAAATCTTGCATTCTTATCTGTGTATTTTTAGTCTTCCCCACAGTTACAAGAACCTTCACACCCTGAAATAAATTAAATACAAATCAAAACATAATATATAACCAAATATAAATAAAGGATTAAAATAATCAACAATCGATACCTGAAGTCTATAGTCCAAGCATATGTTAATTAGCACATATCTTATTTTATGTGAATCAAGTAAACAAATAAAGAACCTTTATATATTTGTCAAATCTTGTTATTTGGAGTATGGTTAGTGAACTGGGAACAAAAAGTAACTGAATAAGTATAGAATAAATGGTTAATATAAACTTCGAAATAACCTATAAGTTTCGTTGAGCCGATACTGCAGCGCTTATAGCGGAATTATCCGACACCAAAGAGGGAGTGTAAAATTACGAATTTAGACAGATCTCTCTTCAAGGTATAATAGGGTTGGATGAAATTGTAGAATAACGATTAAGTTGTTTAAGTTCTAGGCACACTAACACTGATAATTATTAAAGAGTTAAGTTAATATTAGTTAATTACATCCACATATTCCACAACTCCAAATATCTCCGAGATTTATATAATTAAAGTAATACAAAACAAATTGACAAATACAACAGTGGGGTTTTAAGGAGAGGAAACCCGTTTAAGTACAAATTGGCTTTCATCCCGTGGCTTGAACAGTAGCGGCTACACCCCGGTTTAAGTACAAATTGGCGCCCAACGTGGGGCTTAAGTTAAGTAACTATAAGTATAATAACATTACTTAACCAGAGCAGGCAACTGTGGGAGAGTAAACATGCATACCAGAGGTAGATCAAGGATTAGGGCAGGAGAAACGGAGAAGGAAATAGATGAACAAGAACAGGAAATAGAACTAACAGACAGTGAAATGGAACAACAGACAGACGAAATAACGGAAACTGAAATTATTACGGACAAGGAAAAGGAAATAATTGAAGAAGTTGCCCAAGGGGATCAACCAGATAAGCCTAACCAAAAGGAAGACTTGAGTATACAGGAAATGTTGAAACTACTATTGGAAAAATCGAAGAGACAGGAGGGAAACTCAAAGAGACTGGAGGAAAAATACGATAAAACCCATGAGGAAATTAAGGAAACCTCAAAACAAATGAACGAAAGATTAAACAAAATTCACGAAAGGTTAGATAGGAATGATGACGGTTTAAAACAAATGAAGGAAGACATCTTACAAATACATGAAGACAATTTAAGGCAAATTAATGAAAAAATTGAAAATCTTCATGTATCAATTAACCAGAAGGTGGACCAAAATAATGAGGAAAGAAAATTAGAAATAGCCAAAACAAATGAAGGACTAGAAAAAACTAACGAAACAATAGTACAGATTCGTGAAGAATTACAGAATAAAATTAATGACACAAAAATTGAGAATAAAACATTGGTCGAAGAAATCCAACAGGAAACTGTCGGAAAATATGATTCAATTAAAAACGAAGTACATCAGGTACGGGAAGAGAATAAGGAAGGAATTAGACAAATACAGACAGACATGGGCGAACGACTCGAAATAGTCTATGGCAATTTAAATAGTATGGAAGGTCAAATCAATACCAATAAAAATAAAATAGAAGAAATTAGTAGACGTGAATTACAATTACAAGAAGAAGTAGATTCATGGCGGGATAGGACATGCCAACATAGTCATACAAATAACCATGAGAACCGAGAATCGATTAATTTTCGTAATTACAAGCGCAATCCTATGGAATTTTTAAAGAGATTGGAAGAAGTGATCATAAGAAATAGAGAGAATCGCTGGAGTATTATACGAAGCATGATTGATGAAACGTTTAAAGATACTTATGATAATTGGTGGACAGCGGTGCGTCCGGATATAATGGACATGACTGAGTTCAAAAAACAATTTAAGGAGAAGTATTGGTCTGAATCGACCCAGAACATGATTAGGAATAATTTGAGTAACGGTCGATACGAAACAAATGTAGGCCAGTCCCCTACTTCATACTTTTTAGGAAAAGTATGTATGGCGCGGAACTTAGAGCCCAGAATTCCCGAAGAATGTTTGGTGATACAACTATCCTATCATTACGAGGAAGGGATAAAAAATGCGCGTATGTGTAGTCAAATCAAAACGATTCCAGCCATGGCCAAATTCTTGGAGAATTATGAACACGAGAACCAATACCAAAGAAATAGAATACTAAATCATAAATATCAGAAGTATGATAATAACGCGCCACCAACCAATTCTCATAATAACGATCGCAATCGACCTGCGCAGAACGTTAATACTAATAGAACACAAAATGAAAACACGAATAATAACTCCAGAAACTATAATTATCGCGGCAATAACAATTACAATTATCGTGATAGTCGCAATAATAGAGGAGATGGTGACAGACGACCCAATAATTATAGACATAACGTCAATTATATCTACTCCAGACCTCAAGGTAATCAGCGACGATACTACCCAAGGAGTCACCGATATGACAACCATTATGACCAATCTCGGCATGAAGTCAACTACCCACATGATGGAAATTATAGGATAGCAGAACATAATACGGAGGATCGCACTGAAACAGTACAAAATCAACACAGTAATCAAAATGAAAATAGAGAAGAGGGAGTAAGCCCTCATTTAAACTAATAGAGGCAGTGAAAATTAATGAATACCCGTCACTGAACCGTAATCTTGGGGAACAACGACTAATAAATAAAATTAAGTGTAATCGTAAAATAACCATAATTAATAACCACTATTTAAAGAATATCAGGGAAGATTTGTTGGAAGAGGATCAGAAACATGTAAACAGTAATAGTAATAACGAAATCATATATATATCAGCAAAATTCTAAAAGACAGTAAGACCAACTTACACAAATTATTTGAAATAACTATTATATATAAAACGAATTTAGTAAGAAACAAAAATTACTAAATCCAAAAGAAATATAATGAATAAATTCTAAAAATAATAAGAACAACTTATTACCAGTCTTGAAGAAAATTACTTGGAATTTTAAAAAGAATTTGAGTTGAATACTACCACTAAATTCTAAAAATAATAAGAACAACTTATTAAAGATTACCGAAGAAAGCGATAATTATTATTAATGTTTATAAAGAAACAGTGTGAATAATGAATAACAAACCCAAGATTACAGAAAAAGGCGAGAATTATTATTAAATGTTTATAAAGAAATATTGTGAATAATGAAGAATGGAACCCCAAGATAAAAGTTATTACCTCAAATCGACATATGCAAAATAAAGAAAAAAAAAAAAATCATATGACCTAAAATATATACTACATTGCCACATGATGGAACAATTTCAGTAAACGATTGAATGTAACCAATATAATGTTAAAGAAGACAAGAAAGAAAGAGTATTTATGAACATAAATCATTGAAAAATAAACAGCCAAAATAGTGAAATACGATAAGAAGAAGAATAGTTGGGGCTAAGGAATGTATTTAGTCAAAAATACAATTATAATGATCATCACACAACAACTATTTAGAAAATATTGTGATCAGAGAAAAAAAAAAACAAACGAAGAAGATACTTAACATTACAATTTCAACAAAAATGAAAACAAAAATGACTACAAATGATAACTGTCAAAGTCAATATCAACGAATGTTTAAGGAATTAAAATGGAAATACGAAATATGAAGAATAGTAATGAAGAAAAATAAATGCAACAAAGAAAAAATCTTTTCCCAAATATTTATTATTAAATGATTAAAGAGATTATTAGGAGATTATTATTATATTTTATAGCTGACTGTAGATGAATTCCAGCAGTACTATATTAAAATGTGGTGTGGGCAGCAGAGTATGAAGCCAAACAGTGCCTCTCTGAACTGTACCAACGCATGTGTTAGGGATTGTTAGGGATATTAAATATTTAAGGAATATTAGAATAGTTGCAAGAATAAATTCAGTTTCCAAAGGAATGTGACGAAGAAAACAGAAAGAAGTGAGTTGACAGAAGAATAATTGAAAAATACAGTAATTATAAATAGAAGAGATGTAAAACTAATGTATCAGTGAATAGCGTAGCCAACTACCAACAAGTAAGGTTTACAGAAACAAAATGATCAAGAATGTTAATTAAAATGATGAAATGTTATTAAATAAAAAAAAGTATTAATACTAGTCTAATGAAGTTACATTGAGAATCCCATCGTCAACCATTAACCATGAAATGAAGAAAAGGCATGTGAAAAAGACAAGTTTATTTGACCTAAACTTCATTCAGGTAAACTAAACTTTTTTAGGAGGGGAAGCATATGTAACGCAACAGAAATGCTAGCATTCATGTTACATAAAAGAAGATTCACAGAATAATAAACAACTTGATATTTAACCCCATAATAGAACAGAGATCCAATAATTACAATTATAATCATAGACAAAATTAAATAAGGATGCAAGGTAGTGTTGACTAGAATAAACGAACCTGTAAGATAAATAATAGCTAATGATATATGTTTAATGAAAAGCAAAACAAAAAAAATGAACAATGACTTAATTTATGGTAATAACAAATAAGAATTTTGTGTTAAGAAGTATTATTTTATGACAAAAATGTTATGATAAAGTTTATGTGATGTTATATCAAATATGTGTTGAGTTAATGAAAAATAATGAAAGAAGTTGTATTATTCAATGACTGTCGTAGAATGAAGTGTGAGGCAGTTAATCAATGTTCATAAATTCGAATTCTGTTGTATGTGATCAAGAGATCAAGATAAAATTGTTATTAGATATAGAAAAATAATTGTTTATATAAGTGCTAATGATTAAGATTTGATTGTATGTATGAATTTATATAAAAGGGACTATAGATGCATAACAAACATAACCACAGGTAGATCAGTTTACAATAAAAGGCCTAACAGGCAAAAATACTATATAAACACTAATAACATAAAGATTAGGTGCATCAATTAATAATACGCTATGAAGAGCTAGAAAAAAAAGAAAAACATTAAATTAATAATAATATTTAATAAAATTTATACAAATTATAATAATACCATAATGCCATAATATCGATTGGCAAAATATAATATCGAAGGTGGATTAAATATAATAAAAAAGAAAAAAAGCGGACTTATATCAAAAAATCAGTAGAATATGTGTATAAAGTAATAAACCAACTATCGGTAAAGTTACATCCCGATAGGACAGCAAATTGATAAAGAATAGATAAAAAATATATGAAAGAAACACTATATAGTCAAAACATGTGGAAGGCAGAAATTATTATATGTTGCTAGGGACGAAAAATAAGAACAAGAAGTTGTTGATTTTAGACAAGACAAGAATTGCTTTGAATAAACTGAAAGTGATGAGATTAAAAACCCAAGAATAATCTATTTAATTGTAATATTCGAAATTACCAGATACTATTATAAAAATACAAAATTCTAATGACAATATTTACGTCTACTACCAATACAGATAAACAAAAATAACACTACAATATGAAATGATAATAGAGAGTAAATAATTGAAGTCTACAAGAAAGAACTTGGACTGTCCCATATCCGAAGAGAATTGATGAGATATTAAAGAAATAGAAAGAATTAACAGTAACACAACTCATAATAATCACAACACCAGAAATTATAACCTTGCAAATACACGAAACAACACTAATTGCTTCAACCGAAGGAAGAACTTATTTGGATCCTGGCGGTGCAGAAGAAACATCAATCGAGCTGTAAATCAATCCGGAAGCTGTATTCCGAAGTGGACAGGACAAGAATTACTTTTATTAAACCGAAGACAGAAAACCGTACTGAATAACCATTCAAAACAGTAAATTTAGCGATCAACCGCCTACACGATTTGCTTCGTTCGAGTCTGGTAAATTATATTATATTAATCATACTAAATACACAACACATAAATATTGTAAATCTTGCATTCTTATCTGTGTATTTTTAGTCTTCCCCACAGTTACAAGAACCTTCACACCCTGAAATAAATTAAATACAAATCAAAACATAATATATAACCAAATATAAATAAAGGATTAAAATAATCAACAATCGATACCTGAAGTCTATAGTCCAAGCATATGTTAATTAGCACATATCTTATTTTATGTGAATCAAGTAAACAAATAAAGAACCTTTATATATTTGTCAAATCTTGTTATTTGGAGTATGGTTAGTGAACTGGGAACAAAAAGTAACTGAATAAGTATAGAATAAATGGTTAATATAAACTTCGAAATAACCTATAAGTTTCGTTGAGCCGATACTGCAGCGCTTATAGCGGAATTATCCGACACCAAAGAGGGAGTGTAAAATTACGAATTTAGACAGATCTCTCTTCAAGGTATAATAGGGTTGGATGAAATTGTAGAATAACGATTAAGTTGTTTAAGTTCTAGGCACACTAACACTGATAATTATTAAAGAGTTAAGTTAATATTAGTTAATTACATCCACATATTCCACAACTCCAAATATCTCCGAGATTTATATAATTAAAGTAATACAAAACAAATTGACAAATACAACAGTGGGGTTTTAAGGAGAGGAAACCCGTTTAAGTACAAATTGGCTTTCATCCCGTGGCTTGAACAGTAGCGGCTACACCCCGGTTTAAGTACAAATTGGCGCCCAACGTGGGGCTTAAGTTAAGTAACTATAAGTATAATAACATTACTTAACCAGAGCAGGCAACTGTGGGAGAGTAAACATGCATACCAGAGGTAGATCAAGGATTAGGGCAGGAGAAACGGAGAAGGAAATAGATGAACAAGAACAGGAAATAGAACTAACAGACAGTGAAATGGAACAACAGACAGACGAAATAACGGAAACTGAAATTATTACGGACAAGGAAAAGGAAATAATTGAAGAAGTTGCCCAAGGGGATCAACCAGATAAGCCTAACCAAAAGGAAGACTTGAGTATACAGGAAATGTTGAAACTACTATTGGAAAAATCGAAGAGACAGGAGGGAAACTCAAAGAGACTGGAGGAAAAATACGATAAAACCCATGAGGAAATTAAGGAAACCTCAAAACAAATGAACGAAAGATTAAACAAAATTCACGAAAGGTTAGATAGGAATGATGACGGTTTAAAACAAATGAAGGAAGACATCTTACAAATACATGAAGACAATTTAAGGCAAATTAATGAAAAAATTGAAAATCTTCATGTATCAATTAACCAGAAGGTGGACCAAAATAATGAGGAAAGAAAATTAGAAATAGCCAAAACAAATGAAGGACTAGAAAAAGCTAACGAAACAATAGTACAGATTCGTGAAGAATTACAGAATAAAATTAATGACACAAAAATTGAGAATAAAACATTGGTCGAAGAAATCCAACAGGAAACTGTCGGAAAATATGATTCAATTAAAAACGAAGTACATCAGGTACGGGAAGAGAATAAGGAAGGAATTAGACAAATACAGACAGACATGGGCGAACGACTCGAAATAGTCTATGGCAATTTAAATAGTATGGAAGGTCAAATCAATACCAATAAAAATAAAATAGAAGAAATTAGTAGACGTGAATTACAATTACAAGAAGAAGTAGATTCATGGCGGGATAGGACATGCCAACATAGTCATACAAATAACCATGAGAACCGAGAATCGATTAATTTTCGTAATTACAAGCGCAATCCTATGGAATTTTTAAAGAGATTGGAAGAAGTGATCATAAGAAATAGAGAGAATCGCTGGAGTATTATACGAAGCATGATTGATGAAACGTTTAAAGATACTTATGATAATTGGTGGACAGCGGTGCGTCCGGATATAATGGACATGACTGAGTTCAAAAAACAATTTAAGGAGAAGTATTGGTCTGAATCGACCCAGAACATGATTAGGAATAATTTGAGTAACGGTCGATACGAAACAAATGTAGGCCAGTCCCCTACTTCATACTTTTTAGGAAAAGTATGTATGGCGCGGAACTTAGAGCCCAGAATTCCCGAAGAATGTTTGGTGATACAACTATCCTATCATTACGAGGAAGGGATAAAAAATGCGCGTATGTGTAGTCAAATCAAAACGATTCCAGCCATGGCCAAATTCTTGGAGAATTATGAACACGAGAACCAATACCAAAGAAATAGAATACTAAATCATAAATATCAGAAGTATGATAATAACGCGCCACCAACCAATTCTCATAATAACGATCGCAATCGACCTGCGCAGAACGTTAATACTAATAGAACACAAAATGAAAACACGAATAATAACTCCAGAAACTATAATTATCGCGGCAATAACAATTACAATTATCGTGATAGTCGCAATAATAGAGGAGATGGTGACAGACGACCCAATAATTATAGACATAACGTCAATTATATCTACACAAGACCTCACAAGGTAATCAGCGACGATACTACCCAAGGAGTCACCGATATGACAACCATTATGACCAATCTCGGCATGAAGTCAACTACCCACATGATGGAAATTATAGGATAGCAGAACATAATACGGAGGATCGCACTGAAACAGTACAAAATCAACACAGTAATCAAAATGAAAATAGAGAAGAGGGAGTAAGCCCTCATTTAAACTAATAGAGGTAGTGAAAATTAATGAATACCCGTCACTGAACCGTAATCTTGGGGAACAACGACTAATAAATAAAATTAAGTGTAATCGTAAAATAACCATAATTAATAACCACTATTTAAAGAATATCAGGGAAGATTTGTTGGAAGAGGATCAGAAACATGTAAACAGTAATAGTAATAACGAAATCATATATATATCAGCAAAATTCTAAAAGACAGTAAGACCAACTTACACAAATTATTTGAAATAACTATTATATATAAAACGAATTTAGTAAGAAACAAAAATTACTAAATCCAAAAGAAATATAATGAATAAATTCTAAAAATAATGAGAACAACTTATTACCAGTCTTGAAGAAAATTACTTGGAATTTTAAAAAGAATTTGAGTTGAATACTACCACTAAATTCTAAAAATAATAAGAACAACTTATTAAAGATTACCGAAGAAAGCGATAATTATTATTAATGTTTATAAAGAAACAGTGTGAATAATGAATAACAAACCCAAGATTACAGAAAAAGGCGAGAATTATTATTAAATGTTTATAAAGAAATATTGTGAATAATGAAGAATGGAACCCCAAGATAAAAGTTATTACCTCAAATCGACATATGCAAAATAAAGAAAAAAAAAAAAAAATCATATGACCTAAAATATATACTACATTGCCACATGATGGAACAATTTCAGTAAACGATTGAATGTAACCAATATAATGTTAAAGAAGACAAGAAAGAAAGAGTATTTATGAACATAAATCATTGAAAAATAAACAGCCAAAATAGTGAAATACGATAAGAAGAAGAATAGTTGGGGCTAAGGAATGTATTTAGTCAAAAATACAATTATAATGATCATCACACAACAACTATTTAGAAAATATTGTGATCAGAGAAAAAAAAAAAACAAACGAAGAAGATACTTAACATTACAATTTCAACAAAAATGAAAACAAAAATGACTACAAATGATAACTGTCAAAGTCAATATCAACGAATGTTTAAGGAATTAAAATGGAAATACGAAATATGAAGAATAGTAATGAAGAAAAATAAATGCAACAAAGAAAAAATCTTTTCCCAAATATTTATTATTAAATGATTAAAGAGATTATTAGGAGATTATTATTATATTTTATAGCTGACTGTAGATGAATTCCAGCAGTACTATATTAAAATGTGGTGTGGGCAGCAGAGTATGAAGCCAAACAGTGCCTCTCTGAACTGTACCAACGCATGTGTTAGGGATTGTTAGGGATATTAAATATTTAAGGAATATTAGAATAGTTGCAAGAATAAATTCAGTTTCCAAAGGAATGTGACGAAGAAAACAGAAAGAAGTGAGTTGACAGAAGAATAATTGAAAAATACAGTAATTATAAATAGAAGAGATGTAAAACTAATGTATCAGTGAATAGTGTAGCCAACTACCAACAAGTAAGGTTTACAGAAATAAAATGATCAAGAATGTTAATTAAAATGATGAAATGTTATTAAATAAAAAAAAGTATTAATACTAGTCTAATGAAGTTACATTGAGAATCCCATCGTCAACCATTAACCATGAAATGAAGAAAAGGCATGTGAAAAAGACAAGTTTATTTGACCTAAACTTCATTCAGGTAAACTAAACTTTTTTAGGAGGGGAAGCATATGTAACGCAACAGAAATGCTAGCATTCATGTTACATAAAAGAAGATTCACAGAATAATAAACAACTTGATATTTAACCCCATAATAGAACAGAGATCCAATAATTACAATTATAATCATAGACAAAATTAAATAAGGATGCAAGGTAGTGTTGACTAGAATAAACGAACCTGTAAGATAAATAATAGCTAATGATATATGTTTAATGAAAAGCAAAACAAAAAAAATGAACAATGACTTAATTTATGGTAATAACAAATAAGAATTTTGTGTTAAGAAGTATTATTTTATGACAAAAATGTTATGATAAAGTTTATGTGATGTTATATCAAATATGTGTTGAGTTAATGAAAAATAATGAAAGAAGTTGTATTATTCAATGACTGTCGTAGAATGAAGTGTGAGGCAGTTAATCAATGTTCATAAATTCGAATTCTGTTGTATGTGATCAAGAGATCAAGATAAAATTGTTATTAGATATAGAAAAATAATTGTTTATATAAGTGCTAATAATTAAGATTTGATTGTATGTATGAATTTATATAAAAGGGACTATAGATGCATAACAAACATAACCACAGGTAGATCAGTTTACAATAAAAGGCCTAACAGGCAAAAATACTATATAAACACTAATAACATAAAGATTAGGTGCATCAATTAATAATACGCTATGAAGAGCTAGAAAAAAAAGAAAAACATTAAATTAATAATAATATTTAATAAAATTTATACAAATTATAATAATACCATAATGCCATAATATCGATTGGCAAAATATAATATCGAAGGTGGATTAAATATAATAAAAAAGAAAAAAAGCGGACTTATATCAAAAAATCAGTAGAATATGTGTATAAAGTAATAAACCAACTATCGGTAAAGTTACATCCCGATAGGACAGCAAATTGATAAAGAATAGATAAAAAATATATGAAAGAAACACTATATAGTCAAAACATGTGGAAGGCAGAAATTATTATATGTTGCTAGGGACGAAAAATAAGAACAAGAAGTTGTTGATTTTAGACAAGACAAGAATTGCTTTGAATAAACTGAAAGTGATGAGATTAAAAACCCAAGAATAATCTATTTAATTGTAATATTCGAAATTACCAGATACTATTATAAAAATACAAAATTCTAATGACAATATTTACGTCTACTACCAATACAGATAAACAAAAATAACACTACAATATGAAATGATAATAGAGAGTAAATAATTGAAGTCTACAAGAAAGAACTTGGACTGTCCCATATCCGAAGAGAATTGATGAGATATTAAAGAAATAGAAAGAATTAACAGTAACACAACTCATAATAATCACAACACCAGAAATTATAACCTTGCAAATACACGGAACAACACTAATTGCTTCAACCGAAGGAAGAACTTATTTGGATCCTGGCGGTGCAGAAGAAACATCAATCGAGCTGTAAATCAATCCGGAAGCTGTATTCCGAAGTGGACAGGACAAGAATTACTTTTATTAAACCGAAGACAGAAAACCGTACTGAATAACCATTCAAAACAGTAAATTTAGCGATCAACCGCCTACACGATTTGCTTCGTTCGAGTCTGGTAAATTATATTATATTAATCATACTAAATACACAACACATAAATATTGTAAATCTTGCATTCTTATCTGTGTATTTTTAGTCTTCCCCACAGTTACAAGAACCTTCACACCCTGAAATAAATTAAATACAAATCAAAACATAATATATAACCAAATATAAATAAAGGATTAAAATAATCAACAACCGATACCTGAAGTCTATAGTCCAAGCATATGTTAATTAGCACATATCTTATTTTATGTGAATCAAGTAAACAAATAAAGAACCTTTATATATTTGTCAAATCTTGTTATTTGGAGTATGGTTAGTGAACTGGGAACAAAAAGTAACTGAATAAGTATAGAATAAATGGTTAATATAAACTTCGAAATAACCTATAAGTTTCGTTGAGCCGATACTGCAGCGCTTATAGCGGAATTATCCGACACCAAAGAGGGAGTGTAAAATTACGAATTTAGACAGATCTCTCTTCAAGGTATAATAGGGTTGGATGAAATTGTAGAATAACGATTAAGTTGTTTAAGTTCTAGGCACACTAACACTGATAATTATTAAAGAGTTAAGTTAATATTAGTTAATTACATCCACATATTCCACAACTCCAAATATCTCCGAGATTTATATAATTAAAGTAATACAAAACAAATTGACAAATACAACAGTGGGGTTTTAAGGAGAGGAAACCCGTTTAAGTACAAATTGGCTTTCATCCCGTGGCTTGAACAGTAGCGGCTACACCCCGGTTTAAGTACAAATTGGCGCCCAACGTGGGGCTTAAGTTAAGTAACTATAAGTATAATAACATTACTTAACCAGAGCAGGCAACTGTGGGAGAGTAAACATGCATACCAGAGGTAGATCAAGGATTAGGGCAGGAGAAACGGAGAAGGAAATAGATGAACAAGAACAGGAAATAGAACTAACAGACAGTGAAATGGAACAACAGACAGACGAAATAACGGAAACTGAAATTATTACGGACAAGGAAAAGGAAATAATTGAAGAAGTTGCCCAAGGGGATCAACCAGATAAGCCTAACCAAAAGGAAGACTTGAGTATACAGGAAATGTTGAAACTACTATTGGAAAAATCGAAGAGACAGGAGGGAAACTCAAAGAGACTGGAGGAAAAATACGATAAAACCCATGAGGAAATTAAGGAAACCTCAAAACAAATGAACGAAAGATTAAACAAAATTCACGAAAGGTTAGATAGGAATGATGACGGTTTAAAACAAATGAAGGAAGACATCTTACAAATACATGAAGACAATTTAAGGCAAATTAATGAAAAAATTGAAAATCTTCATGTATCAATTAATCAGAAGGTGGACCAAAATAATGAGGAAAGAAAATTAGAAATAGCCAAAACAAATGAAGGACTAGAAAAAACTAACGAAACAATAGTACAGATTCGTGAAGAATTACAGAATAAAATTAATGACACAAAAATTGAGAATAAAACATTGGTCGAAGAAATCCAACAGGAAACTGTCGGAAAATATGATTCAATTAAAAACGAAGTACATCAGGTACGGGAAGAGAATAAGGAAGGAATTAGACAAATACAGACAGACATGGGCGAACGACTCGAAATAGTCTATGGCAATTTAAATAGTATGGAAGGTCAAATCAATACCAATAAAAATAAAATAGAAGAAATTAGTAGACGTGAATTACAATTACAAGAAGAAGTAGATTCATGGCGGGATAGGACATGCCAACATAGTCATACAAATAACCATGAGAACCGAGAATCGATTAATTTTCGTAATTACAAGCGCAATCCTATGGAATTTTTAAAGAGATTGGAAGAAGTGATCATAAGAAATAGAGAGAATCGCTGGAGTATTATACGAAGCATGATTGATGAAACGTTTAAAGATACTTATGATAATTGGTGGACAGCGGTGCGTCCGGATATAATGGACATGACTGAGTTCAAAAAACAATTTAAGGAGAAGTATTGGTCTGAATCGACCCAGAACATGATTAGGAATAATTTGAGTAACGGTCGATACGAAACAAATGTAGGCCAGTCCCCTACTTCATACTTTTTAGGAAAAGTATGTATGGCGCGGAACTTAGAGCCCAGAATTCCCGAAGAATGTTTGGTGATACAACTATCCTATCATTACGAGGAAGGGATAAAAAATGCGCGTATGTGTAGTCAAATCAAAACGATTCCAGCCATGGCCAAATTCTTGGAGAATTATGAACACGAGAACCAATACCAAAGAAATAGAATACTAAATCATAAATATCAGAAGTATGATAATAACGCGCCACCAACCAATTCTCATAATAACGATCGCAATCGACCTGCGCAGAACGTTAATACTAATAGAACACAAAATGAAAACACGAATAATAACTCCAGAAACTATAATTATCGCGGCAATAACAATTACAATTATCGTGATAGTCGCAATAATAGAGGAGATGGTGACAGACGACCCAATAATTATAGACATAACGTCAATTATATCTACTCCAGACCTCAAGGTAATCAGCGACGATACTACCCAAGGAGTCACCGATATGACAACCATTATGACCAATCTCGGCATGAAGTCAACTACCCACATGATGGAAATTATAGGATAGCAGAACATAATACGGAGGATCGCACTGAAACAGTACAAAATCAACACAGTAATCAAAATGAAAATAGAGAAGAGGGAGTAAGCCCTCATTTAAACTAATAGAGGCAGTGAAAATTAATGAATACCCGTCACTGAACCGTAATCTTGGGGAACAACGACTAATAAATAAAATTAAGTGTAATCGTAAAATAACCATAATTAATAACCACTATTTAAAGAATATCAGGGAAGATTTGTTGGAAGAGGATCAGAAACATGTAAACAGTAATAGTAATAACGAAATCATATATATATATCAGCAAAATTCTAAAAGACAGTAAGACCAACTTACACAAATTATTTGAAATAACTATTATATATAAAACGAATTTAGTAAGAAACAAAAATTACTAAATCCAAAAGAAATATAATGAATAAATTCTAAAAATAATAAGAACAACTTATTACCAGTCTTGAAGAAAATTACTTGGAATTTTAAAAAGAATTTGAGTTGAATACTACCACTAAATTCTAAAAATAATAAGAACAACTTATTAAAGATTACCGAAGAAAGCGATAATTATTATTAATGTTTATAAAGAAACAGTGTGAATAATGAATAACAAACCCAAGATTACAGAAAAAGGCGAGAATTATTATTAAATGTTTATAAAGAAATATTGTGAATAATGAAGAATGGAACCCCAAGATAAAAGTTATTACCTCAAATCGACATATGCAAAATAAAGAAAAAAAAAAAAAAATCATATGACCTAAAATATATACTACATTGCCACATGATGGAACAATTTCAGTAAACGATTGAATGTAACCAATATAATGTTAAAGAAGACAAGAAAGAAAGAGTATTTATGAACATAAATCATTGAAAAATAAACAGCCAAAATAGTGAAATACGATAAGAAGAAGAATAGTTGGGGCTAAGGAATGTATTTAGTCAAAAATACAATTATAATGATCATCACACAACAACTATTTAGAAAATATTGTGATCAGAGAAAAAAAAAAAACAAACGAAGAAGATACTTAACATTACAATTTCAACAAAAATGAAAACAAAAATGACTACAAATGATAACTGTCAAAGTCAATATCAACGAATGTTTAAGGAATTAAAATGGAAATACGAAATATGAAGAATAGTAATGAAGAAAAATAAATGCAACAAAGAAAAAATCTTTTCCCAAATATTTATTATTAAATGATTAAAGAGATTATTAGGAGATTATTATTATATTTTATAGCTGACTGTAGATGAATTCCAGCAATACTATATTAAAATGTGGTGTGGGCAGCAGAGTATGAAGCCAAACAGTGCCTCTCTGAACTGTACCAACGCATGTGTTAGGGATTGTTAGGGATATTAAATATTTAAGGAATATTAGAATAGTTGCAAGAATAAATTCAGTTTCCAAAGGAATGTGACGAAGAAAACAGAAAGAAGTGAGTTGACAGAAGAATAATTGAAAAATACAGTAATTATAAATAGAAGAGATGTAAAACTAATGTATCAGTGAATAGCGTAGCCAACTACCAACAAGTAAGGTTTACAGAAATAAAATGATCAAGAATGTTAATTAAAATGATGAAAAGTTATTAAATAAAAAAAAGTATTAATACTAGTCTAATGAAGTTACATTGAGAATCCCATCGTCAACCATTAACCATGAAATGAAGAAAAGGCATGTGAAAAAGACAAGTTTATTTGACCTAAACTTCATTCAGGTAAACTAAACTTTTTTAGGAGGGGAAGCATATGTAACGCAACAGAAATGCTAGCATTCATGTTACATAAAAGAAGATTCACAGAATAATAAACAACTTGATATTTAACCCCATAATAGAACAGAGATCCAATAATTACAATTATAATCATAGACAAAATTAAATAAGGATGCAAGGTAGTGTTGACTAGAATAAACGAACCTGTAAGATAAATAATAGCTAATGATATATGTTTAATGAAAAGCAAAACAAAAAAAATGAACAATGACTTAATTTATGGTAATAACAAATAAGAATTTTGTGTTAAGAAGTATTATTTTATGACAAAAATGTTATGATAAAGTTTATGTGATGTTATATCAAATATGTGTTGAGTTAATGAAAAATAATGAAAGAAGTTGTATTATTCAATGACTGTCGTAGAATGAAGTGTGAGGCAGTTAATCAATGTTCATAAATTCGAATTCTGTTGTATGTGATCAAGAGATCAAGATAAAATTGTTATTAGATATAGAAAAATAATTGTTTATATAAGTGCTAATAATTAAGATTTGATTGTATGTATGAATTTATATAAAAGGGACTATAGATGCATAACAAACATAACCACAGGTAGATCAGTTTACAATAAAAGGCCTAACAGGCAAAAATACTATATAAACACTAATAACATAAAGATTAGGTGCATCAATTAATAATACGCTATGAAGAGCTAGAAAAAAAAGAAAAACATTAAATTAATAATAATATTTAATAAAATTTATACAAATTATAATAATACCATAATGCCATAATATCGATTGGCAAAATATAATATCGAAGGTGGATTAAATATAATAAAAAAGAAAAAAAGCGGACTTATATCAAAAAATCAGTAGAATATGTGTATAAAGTAATAAACCAACTATCGGTAAAGTTACATCCCGATAGGACAGCAAATTGATAAAGAATAGATAAAAAATATATGAAAGAAACACTATATAGTCAAAACATGTGGAAGGCAGAAATTATTATATGTTGCTAGGGACGAAAAATAAGAACAAGAAGTTGTTGATTTTAGACAAGACAAGAATTGCTTTGAATAAACTGAAAGTGATGAGATTAAAAACCCAAGAATAATCTATTTAATTGTAATATTCGAAATTACCAGATACTATTATAAAAATACAAAATTCTAATGACAATATTTACGTCTACTACCAATACAGATAAACAAAAATAACACTACAATATGAAATGATAATAGAGAGTAAATAATTGAAGTCTACAAGAAAGAACTTGGACTGTCCCATATCCGAAGAGAATTGATGAGATATTAAAGAAATAGAAAGAATTAACAGTAACACAACTCATAATAATCACAACACCAGAAATTATAACCTTGCAAATACACGGAACAACACTAATTGCTTCAACCGAAGGAAGAACTTATTTGGATCCTGGCGGTGCAGAAGAAACATCAATCGAGCTGTAAATCAATCCGGAAACTGTATTCCGAAGTGGACAGTACAAGAATTACTTTTATTAAACCGAAGACAGAAAACCGTACTGAATAACCATTCAAAACAGTAAATTTAGCGATCAACCGCCTACACGATTTGCTTCGTTCGAGTCTGGTAAATTATATTATATTAATCATACTAAATACACAACACATAAATATTGTAAATCTTGCATTCTTATCTGTGTATTTTTAGTCTTCCCCACAGTTACAAGAACCTTCACACCCTGAAATAAATTAAATACAAATCAAAACATAATATATAACCAAATATAAATAAAGGATTAAAATAATCAACAATCGATACCTGAAGTCTATAGTCCAAGCATATGTTAATTAGCACATATCTTATTTTATGTGAATCAAGTAAACAAATAAAGAACCTTTATATATTTGTCAAATCTTGTTATTTGGAGTATGGTTAGTGAACTGGGAACAAAAAGTAACTGAATAAGTATAGAATAAATGGTTAATATAAACTTCGAAATAACCTATAAGTTTCGTTGAGCCGATACTGCAGCGCTTATAGCGGAATTATCCGACACCAAAGAGGGAGTGTAAAATTACGAATTTAGACAGATCTCTCTTCAAGGTATAATAGGGTTGGATGAAATTGTAGAATAACGATTAAGTTGTTTAAGTTCTAGGCACACTAACACTGATAATTATTAAAGAGTTAAGTTAATATTAGTTAATTACATCCACATATTCCACAACTCCAAATATCTCCGAGATTTATATAATTAAAGTAATACAAAACAAATTGACAAATACAACAGTGGGGTTTTAAGGAGAGGAAACCCGTTTAAGTACAAATTGGCTTTCATCCCGTGGCTTGAACAGTAGCGGCTACACCCCGGTTTAAGTACAAATTGGCGCCCAACGTGGGGCTTAAGTTAAGTAACTATAAGTATAATAACATTACTTAACCAGAGCAGGCAACTGTGGGAGAGTAAACATGCATACCAGAGGTAGATCAAGGATTAGGGCAGGAGAAACGGAGAAGGAAATAGATGAACAAGAACAGGAAATAGAACTAACAGACAGTGAAATGGAACAACAGACAGACGAAATAACGGAAACTGAAATTATTACGGACAAGGAAAAGGAAATAATTGAAGAAGTTGCCCAAGGGGATCAACCAGATAAGCCTAACCAAAAGGAAGACTTGAGTATACAGGAAATGTTGAAACTACTATTGGAAAAATCGAAGAGACAGGAGGGAAACTCAAAGAGACTGGAGGAAAAATACGATAAAACCCATGAGGAAATTAAGGAAACCTCAAAACAAATGAACGAAAGATTAAACAAAATTCACGAAAGGTTAGATAGGAATGATGACGGTTTAAAACAAATGAAGGAAGACATCTTACAAATACATGAAGACAATTTAAGGCAAATTAATGAAAAAATTGAAAATCTTCATGTATCAATTAACCAGAAGGTGGACCAAAATAATGAGGAAAGAAAATTAGAAATAGCCAAAACAAATGAAGGACTAGAAAAAACTAACGAAACAATAGTACAGATTCGTGAAGAATTACAGAATAAAATTAATGACACAAAAATTGAGAATAAAACATTGGTCGAAGAAATCCAACAGGAAACTGTCGGAAAATATGATTCAATTAAAAACGAAGTACATCAGGTACGGGAAGAGAATAAGGAAGGAATTAGACAAATACAGACAGACATGGGCGAACGACTCGAAATAGTCTATGGCAATTTAAATAGTATGGAAGGTCAAATCAATACCAATAAAAATAAAATAGAAGAAATTAGTAGACGTGAATTACAATTACAAGAAGAAGTAGATTCATGGCGGGATAGGACATGCCAACATAGTCATACAAATAACCATGAGAACCGAGAATCGATTAATTTTCGTAATTACAAGCGCAATCCTATGGAATTTTTAAAGAGATTGGAAGAAGTGATCATAAGAAATAGAGAGAATCGCTGGAGTATTATACGAAGCATGATTGATGAAACGTTTAAAGATACTTATGATAATTGGTGGACAGCGGTGCGTCCGGATATAATGGACATGACTGAGTTCAAAAAACAATTTAAGGAGAAGTATTGGTCTGAATCGACCCAGAACATGATTAGGAATAATTTGAGTAACGGTCGATACGAAACAAATGTAGGCCAGTCCCCTACTTCATACTTTTTAGGAAAAGTATGTATGGCGCGGAACTTAGAGCCCAGAATTCCCGAAGAATGTTTGGTGATACAACTATCCTATCATTACGAGGAAGGGATAAAAAATGCGCGTATGTGTAGTCAAATCAAAACGATTCCAGCCATGGCCAAATTCTTGGAGAATTATGAACACGAGAACCAATACCAAAGAAATAAAATACTAAATCATAAATATCAGAAGTATGATAATAACGCGCCACCAACCAATTCTCATAATAACGATCGCAATCGACCTGCGCAGAACGTTAATACTAATAGAACACAAAATGAAAACACGAATAATAACTCCAGAAACTATAATTATCGCGGCAATAACAATTACAATTATCGTGATAGTCGCAATAATAGAGGAGATGGTGACAGACGACCCAATAATTATAGACATAACGTCAATTATATCTACTCCAGACCTCAAGGTAATCAGCGACGATACTACCCAAGGAGTCACCGATATGACAACCATTATGACCAATCTCGGCATGAAGTCAACTACCCACATGATGGAAATTATAGGATAGCAGAACATAATACGGAGGATCGCACTGAAACAGTACAAAATCAACACAGTAATCAAAATGAAAATAGAGAAGAGGGAGTAAGCCCTCATTTAAACTAATAGAGGCAGTGAAAATTAATGAATACCCGTCACTGAACCGTAATCTTGGGGAACAACGACTAATAAATAAAATTAAGTGTAATCGTAAAATAACCATAATTAATAACCACTATTTAAAGAATATCAGGGAAGATTTGTTGGAAGAGGATCAGAAACATGTAAACAGTAATAGTAATAACGAAATCATATATATATCAGCAAAATTCTAAAAGACAGTAAGACCAACTTACACAAATTATTTGAAATAACTATTATATATAAAACGAATTTAGTAAGAAACAAAAATTACTAAATCCAAAAGAAATATAATGAATAAATTCTAAAAATAATAAGAACAACTTATTACCAGTCTTGAAGAAAATTACTTGGAATTTTAAAAAGAATTTGAGTTGAATACTACCACTAAATTCTAAAAATAATAAGAACAACTTATTAAAGATTACCGAAGAAAGCGATAATTATTATTAATGTTTATAAAGAAACAGTGTGAATAATGAATAACAAACCCAAGATTACAGAAAAAGGCGAGAATTATTATTAAATGTTTATAAAGAAATATTGTGAATAATGAAGAATGGAACCCCAAGATAAAAGTTATTACCTCAAATCGACATATGCAAAATAAAGAAAAAAAAAAAAAATCATATGACCTAAAATATATACTACATTGCCACATGATGGAACAATTTCAGTAAACGATTGAATGTAACCAATATAATGTTAAAGAAGACAAGAAAGAAAGAGTATTTATGAACATAAATCATTGAAAAATAAACAGCCAAAATAGTGAAATACGATAAGAAGAAGAATAGTTGGGGCTAAGGAATGTATTTAGTCAAAAATACAATTATAATGATCATCACACAACAACTATTTAGAAAATATTGTGATCAGAGAAAAAAAAAAACAAACGAAGAAGATACTTAACATTACAATTTCAACAAAAATGAAAACAAAAATGACTACAAATGATAACTGTCAAAGTCAATATCAACGAATGTTTAAGGAATTAAAATGGAAATACGAAATATGAAGAATAGTAATGAAGAAAAATAAATGCAACAAAGAAAAAATCTTTTCCCAAATATTTATTATTAAATGATTAAAGAGATTATTAGGAGATTATTATTATATTTTATAGCTGACTGTAGATGAATTCCAGCAATACTATATTAAAATGTGGTGTGGGCAGCAGAGTATGAAGCCAAACAGTGCCTCTCTGAACTGTACCAACGCATGTGTTAGGGATTGTTAGGGATATTAAATATTTAAGGAATATTAGAATAGTTGCAAGAATAAATTCAGTTTCCAAAGGAATGTGACGAAGAAAACAGAAAGAAGTGAGTTGACAGAAGAATAATTGAAAAATACAGTAATTATAAATAGAAGAGATGTAAAACTAATGTATCAGTGAATAGCGTAGCCAACTACCAACAAGTAAGGTTTACAGAAATAAAATGATCAAGAATGTTAATTAAAATGATGAAAAGTTATTAAATAAAAAAAAGTATTAATACTAGTCTAATGAAGTTACATTGAGAATCCCATCGTCAACCATTAACCATGAAATGAAGAAAAGGCATGTGAAAAAGACAAGTTTATTTGACCTAAACTTCATTCAGGTAAACTAAACTTTTTTAGGAGGGGAAGCATATGTAACGCAACAGAAATGCTAGCATTCATGTTACATAAAAGAAGATTCACAGAATAATAAACAACTTGATATTTAACCCCATAATAGAACAGAGATCCAATAATTACAATTATAATCATAGACAAAATTAAATAAGGATGCAAGGTAGTGTTGACTAGAATAAACGAACCTGTAAGATAAATAATAGCTAATGATATATGTTTAATGAAAAGCAAAACAAAAAAAATGAACAATGACTTAATTTATGGTAATAACAAATAAGAATTTTGTGTTAAGAAGTATTATTTTATGACAAAAATGTTATGATAAAGTTTATGTGATGTTATATCAAATATGTGTTGAGTTAATGAAAAATAATGAAAGAAGTTGTATTATTCAATGACTGTCGTAGAATGAAGTGTGAGGCAGTTAATCAATGTTCATAAATTCGAATTCTGTTGTATGTGATCAAGAGATCAAGATAAAATTGTTATTAGATATAGAAAAATAATTGTTTATATAAGTGCTAATAATTAAGATTTGATTGTATGTATGAATTTATATAAAAGGGACTATAGATGCATAACAAACATAACCACAGGTAGATCAGTTTACAATAAAAGGCCTAACAGGCAAAAATACTATATAAACACTAATAACATAAAGATTAGGTGCATCAATTAATAATACGCTATGAAGAGCTAGAAAAAAAAGAAAAACATTAAATTAATAATAATATTTAATAAAATTTATACAAATTATAATAATACCATAATGCCATAATATCGATTGGCAAAATATAATATCGAAGGTGGATTAAATATAATAAAAAAGAAAAAAAGCGGACTTATATCAAAAAATCAGTAGAATATGTGTATAAAGTAATAAACCAACTATCGGTAAAGTTACATCCCGATAGGACAGCAAATTGATAAAGAATAGATAAAAAATATATGAAAGAAACACTATATAGTCAAAACATGTGGAAGGCAGAAATTATTATATGTTGCTAGGGACGAAAAATAAGAACAAGAAGTTGTTGATTTTAGACAAGACAAGAATTGCTTTGAATAAACTGAAAGTGATGAGATTAAAAACCCAAGAATAATCTATTTAATTGTAATATTCGAAATTACCAGATACTATTATAAAAATACAAAATTCTAATGACAATATTTACGTCTACTACCAATACAGATAAACAAAAATAACACTACAATATGAAATGATAATAGAGAGTAAATAATTGAAGTCTACAAGAAAGAACTTGGACTGTCCCATATCCGAAGAGAATTGATGAGATATTAAAGAAATAGAAAGAATTAACAGTAACACAACTCATAATAATCACAACACCAGAAATTATAACCTTGCAAATACACGGAACAACACTAATTGCTTCAACCGAAGGAAGAACTTATTTGGATCCTGGCGGTGCAGAAGAAACATCAATCGAGCTGTAAATCAATCCGGAAGCTGTATTCCGAAGTGGACAGGACAAGAATTACTTTTATTAAACCGAAGACAGAAAACCGTACTGAATAACCATTCAAAACAGTAAATTTAGCGATCAACCGCCTACACGATTTGCTTCGTTCGAGTCTGGTAAATTATATTATATTAATCATACTAAATACACAACACATAAATATTGTAAATCTTGCATTCTTATCTGTGTATTTTTAGTCTTCCCCACAGTTACAAGAACCTTCACACCCTGAAATAAATTAAATACAAATCAAAACATAATATATAACCAAATATAAATAAAGGATTAAAATAATCAACAATCGATACCTGAAGTCTATAGTCCAAGCATATGTTAATTAGCACATATCTTATTTTACGTGAATCAAGTAAACAAATAAAGAACCTTTATATATTTGTCAAATCTTGTTATTTGGAGTATGGTTAGTGAACTGGGAACAAAAAGTAACTGAATAAGTATAGAATAAATGATTAATATAAACTTCGAAATAACCTATAAGTTTCGTTGAGCCGATACTGCAGCGCTTATAGCGGAATTATCCGACACCAAAGAGGGAGTGTAAAATTACGAATTTAGACAGATCTCTCTTCAAGGTATAATAGGGTTGGATGAAATTGTAGAATAACGATTAAGTTGTTTAAGTTCTAGGCACACTAACACTGATAATTATTAAAGAGTTAAGTTAATATTAGTTAATTACATCCACATATTCCACAACTCCAAATATCTCCGAGATTTATATAATTAAAGTAATACAAAACAAATTGACAAATACAACAGTGGGGTTTTAAGGAGAGGAAACCCGTTTAAGTACAAATTGGCTTTCATCCCGTGGCTTGAACAGTAGCGGCTACACCCCGGTTTAAGTACAAATTGGCGCCCAACGTGGGGCTTAAGTTAAGTAACTATAAGTATAATAACATTACTTAACCAGAGCAGGCAACTGTGGGAGAGTAAACATGCATACCAGAGGTAGATCAAGGATTAGGGCAGGAGAAACGGAGAAGGAAATAGATGAACAAGAACAGGAAATAGAACTAACAGACAGTGAAATGGAACAACAGACAGACGAAATAACGGAAACTGAAATTATTACGGACAAGGAAAAGGAAATAATTGAAGAAGTTGCCCAAGGGGATCAACCAGATAAGCCTAACCAAAAGGAAGACTTGAGTATACAGGAAATGTTGAAACTACTATTGGAAAAATCGAAGAGACAGGAGGGAAACTCAAAGAGACTGGAGGAAAAATACGATAAAACCCATGAGGAAATTAAGGAAACCTCAAAACAAATGAACGAAAGATTAAACAAAATTCACGAAAGGTTAGATAGGAATGATGACGGTTTAAAACAAATGAAGGAAGACATCTTACAAATACATGAAGACAATTTAAGGCAAATTAATGAAAAAATTGAAAACCTTCATGTATCAATTAACCAGAAGGTGGACCAAAATAATGAGGAAAGAAAATTAGAAATAGCCAAAACAAATGAAGGACTAGAAAAAACTAACGAAACAATAGTACAGATTCGTGAAGAATTACAGAATAAAATTAATGACACAAAAATTGAGAATAAAACATTGGTCGAAGAAATCCAACAGGAAACTGTCGGAAAATATGATTCAATTAAAAACGAAGTACATCAGGTACGGGAAGAGAATAAGGAAGGAATTAGACAAATACAGACAGACATGGGCGAACGACTCGAAATAGTCTATGGCAATTTAAATAGTATGGAAGGTCAAATCAATACCAATAAAAATAAAATAGAAGAAATTAGTAGACGTGAAATACAATTACAAGAAGAAGTAGATTCATGGCGGGATAGGACATGCCAACATAGTCATACAAATAACCATGAGAACCGAGAATCGATTAATTTTCGTAATTACAAGCGCAATCCTATGGAATTTTTAAAGAGATTGGAAGAAGTGATCATAAGAAATAGAGAGAATCGCTGGAGTATTATACGAAGCATGATTGATGAAACGTTTAAAGATACTTATGATAATTGGTGGACAGCGGTGCGTCCGGATATAATGGACATGACTGAGTTCAAAAAACAATTTAAGGAGAAGTATTGGTCTGAATCGACCCAGAACATGATTAGGAATAATTTGAGTAACGGTCGATACGAAACAAATGTAGGCCAGTCCCCTACTTCATACTTTTTAGGAAAAGTATGTATGGCGCGGAACTTAGAGCCCAGAATTCCCGAAGAATGTTTGGTGATACAACTATCCTATCATTACGAGGAAGGGATACAAAATGCGCGTATGTGTAGTCAAATCAAAACGATTCCAGCCATGGCCAAATTCTTGGAGAATTATGAACACGAGAACCAATACCAAAGAAATAGAATACTAAATCATAAATATCAGAAGTATGATAATAACGCGCCACCAACCAATTCTCATAATAACGATCGCAATCGACCTGCGCAGAACGTTAATACTAATAGAACACAAAATGAAAACACGAATAATAACTCCAGAAACTATAATTATCGCGGCAATAACAATTAAAATTATCGTGATAGTCGCAATAATAGAGGAGATGGTGACAGACGACCCAATAATTATAGACATAACGTCAATTATATCTACTCCAGACCTCAAGGTAATCAGCGACGATACTACCCAAGGAGTCACCGATATGACAACCATTATGACCAATCTCGGCATGAAGTCAACTACCCACATGATGGAAATTATAGGATAGCAGAACATAATACGGAGGATCGCACTGAAACAGTACAAAATCAACACAGTAATCAAAATGAAAATAGAGAAGAGGGAGTAAGCCCTCATTTAAACTAATAGAGGCAGTGAAAATTAATGAATACCCGTCACTGAACCGTAATCTTGGGGAACAACGACTAATAAATAAAATTAAGTGTAATCGTAAAATAACCATAATTAATAACCACTATTTAAAGAATATCAGGGAAGATTTGTTGGAAGAGGATCAGAAACATGTAAACAGTAATAGTAATAACGAAATCATATATATATCAGCAAAATTCTAAAAGACAGTAAGACCAACTTACACAAATTATTTGAAATAACTATTATATATAAAACGAATTTAGTAAGAAACAAAAATTACTAAATCCAAAAGAAATATAATGAATAAATTCTAAAAATAATAAGAACAACTTATTACCAGTCTTGAAGAAAATTACTTGGAATTTTAAAAAGAATTTGAGTTGAATACTACCACTAAATTCTAAAAATAATAAGAACAACTTATTAAAGATTACCGAAGAAAGCGATAATTATTATTAATGTTTATAAAGAAACAGTGTGAATAATGAATAACAAACCCAAGATTACAGAAAAAGGCGAGAATTATTATTAAATGTTTATAAAGAAATATTGTGAATAATGAAGAATGGAACCCCAAGATAAAAGTTATTACCTCAAATCGACATATGCAAAATAAAGAAAAAAAAAAAAATCATATGACCTAAAATATATACTACATTGCCACATGATGGAACAATTTCAGTAAACGATTGAATGTAACCAATATAATGTTAAAGAAGACAAGAAAGAAAGAGTATTTATGAACATAAATCATTGAAAAATAAACAGCCAAAATAGTGAAATACGATAAGAAGAAGAATAGTTGGGGCTAAGGAATGTATTTAGTCAAAAATACAATTATAATGATCATCACACAACAACTATTTAGAAAATATTGTGATCAGAGAAAAAAAAAAAACAAACGAAGAAGATACTTAACATTACAATTTCAACAAAAATGAAAACAAAAATGACTACAAATGATAACTGTCAAAGTCAATATCAACGAATGTTTAAGGAATTAAAATGGAAATACGAAATATGAAGAATAGTAATGAAGAAAAATAAATGCAACAAAGAAAAAATCTTTTCCCAAATATTTATTATTAAATGATTAAAGAGATTATTAGGAGATTATTATTATATTTTATAGCTGACTGTAGATGAATTCCAGCAGTACTATATTAAAATGTGGTGTGGGCAGCAGAGTATGAAGCCAAACAGTGCCTCTCTGAACTGTACCAACGCATGTGTTAGGGATTGTTAGGGATATTAAATATTTAAGGAATATTAGAATAGTTGCAAGAATAAATTCAGTTTCCAAAGGAATGTGACGAAGAAAACAGAAAGAAGTGAGTTGACAGAAGAATAATTGAAAAATACAGTAATTATAAATAGAAGAGATGTAAAACTAATGTATCAGTGAATAGCGTAGCCAACTACCAACAAGTAAGGTTTACAGAAATAAAATGATCAAGAATGTTAATTAAAATGATGAAAAGTTATTAAATAAAAAAAAGTATTAATACTAGTCTAATGAAGTTACATTGAGAATCCCATCGCCAACCATTAACCATGAAATGAAGAAAAGGCATGTGAAAAAGACAAGTTTATTTGACCTAAACTTCATTCAGGTAAACTAAACTTTTTTAGGAGGGGAAGCATATGTAACGCAACAGAAATGCTAGCATTCATGTTACATAAAAGAAGATTCACAGAATAATAAACAACTTGATATTTAACCCCATAATAGAACAGAGATCCAATAATTACAATTATAATCATAGACAAAATTAAATAAGGATGCAAGGTAGTGTTGACTAGAATAAACGAACCTGTAAGATAAATAATAGCTAATGATATATGTTTAATGAAAAGCAAAACAAAAAAAATGAACAATGACTTAATTTATGGTAATAACAAATAAGAATTTTGTGTTAAGAAGTATTATTTTATGACAAAAATGTTATGATAAAGTTTATGTGATGTTATATCAAATATGTGTTGAGTTAATGAAAAATAATGAAAGAAGTTGTATTATTCAATGACTGTCGTAGAATGAAGTGTGAGGCAGTTAATCAATGTTCATAAATTCGAATTCTGTTGTATGTGATCAAGAGATCAAGATAAAATTGTTATTAGATATAGAAAAATAATTGTTTATATAAGTGCTAATAATTAAGATTTGATTGTATGTATGAATTTATATAAAAGGGACTATAGATGCATAACAAACATAACCACAGGTAGATCAGTTTACAATAAAAGGCCTAACAGGCAAAAATACTATATAAACACTAATAACATAAAGATTAGGTGCATCAATTAATAATACGCTATGAAGAGCTAGAAAAAAAAGAAAAACATTAAATTAATAATAATATTTAATAAAATTTATACAAATTATAATAATACCATAATGCCATAATATCGATTGGCAAAATATAATATCGAAGGTGGATTAAATATAATAAAAAAGAAAAAAAGCGGACTTATATCAAAAAATCAGTAGAATATGTGTATAAAGTAATAAACCAACTATCGGTAAAGTTACATCCCGATAGGACAGCAAATTGATAAAGAATAGATAAAAAATATATGAAAGAAACACTATATAGTCAAAACATGTGGAAGGCAGAAATTATTATATGTTGCTAGGGACGAAAAATAAGAACAAGAAGTTGTTGATTTTAGACAAGACAAGAATTGCTTTGAATAAACTGAAAGTGATGAGATTAAAAACCCAAGAATAATCTATTTAATTGTAATATTCGAAATTACCAGATACTATTATAAAAATACAAAATTCTAATGACAATATTTACGTCTACTACCAATACAGATAAACAAAAATAACACTACAATATGAAATGATAATAGAGAGTAAATAATTGAAGTCTACAAGAAAGAACTTGGACTGTCCCATATCCGAAGAGAATTGATGAGATATTAAAGAAATAGAAAGAATTAACAGTAACACAACTCATAATAATCACAACACCAGAAATTATAACCTTGCAAATACACGGAACAACACTAATTGCTTCAACCGAAGGAAGAACTTATTTGGATCCTGGCGGTGCAGAAGAAACATCAATCGAGCTGTAAATCAATCCGGAAGCTGTATTCCGAAGTGGACAGGACAAGAATTACTTTTATTAAACCGAAGACAGAAAACCGTACTGAATAACCATTCAAAACAGTAAATTTAGCGATCAACCGCCTACACGATTTGCTTCGTTCGAGTCTGGTAAATTATATTATATTAATCATACTAAATACACAACACATAAATATTGTAAATCTTGCATTCTTATCTGTGTATTTTTAGTCTTCCCCACAGTTACAAGAACCTTCACACCCTGAAATAAATTAAATACAAATCAAAACATAATATATAACCAAATATAAATAAAGGATTAAAATAATCAACAATCGATACCTGAAGTCTATAGTCCAAGCATATGTTAATTAGCACATATCTTATTTTATGTGAATCAAGTAAACAAATAAAGAACCTTTATATATTTGTCAAATCTTGTTATTTGGAGTATGGTTAGTGAACTGGGAACAAAAAGTAACTGAATAAGTATAGAATAAATGGTTAATATAAACTTCGAAATAACCTATAAGTTTCGTTGAGCCGATACTGCAGCGCTTATAGCGGAATTATCCGACACCAAAGAGGGAGTGTAAAATTACGAATTTAGACAGATCTCTCTTCAAGGTATAATAGGGTTGGATGAAATTGTAGAATAACGATTAAGTTGTTTAAGTTCTAGGCACACTAACACTGATAATTATTAAAGAGTTAAGTTAATATTAGTTAATTACATCCACATATTCCACAACTCCAAATATCTCCGAGATTTATATAATTAAAGTAATACAAAACAAATTGACAAATACAACAGTGGGGTTTTAAGGAGAGGAAACCCGTTTAAGTACAAATTGGCTTTCATCCCGTGGCTTGAACAGTAGCGGCTACACCCCGGTTTAAGTACAAATTGGCGCCCAACGTGGGGCTTAAGTTAAGTAACTATAAGTATAATAACATTACTTAACCAGAGCAGGCAACTGTGGGAGAGTAAACATGCATACCAGAGGTAGATCAAGGATTAGGGCAGGAGAAACGGAGAAGGAAATAATCTTAGTGCGTAGGCTTGGAGAAGGAAATAGATGAACAAGAACAGGAAATAGAACTAACAGACAGTGAAATGGAACAACAGACAGACGAAATAACGGAAACTGAAATTATTACGGACAAGGAAAAGGAAATAATTGAAGAAGTTGCCCAAGGGCAACCAGATAAGCCTAACCAAAAGGAAGACTTGAGTATACAGGAAATGTTGAAACTACTATTGGAAAAATCGAAGAGACAGGAGGGAAACTCAAAGAGACTGGAGGAAAAATACGATAAAACCCATGAGGAAATTAAGGAAACCTCAAAACAAATGAACGAAAGATTAAACAAAATTCACGAAAGGTTAGATAGGAATGATGACGGTTTAAAACAAATGAAGGAAGACATCTTACAAATACATGAAGACAATTTAAGGCAAATTAATGAAAAAATTGAAAATCTTCATGTATCAATTAACCAGAAGGTGGACCAAAATAATGAGGAAAGAAAATTAGAAATAGCCAAAACAAATGAAGGACTAGAAAAAACTAACGAAACAATAGTACAGATTCGTGAAGAATTACAGAATAAAATTAATGACACAAAAATTGAGAATAAAACATTGGTCGAAGAAATCCAACAGGAAACTGTCGGAAAATATGATTCAATTAAAAACGAAGTACATCAGGTACGGGAAGAGAATAAGGAAGGAATTAGACAAATACAGACAGACATGGGCGAACGACTCGAAATAGTCTATGGCAATTTAAATAGTATGGAAGGTCAAATCAATACCAATAAAAATAAAATAGAAGAAATTAGTAGACGTGAATTACAATTACAAGAAGAAGTAGATTCATGGCGGGATAGGACATGCCAACATAGTCATACAAATAACCATGAGAACCGAGAATCGATTAATTTTCGTAATTACAAGCGCAATCCTATGGAATTTTTAAAGAGATTGGAAGAAGTGATCATAAGAAATAGAGAGAATCGCTGGAGTATTATACGAAGCATGATTGATGAAACGTTTAAAGATACTTATGATAATTGGTGGACAGCGGTGCGTCCGGATATAATGGACATGACTGAGTTCAAAAAACAATTTAAGGAGAAGTATTGGTCTGAATCGACCCAGAACATGATTAGGAATAATTTGAGTAACGGTCGATACGAAACAAATGTAGGCCAGTCCCCTACTTCATACTTTTTAGGAAAAGTATGTATGGCGCGGAACTTAGAGCCCAGAATTCCCGAAGAATGTTTGGTGATACAACTATCCTATCATTACGAGGAAGGGATAAAAAATGCGCGTATGTGTAGTCAAATCAAAACGATTCCAGCCATGGCCAAATTCTTGGAGAATTATGAACACGAGAACCAATACCAAAGAAATAGAATACTAAATCATAAATATCAGAAGTATGATAATAACGCGCCACCAACCAATTCTCATAATAACGATCGCAATCGACCTGCGCAGAACGTTAATACTAATAGAACACAAAATGAAAACACGAATAATAACTCCAGAAACTATAATTATCGCGGCAATAACAATTACAATTATCGTGATAGTCGCAATAATAGAGGAGATGGTGACAGACGACCCAATAATTATAGACATAACGTCAATTATATCTACTCCAGACCTCAAGGTAATCAGCGACGATACTACCCAAGGAGTCACCGATATGACAACCATTATGACCAATCTCGGCATGAAGTCAACTACCCACATGATGGAAATTATAGGATAGCAGAACATAATACGGAGGATCGCACTGAAACAGTACAAAATCAACACAGTAATCAAAATGAAAATAGAGAAGAGGGAGTAAGCCCTCATTTAAACTAATAGAGGCAGTGAAAATTAATGAATACCCGTCACTGAACCGTAATCTTGGGGAACAACGACTAATAAATAAAATTAAGTGTAATCGTAAAATAACCATAATTAATAACCACTATTTAAAGAATATCAGGGAAGATTTGTTGGAAGAGGATCAGAAACATGTAAACAGTAATAGTAATAACGAAATCATATATATATCAGCAAAATTCTAAAAGACAGTAAGACCAACTTACACAAATTATTTGAAATAACTATTATATATAAAACGAATTTAGTAAGAAACAAAAATTACTAAATCCAAAAGAAATATAATGAATAAATTCTAAAAATAATAAGAACAACTTATTACCAGTCTTGAAGAAAATTACTTGGAATTTTAAAAAGAATTTGAGTTGAATACTACCACTAAATTCTAAAAATAATAAGAACAACTTATTAAAGATTACCGAAGAAAGCGATAATTATTATTAATGTTTATAAAGAAACAGTGTGAATAATGAATAACAAACCCAAGATTACAGAAAAAGGCGAGAATTATTATTAAATGTTTATAAAGAAATATTGTGAATAATGAAGAATGGAACCCCAAGATAAAAGTTATTACCTCAAATCGACATATGCAAAATAAAGAAAAAAAAAAAAAATCATATGACCTAAAATATATACTACATTGCCACATGATGGAACAATTTCAGTAAACGATTGAATGTAACCAATATAATGTTAAAGAAGACAAGAAAGAAAGAGTATTTATGAACATAAATCATTGAAAAATAAACAGCCAAAATAGTGAAATACGATAAGAAGAAGAATAGTTGGGGCTAAGGAATGTATTTAGTCAAAAATACAATTATAATGATCATCACACAACAACTATTTAGAAAATATTGTGATCAGAGAAAAAAAAAAACAAACGAAGAAGATACTTAACATTACAATTTCAACAAAAATGAAAACAAAAATGACTACAAATGATAACTGTCAAAGTCAATATCAACGAATGTTTAAGGAATTAAAATGGAAATACGAAATGTGAAGAATAGTAATGAAGAAAAATAAATGCAACAAAGAAAAAATCTTTTCCCAAATATTTATTATTAAATGATTAAAGAGATTATTAGGAGATTATTATTATATTTTATAGCTGACTGTAGATGAATTCCAGCAGTACTATATTAAAATGTGGTGTGGGCAGCAGAGTATGAAGCCAAACAGTGCCTCTCTGAACTGTACCAACGCATGTGTTAGGGATTGTTAGGGATATTAAATATTTAAGGAATATTAGAATAGTTGCAAGAATAAATTCAGTTTCCAAAGGAATGTGACGAAGAAAACAGAAAGAAGTGAGTTGACAGAAGAATAATTGAAAAATACAGTAATTATAAATAGAAGAGATGTAAAACTAATGTATCAGTGAATAGCGTAGCCAACTACCAACAAGTAAGGTTTACAGAAATAAAATGATCAAGAATGTTAATTAAAATGATGAAAAGTTATTAAATAAAAAAAAGTATTAATACTAGTCTAATGAAGTTACATTGAGAATCCCATCGCCAACCATTAACCATGAAATGAAGAAAAGGCATGTGAAAAAGACAAGTTTATTTGACCTAAACTTCATTCAGGTAAACTAAACTTTTTTAGGAGGGGAAGCATATGTAACGCAACAGAAATGCTAGCATTCATGTTACATAAAAGAAGATTCACAGAATAATAAACAACTTGATATTTAACCCCATAATAGAACAGAGATCCAATAATTACAATTATAATCATTGACAAAATTAAATAAGGATGCAAGGTAGTGTTGACTAGAATAAACGAACCTGTAAGATAAATAATAGCTAATGATATATGTTTAATGAAAAGCAAAACAAAAAAAATGAACAATGACTTAATTTATGGTAATAACAAATAAGAATTTTGTGTTAAGAAGTATTATTTTATGACAAAAATGTTATGATAAAGTTTATGTGATGTTATATCAAATATGTGTTGAGTTAATGAAAAATAATGAAAGAAGTTGTATTATTCAATGACTGTCGTAGAATGAAGTGTGAGGCAGTTAATCAATGTTCATAAATTCGAATTCTGTTGTATGTGATCAAGAGATCAAGATAAAATTGTTATTAGATATAGAAAAATAATTGTTTATATAAGTGCTAATAATTAAGATTTGATTGTATGTATGAATTTATATAAAAGGGACTATAGATGCATAACAAACATAACCACAGGTAGATCAGTTTACAATAAAAGGCCTAACAGGCAAAAATACTATATAAACACTAATAACATAAAGATTAGGTGCATCAATTAATAATACGCTATGAAGAGCTAGAAAAAAAAGAAAAACATTAAATTAATAATAATATTTAATAAAATTTATACAAATTATAATAATACCATAATGCCATAATATCGATTGGCAAAATATAATATCGAAGGTGGATTAAATATAATAAAAAAGAAAAAAAGCGGACTTATATCAAAAAATCAGTAGAATATGTGTATAAAGTAATAAACCAACTATCGGTAAAGTTACATCCCGATAGGACAGCAAATTGATAAAGAATAGATAAAAAATATATGAAAGAAACACTATATAGTCAAAACATGTGGAAGGCAGAAATTATTATATGTTGCTAGGGACGAAAAATAAGAACAAGAAGTTGTTGATTTTAGACAAGACAAGAATTGCTTTGAATAAACTGAAAGTGATGAGATTAAAAACCCAAGAATAATCTATTTAATTGTAATATTCGAAATTACCAGATACTATTATAAAAATACAAAATTCTAATGACAATATTTACGTCTACTACCAATACAGATAAACAAAAATAACACTACAATATGAAATGATAATAGAGAGTAAATAATTGAAGTCTACAAGAAAGAACTTGGACTGTCCCATATCCGAAGAGAATTGATGAGATATTAAAGAAATAGAAAGAATTAACAGTAACACAACTCATAATAATCACAACACCAGAAATTATAACCTTGCAAATACACGGAACAACACTAATTGCTTCAACCGAAGGAAGAACTTATTTGGATCCTGGCGGTGCAGAAGAAACATCAATCGAGCTGTAAATCAATCCGGAAGCTGTATTCCGAAGTGGACAGGACAAGAATTACTTTTATTAAACCGAAGACAGAAAACCGTACTGAATAACCATTCAAAACAGTAAATTTAGCGATCAACCGCCTACACGATTTGCTTCGTTCGAGTCTGGTAAATTATATTATATTAATCATACTAAATACACAACACATAAATATTGTAAATCTTGCATTCTTATCTGTGTATTTTTAGTCTTCCCCACAGTTACAAGAACCTTCACACCCTGAAATAAATTAAATACAAATCAAAACATAATATATAACCAAATATAAATAAAGGATTAAAATAATCAACAATCGATACCTGAAGTCTATAGTCCAAGCATATGTTAATTAGCACATATCTTATTTTATGTGAATCAAGTAAACAAATAAAGAACCTTTATATATTTGTCAAATCTTGTTATTTGGAGTATGGTTAGTGAACTGGGAACAAAAAGTAACTGAATAAGTATAGAATAAATGGTTAATATAAACTTCGAAATAACCTATAAGTTTCGTTGAGCCGATACTGCAGCGCTTATAGCGGAATTATCCGACACCAAAGAGGGAGTGTAAAATTACGAATTTAGACAGATCTCTCTTCAAGGTATAATAGGGTTGGATGAAATTGTAGAATAACGATTAAGTTGTTTAAGTTCTAGGCACACTAACACTGATAATTATTAAAGAGTTAAGTTAATATTAGTTAATTACATCCACATATTCCACAACTCCAAATATCTCCGAGATTTATATAATTAAAGTAATACAAAACAAATTGACAAATACAACAGTGGGGTTTTAAGGAGAGGAAACCCGTTTAAGTACAAATTGGCTTCATCCCGTGGCTTGAACAGTAGCGGCTACACCCCGGTTTAAGTACAAATTGGCGCCCAACGTGGGGCTTAAGTTAAGTAACTATAAGTATAATAACATTACTTAACCAGAGCAGGCAACTGTGGGAGAGTAAACATGCATACCAGAGGTAGATCAAGGATTAGGGCAGGAGAAACGGAGAAGGAAATAATCTTAGTGCGTAGGCTTGGAGAAGGAAATAGATGAACAAGAACAGGAAATAGAACTAACAGACAGTGAAATGGAACAACAGACAGACGAAATAACGGAAACTGAAATTATTACGGACAAGGAAAAGGAAATAATTGAAGAAGTTGCCCAAGGGGATCAACCAGATAAGCCTAACCAAAAGGAAGACTTGAGTATACAGGAAATGTTGAAACTACTATTGGAAAAATCGAAGAGACAGGAGGGAAACTCAAAGAGACTGGAGGAAAAATACGATAAAACCCATGAGGAAATTAAGGAAACCTCAAAACAAATGAACGAAAGATTAAACAAAATTCACGAAAGGTTAGATAGGAATGATGACGGTTTAAAACAAATGAAGGAAGACATCTTACAAATACATGAAGACAATTTAAGGCAAATTAATGAAAAAATTGAAAATCTTCATGTATCAATTAACCAGAAGGTGGACCAAAATAATGAGGAAAGAAAATTAGAAATAGCCAAAACAAATGAAGGACTAGAAAAAACTAACGAAACAATAGTACAGATTCGTGAAGAATTACAGAATAAAATTAATGACACAAAAATTGAGAATAAAACATTGGTCGAAGAAATCCAACAGGAAACTGTCGGAAAATATGATTCAATTAAAAACGAAGTACATCAGGTACGGGAAGAGAATAAGGAAGGAATTAGACAAATACAGACAGACATGGGCGAACGACTCGAAATAGTCTATGGCAATTTAAATAGTATGGAAGGTCAAATCAATACCAATAAAAATAAAATAGAAGAAATTAGTAGACGTGAATTACAATTACAAGAAGAAGTAGATTCATGGCGGGATAGGACATGCCAACATAGTCATACAAATAACCATGAGAACCGAGAATCGATTAATTTTCGTAATTACAAGCGCAATCCTATGGAATTTTTAAAGAGATTGGAAGAAGTGATCATAAGAAATAGAGAGAATCGCTGGAGTATTATACGAAGCATGATTGATGAAACGTTTAAAGATACTTATGATAATTGGTGGACAGCGGTGCGTCCGGATATAATGGACATGACTGAGTTCAAAAAACAATTTAAGGAGAAGTATTGGTCTGAATCGACCCAGAACATGATTAGGAATAATTTGAGTAACGGTCGATACGAAACAAATGTAGGCCAGTCCCCTACTTCATACTTTTTAGGAAAAGTATGTATGGCGCGGAACTTAGAGCCCAGAATTCCCGAAGAATGTTTGGTGATACAACTATCCTATCATTACGAGGAAGGGATAAAAAATGCGCGTATGTGTAGTCAAATCAAAACGATTCCAGCCATGGCCAAATTCTTGGAGAATTATGAACACGAGAACCAATACCAAAGAAATAGAATACTAAATCATAAATATCAGAAGTATGATAATAACGCGCCACCAACCAATTCTCATAATAACGATCGCAATCGACCTGCGCAGAACGTTAATACTAATAGAACACAAAATGAAAACACGAATAATAACTCCAGAAACTATAATTATCGCGGCAATAACAATTACAATTATCGTGATAGTCGCAATAATAGAGGAGATGGTGACAGACGACCCAATAATTATAGACATAACGTCAATTATATCTACTCCAGACCTCAAGGTAATCAGCGACGATACTACCCAAGGAGTCACCGATATGACAACCATTATGACCAATCTCGGCATGAAGTCAACTACCCACATGATGGAAATTATAGGATAGCAGAACATAATACGGAGGATCGCACTGAAACAGTACAAAATCAACACAGTAATCAAAATGAAAATAGAGAAGAGGGAGTAAGCCCTCATTTAAACTAATAGAGGCAGTGAAAATTAATGAATACCCGTCACTGAACCGTAATCTTGGGGAACAACGACTAATAAATAAAATTAAGTGTAATCGTAAAATAACCATAATTAATAACCACTATTTAAAGAATATCAGGGAAGATTTGTTGGAAGAGGATCAGAAACATGTAAACAGTAATAGTAATAACGAAATCATATATATATCAGCAAAATTCTAAAAGACAGTAAGACCAACTTACACAAATTATTTGAAATAACTATTATATATAAAACGAATTTAGTAAGAAACAAAAATTACTAAATCCAAAAGAAATATAATGAATAAATTCTAAAAATAATAAGAACAACTTATTACCAGTCTTGAAGAAAATTACTTGGAATTTTAAAAAGAATTTGAGTTGAATACTACCACTAAATTCTAAAAATAATAAGAACAACTTATTAAAGATTACCGAAGAAAGCGATAATTATTATTAATGTTTATAAAGAAACAGTGTGAATAATGAATAACAAACCCAAGATTACAGAAAAAGGCGAGAATTATTATTAAATGTTTATAAAGAAATATTGTGAATAATGAAGAATGGAACCCCAAGATAAAAGTTATTACCTCAAATCGACATATGCAAAATAAAGAAAAAAAAAAAAAATCATATGACCTAAAATATATACTACATTGCCACATGATGGAACAATTTCAGTAAACGATTGAATGTAACCAATATAATGTTAAAGAAGACAAGAAAGAAAGAGTATTTATGAACATAAATCATTGAAAAATAAACAGCCAAAATAGTGAAATACGATAAGAAGAAGAATAGTTGGGGCTAAGGAATGTATTTAGTCAAAAATACAATTATAATGATCATCACACAACAACTATTTAGAAAATATTGTGATCAGAGAAAAAAAAAAACAAACGAAGAAGATACTTAACATTACAATTTCAACAAAAATGAAAACAAAAATGACTACAAATGATAACTGTCAAAGTCAATATCAACGAATGTTTAAGGAATTAAAATGGAAATACGAAATGTGAAGAATAGTAATGAAGAAAAATAAATGCAACAAAGAAAAAATCTTTTCCCAAATATTTATTATTAAATGATTAAAGAGATTATTAGGAGATTATTATTATATTTTATAGCTGACTGTAGATGAATTCCAGCAGTACTATATTAAAATGTGGTGTGGGCAGCAGAGTATGAAGCCAAACAGTGCCTCTCTGAACTGTACCAACGCATGTGTTAGGGATTGTTAGGGATATTAAATATTTAAGGAATATTAGAATAGTTGCAAGAATAAATTCAGTTTCCAAAGGAATGTGACGAAGAAAACAGAAAGAAGTGAGTTGACAGAAGAATAATTGAAAAATACAGTAATTATAAATAGAAGAGATGTAAAACTAATGTATCAGTGAATAGCGTAGCCAACTACCAACAAGTAAGGTTTACAGAAATAAAATGATCAAGAATGTTAATTAAAATGATGAAAAGTTATTAAATAAAAAAAAGTATTAATACTAGTCTAATGAAGTTACATTGAGAATCCCATCGCCAACCATTAACCATGAAATGAAGAAAAGGCATGTGAAAAAGACAAGTTTATTTGACCTAAACTTCATTCAGGTAAACTAAACTTTTTTAGGAGGGGAAGCATATGTAACGCAACAGAAATGCTAGCATTCATGTTACATAAAAGAAGATTCACAGAATAATAAACAACTTGATATTTAACCCCATAATAGAACAGAGATCCAATAATTACAATTATAATCATAGACAAAATTAAATAAGGATGCAAGGTAGTGTTGACTAGAATAAACGAACCTGTAAGATAAATAATAGCTAATGATATATGTTTAATGAAAAGCAAAACAAAAAAAATGAACAATGACTTAATTTATGGTAATAACAAATAAGAATTTTGTGTTAAGAAGTATTATTTTATGACAAAAATGTTATGATAAAGTTTATGTGATGTTATATCAAATATGTGTTGAGTTAATGAAAAATAATGAAAGAAGTTGTATTATTCAATGACTGTCGTAGAATGAAGTGTGAGGCAGTTAATCAATGTTCATAAATTCGAATTCTGTTGTATGTGATCAAGAGATCAAGATAAAATTGTTATTAGATATAGAAAAATAATTGTTTATATAAGTGCTAATAATTAAGATTTGATTGTATGTATGAATTTATATAAAAGGGACTATAGATGCATAACAAACATAACCACAGGTAGATCAGTTTACAATAAAAGGCCTAACAGGCAAAAATACTATATAAACACTAATAACATAAAGATTAGGTGCATCAATTAATAATACGCTATGAAGAGCTAGAAAAAAAAGAAAAACATTAAATTAATAATAATATTTAATAAAATTTATACAAATTATAATAATACCATAATGCCATAATATCGATTGGCAAAATATAATATCGAAGGTGGATTAAATATAATAAAAAAGAAAAAAAGCGGACTTATATCAAAAAATCAGTAGAATATGTGTATAAAGTAATAAACCAACTATCGGTAAAGTTACATCCCGATAGGACAGCAAATTGATAAAGAATAGATAAAAAATATATGAAAGAAACACTATATAGTCAAAACATGTGGAAGGCAGAAATTATTATATGTTGCTAGGGACGAAAAATAAGAACAAGAAGTTGTTGATTTTAGACAAGACAAGAATTGCTTTGAATAAACTGAAAGTGATGAGATTAAAAACCCAAGAATAATCTATTTAATTGTAATATTCGAAATTACCAGATACTATTATAAAAATACAAAATTCTAATGACAATATTTACGTCTACTACCAATACAGATAAACAAAAATAACACTACAATATGAAATGATAATATAGAGTAAATAATTGAAGTCTACAAGAAAGAACTTGGACTGTCCCATATCCGAAGAGAATTGATGAGATATTAAAGAAATAGAAAGAATTAACAGTAACACAACTCATAATAATCACAACACCAGAAATTATAACCTTGCAAATACACGGAACAACACTAATTGCTTCAACCGAAGGAAGAACTTATTTGGATCCTGGCGGTGCAGAAGAAACATCAATCGAGCTGTAAATCAATCCGGAAACTGTATTCCGAAGTGGACAGGACAAGAATTACTTTTATTAAACCGAAGACAGAAAACCGTACTGAATAACCATTCAAAACAGTAAATTTAGCGATCAACCGCCTACACGATTTGCTTCGTTCGAGTCTGGTAAATTATATTATATTAATCATACTAAATACACAACACATAAATATTGTAAATCTTGCATTCTTATCTGTGTATTTTTAGTCTTCCCCACAGTTACAAGAACCTTCACACCCTGAAATAAATTAAATACAAATCAAAACATAATATATAACCAAATATAAATAAAGGATTAAAATAATCAACAATCGATACCTGAAGTCTATAGTCCAAGCATATGTTAATTAGCACATATCTTATTTTATGTGAATCAAGTAAACAAATAAAGAACCTTTATATATTTGTCAAATCTTGTTATTTGGAGTATGGTTAGTGAACTGGGAACAAAAAGTAACTGAATAAGTATAGAATAAATGGTTAATATAAACTTCGAAATAACCTATAAGTTTCGTTGAGCCGATACTGCAGCGCTTATAGCGGAATTATCCGACACCAAAGAGGGAGTGTAAAATTACGAATTTAGACAGATCTCTCTTCAAGGTATAATAGGGTTGGATGAAATTGTAGAATAACGATTAAGTTGTTTAAGTTCTAGGCACACTAACACTGATAATTATTAAAGAGTTAAGTTAATATTAGTTAATTACATCCACATATTCCACAACTCCAAATATCTCCGAGATTTATATAATTAAAGTAATACAAAACAAATTGACAAATACAACAGTGGGGTTTTAAGGAGAGGAAACCCGTTTAAGTACAAATTGGCTTTCATCCCGTGGCTTGAACAGTAGCGGCTACACCCCGGTTTAAGTACAAATTGGCGCCCAACGTGGGGCTTAAGTTAAGTAACTATAAGTATAATAACATTACTTAACCAGAGCAGGCAACTGTGGGAGAGTAAACATGCATACCAGAGGTAGATCAAGGATTAGGGCAGGAGAAACGGAGAAGGAAATAGATGAACAAGAACAGGAAATAGAACTAACAGACAGTGAAATGGAACAACAGACAGACGAAATAACGGAAACTGAAATTATTACGGACAAGGAAAAGGAAATAATTGAAGAAGTTGCCCAAGGGGATCAACCAGATAAGCCTAACCAAAAGGAAGACTTGAGTATACAGGAAATGTTGAAACTACTATTGGAAAAATCGAAGAGACAGGAGGGAAACTCAAAGAGACTGGAGGAAAAATACGATAAAACCCATGAGGAAATTAAGGAAACCTCAAAACAAATGAACGAAAGATTAAACAAAATTCACGAAAGGTTAGATAGGAATGATGACGGTTTAAAACAAATGAAGGAAGACATCTTACAAATACATGAAGACAATTTAAGGCAAATTAATGAAAAAATTGAAAATCTTCATGTATCAATTAACCAGAAGGTGGACCAAAATAATGAGGAAAGAAAATTAGAAATAGCCAAAACAAATGAAGGACTAGAAAAAACTAACGAAACAATAGTACAGATTCGTGAAGAATTACAGAATAAAATTAATGACACAAAAATTGAGAATAAAACATTGGTCGAAGAAATCCAACAGGAAACTGTCGGAAAATATGATTCAATTAAAAACGAAGTACATCAGGTACGGGAAGAGAATAAGGAAGGAATTAGACAAATACAGACAGACATGGGCGAACGACTCGAAATAGTCTATGGCAATTTAAATAGTATGGAAGGTCAAATCAATACCAATAAAAATAAAATAGAAGAAATTAGTAGACGTGAATTACAATTACAAGAAGAAGTAGATTCATGGCGGGATAGGACATGCCAACATAGTCATACAAATAACCATGAGAACCGAGAATCGATTAATTTTCGTAATTACAAGCGCAATCCTATGGAATTTTTAAAGAGATTGGAAGAAGTGATCATAAGAAATAGAGAGAATCGCTGGAGTATTATACGAAGCATGATTGATGAAACGTTTAAAGATACTTATGATAATTGGTGGACAGCGGTGCGTCCGGATATAATGGACATGACTGAGTTCAAAAAACAATTTAAGGAGAAGTATTGGTCTGAATCGACCCAGAACATGATTAGGAATAATTTGAGTAACGGTCGATACGAAACAAATGTAGGCCAGTCCCCTACTTCATACTTTTTAGGAAAAGTATGTATGGCGCGGAACTTAGAGCCCAGAATTCCCGAAGAATGTTTGGTGATACAACTATCCTATCATTACGAGGAAGGGATAAAAAATGCGCGTATGTGTAGTCAAATCAAAACGATTCCAGCCATGGCCAAATTCTTGGAGAATTATGAACACGAGAACCAATACCAAAGAAATAGAATACTAAATCATAAATATCAGAAGTATGATAATAACGCGCCACCAACCAATTCTCATAATAACGATCGCAATCGACCTGCGCAGAACGTTAATACTAATAGAACACAAAATGAAAACACGAATAATAACTCCAGAAACTATAATTATCGCGGCAATAACAATTACAATTATCGTGATAGTCGCAATAATAGAGGAGATGGTGACAGACGACCCAATAATTATAGACATAACGTCAATTATATCTACTCCAGACCTCAAGGTAATCAGCGACGATACTACCCAAGGAGTCACCGATATGACAACCATTATGACCAATCTCGGCATGAAGTCAACTACCCACATGATGGAAATTATAGGATAGCAGAACATAATACGGAGGATCGCACTGAAACAGTACAAAATCAACACAGTAATCAAAATGAAAATAGAGAAGAGGGAGTAAGCCCTCATTTAAACTAATAGAGGCAGTGAAAATTAATGAATACCCGTCACTGAACCGTAATCTTGGGGAACAACGACTAATAAATAAAATTAAGTGTAATCGTAAAATAACCATAATTAATAACCACTATTTAAAGAATATCAGGGAAGATTTGTTGGAAGAGGATCAGAAACATGTAAACAGTAATAGTAATAACGAAATCATATATATATCAGCAAAATTACAAAAAGACAGTAAGACCAACTTACACAAATTATTTGAAATAACTATTATATATAAAACGAATTTAGTAAGAAACAAAAATTACTAAATCCAAAAGAAATATAATGAATAAATTCTAAAAATAATAAGAACAACTTATTACCAGTCTTGAAGAAAATTACTTGGAATTTTAAAAAGAATTTGAGTTGAATACTACCACTAAATTCTAAAAATAATAAGAACAACTTATTAAAGATTACCGAAGAAAGCGATAATTATTATTAATGTTTATAAAGAAACAGTGTGAATAATGAATAACAAACCCAAGATTACAGAAAAAGGCGAGAATTATTATTAAATGTTTATAAAGAAATATTGTGAATAATGAAGAATGGAACCCCAAGATAAAAGTTATTACCTCAAATCGACATATGCAAAATAAAGAAAAAAAAAAAAATCATATGACCTAAAATATATACTACATTGCCACATGATGGAACAATTTCAGTAAACGATTGAATGTAACCAATATAATGTTAAAGAAGACAAGAAAGAAAGAGTATTTATGAACATAAATCATTGAAAAATAAACAGCCAAAATAGTGAAATACGATAAGAAGAAGAATAGTTGGGGCTAAGGAATGTATTTAGTCAAAAATACAATTATAATGATCATCACACAACAACTATTTAGAAAATATTGTGATCAGAGAAAAAAAAAAACAAACGAAGAAGATACTTAACATTACAATTTCAACAAAAATGAAAACAAAAATGACTACAAATGATAACTGTCAAAGTCAATATCAACGAATGTTTAAGGAATTAAAATGGAAATACGAAATATGAAGAATAGTAATGAAGAAAAATAAATGCAACAAAGAAAAAATCTTTTCCCAAATATTTATTATTAAATGATTAAAGAGATTATTAGGAGATTATTATTATATTTTATAGCTGACTGTAGATGAATTCCAGCAGTACTATATTAAAATGTGGTGTGGGCAGCAGAGTATGAAGCCAAACAGTGCCTCTCTGAACTGTACCAACGCATGTGTTAGGGATTGTTAGGGATATTAAATATTTAAGGAATATTAGAATAGTTGCAAGAATAAATTCAGTTTCCAAAGGAATGTGACGAAGAAAACAGAAAGAAGTGAGTTGACAGAAGAATAATTGAAAAATACAGTAATTATAAATAGAAGAGATGTAAAACTAATGTATCAGTGAATAGCGTAGCCAACTACCAACAAGTAAGGTTTACAGAAATAAAATGATCAAGAATGTTAATTAAAATGATGAAAAGTTATTAAATAAAAAAAAGTATTAATACTAGTCTAATGAAGTTACATTGAGAATCCCATCGCCAACCATTAACCATGAAATGAAGAAAAGGCATGTGAAAAAGACAAGTTTATTTGACCTAAACTTCATTCAGGTAAACTAAACTTTTTTAGGAGGGGAAGCATATGTAACGCAACAGAAATGCTAGCATTCATGTTACATAAAAGAAGATTCACAGAATAATAAACAACTTGATATTTAACCCCATAATAGAACAGAGATCCAATAATTACAATTATAATCATAGACAAAATTAAATAAGGATGCAAGGTAGTGTTGACTAGAATAAACGAACCTGTAAGATAAATAATAGCTAATGATATATGTTTAATGAAAAGCAAAACAAAAAAAATGAACAATGACTTAATTTATGGTAATAACAAATAAGAATTTTGTGTTAAGAAGTATTATTTTATGACAAAAATGTTATGATAAAGTTTATGTGATGTTATATCAAATATGTGTTGAGTTAATGAAAAATAATGAAAGAAGTTGTATTATTCAATGACTGTCGTAGAATGAAGTGTGAGGCAGTTAATCAATGTTCATAAATTCGAATTCTGTTGTATGTGATCAAGAGATCAAGATAAAATTGTTATTAGATATAGAAAAATAATTGTTTATATAAGTGCTAATAATTAAGATTTGATTGTATGTATGAATTTATATAAAAGGGACTATAGATGCATAACAAACATAACCACAGGTAGATCAGTTTACAATAAAAGGCCTAACAGGCAAAAATACTATATAAACACTAATAACATAAAGATTAGGTGCATCAATTAATAATACGCTATGAAGAGCTAGAAAAAAAAGAAAAACATTAAATTAATAATAATATTTAATAAAATTTATACAAATTATAATAATACCATAATGCCATAATATCGATTGGCAAAATATAATATCGAAGGTGGATTAAATATAATAAAAAAGAAAAAAAGCGGACTTATATCAAAAAATCAGTAGAATATGTGTATAAAGTAATAAACCAACTATCGGTAAAGTTACATCCCGATAGGACAGCAAATTGATAAAGAATAGATAAAAAATATATGAAAGAAACACTATATAGTCAAAACATGTGGAAGGCAGAAATTATTATATGTTGCTAGGGACGAAAAATAAGAACAAGAAGTTGTTGATTTTAGACAAGACAAGAATTGCTTTGAATAAACTGAAAGTTATGAGATTAAAAACCCAAGAATAATCTATTTAATTGTAATATTCGAAATTACCAGATACTATTATAAAAATACAAAATTCTAATGACAATATTTACGTCTACTACCAATACAGATAAACAAAAATAACACTACAATATGAAATGATAATATAGAGTAAATAATTGAAGTCTACAAGAAAGAACTTGGACTGTCCCATATCCGAAGAGAATTGATGAGATATTAAAGAAATAGAAAGAATTAACAGTAACACAACTCATAATAATCACAACACCAGAAATTATAACCTTGCAAATACACGGAACAACACTAATTGCTTCAACCGAAGGAAGAACTTATTTGGATCCTGGCGGTGCAGAAGAAACATCAATCGAGCTGTAAATCAATCCGGAAACTGTATTCCGAAGTGGACAGGACAAGAATTACTTTTATTAAACCGAAGACAGAAAACCGTACTGAATAACCATTCAAAACAGTAAATTTAGCGATCAACCGCCTACACGATTTGCTTCGTTCGAGTCTGGTAAATTATATTATATTAATCATACTAAATACACAACACATAAATATTGTAAATCTTGCATTCTTATCTGTGTATTTTTAGTCTTCCCCACAGTTACAAGAACCTTCACACCCTGAAATAAATTAAATACAAATCAAAACATAATATATAACCAAATATAAATAAAGGATTAAAATAATCAACAATCGATACCTGAAGTCTATAGTCCAAGCATATGTTAATTAGCACATATCTTATTTTATGTGAATCAAGTAAACAAATAAAGAACCTTTATATATTTGTCAAATCTTGTTATTTGGAGTATGGTTAGTGAACTGGGAACAAAAAGTAACTGAATAAGTATAGAATAAATGGTTAATATAAACTTCGAAATAACCTATAAGTTTCGTTGAGCCGATACTGCAGCGCTTATAGCGGAATTATCCGACACCAAAGAGGGAGTGTAAAATTACGAATTTAGACAGATCTCTCTTCAAGGTATAATAGGGTTGGATGAAATTGTAGAATAACGATTAAGTTGTTTAAGTTCTAGGCACACTAACACTGATAATTATTAAAGAGTTAAGTTAATATTAGTTAATTACATCCACATATTCCACAACTCCAAATATCTCCGAGATTTATATAATTAAAGTAATACAAAACAAATTGACAAATACAACAGTGGGGTTTTAAGGAGAGGAAACCCGTTTAAGTACAAATTGGCTTTCATCCCGTGGCTTGAACAGTAGCGGCTACACCCCGGTTTAAGTACAAATTGGCGCCCAACGTGGGGCTTAAGTTAAGTAACTATAAGTATAATAACATTACTTAACCAGAGCAGGCAACTGTGGGAGAGTAAACATGCATACCAGAGGTAGATCAAGGATTAGGGCAGGAGAAACGGAGAAGGAAATAGATGAACAAGAACAGGAAATAGAACTAACAGACAGTGAAATGGAACAACAGACAGACGAAATAACGGAAACTGAAATTATTACGGACAAGGAAAAGGAAATAATTGAAGAAGTTGCCCAAGGGGATCAACCAGATAAGCCTAACCAAAAGGAAGACTTGAGTATACAGGAAATGTTGAAACTACTATTGGAAAAATCGAAGAGACAGGAGGGAAACTCAAAGAGACTGGAGGAAAAATACGATAAAACCCATGAGGAAATTAAGGAAACCTCAAAACAAATGAACGAAAGATTAAACAAAATTCACGAAAGGTTAGATAGGAATGATGACGGTTTAAAACAAATGAAGGAAGACATCTTACAAATACATGAAGACAATTTAAGGCAAATTAATGAAAAAATTGAAAATCTTCATGTATCAATTAACCAGAAGGTGGACCAAAATAATGAGGAAAGAAAATTAGAAATAGCCAAAACAAATGAAGGACTAGAAAAAACTAACGAAACAATAGTACAGATTCGTGAAGAATTACAGAATAAAATTAATGACACAAAAATTGAGAATAAAACATTGGTCGAAGAAATCCAACAGGAAACTGTCGGAAAATATGATTCAATTAAAAACGAAGTACATCAGGTACGGGAAGAGAATAAGGAAGGAATTAGACAAATACAGACAGACATGGGCGAACGACTCGAAATAGTCTATGGCAATTTAAATAGTATGGAAGGTCAAATCAATACCAATAAAAATAAAATAGAAGAAATTAGTAGACGTGAATTACAATTACAAGAAGAAGTAGATTCATGGCGGGATAGGACATGCCAACATAGTCATACAAATAACCATGAGAACCGAGAATCGATTAATTTTCGTAATTACAAGCGCAATCCTATGGAATTTTTAAAGAGATTGGAAGAAGTGATCATAAGAAATAGAGAGAATCGCTGGAGTATTATACGAAGCATGATTGATGAAACGTTTAAAGATACTTATGATAATTGGTGGACAGCGGTGCGTCCGGATATAATGGACATGACTGAGTTCAAAAAACAATTTAAGGAGAAGTATTGGTCTGAATCGACCCAGAACATGATTAGGAATAATTTGAGTAACGGTCGATACGAAACAAATGTAGGCCAGTCCCCTACTTCATACTTTTTAGGAAAAGTATGTATGGCGCGGAACTTAGAGCCCAGAATTCCCGAAGAATGTTTGGTGATACAACTATCCTATCATTACGAGGAAGGGATAAAAAATGCGCGTATGTGTAGTCAAATCAAAACGATTCCAGCCATGGCCAAATTCTTGGAGAATTATGAACAAGAGAACCAATACCAAAGAAATAGAATACTAAATCATAAATATCAGAAGTATGATAATAACGCGCCACCAACCAATTCTCATAATAACGATCGCAATCGACCTGCGCAGAACGTTAATACTAATAGAACACAAAATGAAAACACGAATAATAACTCCAGAAACTATAATTATCGCGGCAATAACAATTACAATTATCGTGATAGTCGCAATAATAGAGGAGATGGTGACACGACCCAATAATTATAGACATAACGTCAATTATATCTACTCCAGACCTCAAGGTAATCAGCGACGATACTACCCAAGGAGTCACCGATATGACAACCATTATGACCAATCTCGGCATGAAGTCAACTACCCACATGATGGAAATTATAGGATAGCAGAACATAATACGGAGGATCGCACTGAAACAGTACAAAATCAACACAGTAATCAAAATGAAAATAGAGAAGAGGGAGTAAGCCCTCATTTAAACTAATAGAGGCAGTGAAAATTAATGAATACCCGTCACTGAACCGTAATCTTGGGGAACAACGACTAATAAATAAAATTAAGTGTAATCGTAAAATAACCATAATTAATAACCACTATTTAAAGAATATCAGGGAAGATTTGTTGGAAGAGGATCAGAAACATGTAAACAGTAATAGTAATAACGAAATCATATATATATCAGCAAAATTCTAAAAGACAGTAAGACCAACTTACACAAATTATTTGAAATAACTATTATATATAAAACGAATTTAGTAAGAAACAAAAAATTACTAAATCCAAAAGAAATATAATGAATAAATTCTAAAAATAATAAGAACAACTTATTACCAGTCTTGAAGAAAATTACTTGGAATTTTAAAAAGAATTTGAGTTGAATACTACCACTAAATTCTAAAAATAATAAGAACAACTTATTAAAGATTACCGAAGAAAGCGATAATTATTATTAATGTTTATAAAGAAACAGTGTGAATAATGAATAACAAACCCAAGATTACAGAAAAAGGCGAGAATTATTATTAAATGTTTATAAAGAAATATTGTGAATAATGAAGAATGGAACCCCAAGATAAAAGTTATTACCCTCAAATCGACATATGCAAAAATAAAGAAAAAAAAAAAAATCATATGACCTAAAATATATACTACATTGCCACATGATGGAACAATTTCAGTAAACGATTGAATGTAACCAATATAATGTTAAAGAAGACAAGAAAGAAAGAGTATTTATGAACATAAATCATTGAAAAATAAACAGCCAAAATAGTGAAATACGATAAGAAGAAGAATAGTTGGGGCTAAGGAATGTATTTAGTCAAAAATACAATTATAATGATCATCACACAACAACTATTTAGAAAATATTGTGATCAGAGAAAAAAAAAAAACAAACGAAGAAGATACTTAACATTACAATTTCAACAAAAATGAAAACAAAAATGACTACAAATGATAACTGTCAAAGTCAATATCAACGAATGTTTAAGGAATTAAAATGGAAATACGAAATATGAAGAATAGTAATGAAGAAAAATAAATGCAACAAAGAAAAAATCTTTTCCCAAATATTTATTATTAAATGATTAAAGAGATTATTAGGAGATTATTATTATATTTTATAGCTGACTGTAGATGAATTCCAGCAGTACTATATTAAAATGTGGTGTGGGCAGCAGAGTATGAAGCCAAACAGTGCCTCTCTGAACTGTACCAACGCATGTGTTAGGGATTGTTAGGGATATTAAATATTTAAGGAATATTAGAATAGTTGCAAGAATAAATTCAGTTCCCAAAGGAATGTGACGAAGAAAACAGAAAGAAGTGAGTTGACAGAAGAATAATTGAAAAATACAGTAATTATAAATAGAAGAGATGTAAAACTAATGTATCAGTGAATAGCGTAGCCAACTACCAACAAGTAAGGTTTACAGAAATAAAATGATCAAGAATGTTAATTAAAATGATGAAAAGTTATTAAATAAAAAAAAGTATTAATACTAGTCTAATGAAGTTACATTGAGAATCCCATCGCCAACCATTAACCATGAAATGAAGAAAAGGCATGTGAAAAAGACAAGTTTATTTGACCTAAACTTCATTCAGGTAAACTAAACTTTTTTAGGAGGGGAAGCATATGTAACGCAACAGAAATGCTAGCATTCATGTTACATAAAAGAAGATTCACAGAATAATAAACAACTTGATATTTAACCCCATAATAGAACAGAGATCCAATAATTACAATTATAATCATAGACAAAATTAAATAAGGATGCAAGGTAGTGTTGACTAGAATAAACGAACCTGTAAGATAAATAATAGCTAATGATATATGTTTAATGAAAAGCAAAACAAAAAAAATGAACAATGACTTAATTTATGGTAATAACAAATAAGAATTTTGTGTTAAGAAGTATTATTTTATGACAAAAATGTTATGATAAAGTTTATGTGATGTTATATCAAATATGTGTTGAGTTAATGAAAAATAATGAAAGAAGTTGTATTATTCAATGACTGTCGTAGAATGAAGTGTGAGGCAGTTAATCAATGTTCATAAATTCGAATTCTGTTGTATGTGATCAAGAGATCAAGATAAAATTGTTATTAGATATAGAAAAATAATTGTTTATATAAGTGCTAATAATTAAGATTTGATTGTATGTATGAATTTATATAAAAGGGACTATAGATGCATAACAAACATAACCACAGGTAGATCAGTTTACAATAAAAGGCCTAACAGGCAAAAATACTATATAAACACTAATAACATAAAGATTAGGTGCATCAATTAATAATACGCTATGAAGAGCTAGAAAAAAAAGAAAAACATTAAATTAATAATAATATTTAATAAAATTTATACAAATTATAATAATACCATAATGCCATAATATCGATTGGCAAAATATAATATCGAAGGTGGATTAAATATAATAAAAAAGAAAAAAAGCGGACTTATATCAAAAAATCAGTAGAATATGTGTATAAAGTAATAAACCAACTATCGGTAAAGTTACATCCCGATAGGACAGCAAATTGATAAAGAATAGATAAAAAATATATGAAAGAAACACTATATAGTCAAAACATGTGGAAGGCAGAAATTATTATATGTTGCTAGGGACGAAAAATAAGAACAAGAAGTTGTTGATTTTAGACAAGACAAGAATTGCTTTGAATAAACTGAAAGTGATGAGATTAAAAACCCAAGAATAATCTATTTAATTGTAATATTCGAAATTACCAGATACTATTATAAAAATACAAAATTCTAATGACAATATTTACGTCTACTACCAATACAGATAAACAAAAATAACACTACAATATGAAATGATAATATAGAGTAAATAATTGAAGTCTACAAGAAAGAACTTGGACTGTCCCATATCCGAAGAGAATTGATGAGATATTAAAGAAATAGAAAGAATTAACAGTAACACAACTCATAATAATCACAACACCAGAAATTATAACCTTGCAAATACACGGAACAACACTAATTGCTTCAACCGAAGGAAGAACTTATTTGGATCCTGGCGGTGCAGAAGAAACATCAATCGAGCTGTAAATCAATCCGGAAACTGTATTCCGAAGTGGACAGGACAAGAATTACTTTTATTAAACCGAAGACAGAAAACCGTACTGAATAACCATTCAAAACAGTAAATTTAGCGATCAACCGCCTACACGATTTGCTTCGTTCGAGTCTGGTAAATTATATTATATTAATCATACTAAATACACAACACATAAATATTGTAAATCTTGCATTCTTATCTGTGTATTTTTAGTCTTCCCCACAGTTACAAGAACCTTCACACCCTGAAATAAATTAAATACAAATCAAAACATAATATATAACCAAATATAAATAAAGGATTAAAATAATCAACAATCGATACCTGAAGTCTATAGTCCAAGCATATGTTAATTAGCACATATCTTATTTTATGTGAATCAAGTAAACAAATAAAGAACCTTTATATATTTGTCAAATCTTGTTATTTGGAGTATGGTTAGTGAACTGGGAACAAAAAGTAACTGAATAAGTATAGAATAAATGGTTAATATAAACTTCGAAATAACCTATAAGTTTCGTTGAGCCGATACTGCAGCGCTTATAGCGGAATTATCCGACACCAAAGAGGGAGTGTAAAATTACGAATTTAGACAGATCTCTCTTCAAGGTATAATAGGGTTGGATGAAATTGTAGAATAACGATTAAGTTGTTTAAGTTCTAGGCACACTAACACTGATAATTATTAAAGAGTTAAGTTAATATTAGTTAATTACATCCACATATTCCACAACTCCAAATATCTCCGAGATTTATATAATTAAAGTAATACAAAACAAATTGACAAATACAACAGTGGGGTTTTAAGGAGAGGAAACCCGTTTAAGTACAAATTGGCTTTCATCCCGTGGCTTGAACAGTAGCGGCTACACCCCGGTTTAAGTACAAATTGGCGCCCAACGTGGGGCTTAAGTTAAGTAACTATAAGTATAATAACATTACTTAACCAGAGCAGGCAACTGTGGGAGAGTAAACATGCATACCAGAGGTAGATCAAGGATTAGGGCAGGAGAAACGGAGAAGGAAATAGATGAACAAGAACAGGAAATAGAACTAACAGACAGTGAAATGGAACAACAGACAGACGAAATAACGGAAACTGAAATTATTACGGACAAGGAAAAGGAAATAATTGAAGAAGTTGCCCAAGGGGATCAACCAGATAAGCCTAACCAAAAGGAAGACTTGAGTATACAGGAAATGTTGAAACTACTATTGGAAAAATCGAAGAGACAGGAGGGAAACTCAAAGAGACTGGAGGAAAAATACGATAAAACCCATGAGGAAATTAAGGAAACCTCAAAACAAATGAACGAAAGATTAAACAAAATTCACGAAAGGTTAGATAGGAATGATGACGGTTTAAAACAAATGAAGGAAGACATCTTACAAATACATGAAGACAATTTAAGGCAAATTAATGAAAAAATTGAAAATCTTCATGTATCAATTAACCAGAAGGTGGACCAAAATAATGAGGAAAGAAAATTAGAAATAGCCAAAACAAATGAAGGACTAGAAAAAACTAACGAAACAATAGTACAGATTCGTGAAGAATTACAGAATAAAATTAATGACACAAAAATTGAGAATAAAACATTGGTCGAAGAAATCCAACAGGAAACTGTCGGAAAATATGATTCAATTAAAAACGAAGTACATCAGGTACGGGAAGAGAATAAGGAAGGAATTAGACAAATACAGACAGACATGGGCGAACGACTCGAAATAGTCTATGGCAATTTAAATAGTATGGAAGGTCAAATCAATACCAATAAAAATAAAATAGAAGAAATTAGTAGACGTGAATTACAATTACAAGAAGAAGTAGATTCATGGCGGGATAGGACATGCCAACATAGTCATACAAATAACCATGAGAACCGAGAATCGATTAATTTTCGTAATTACAAGCGCAATCCTATGGAATTTTTAAAGAGATTGGAAGAAGTGATCATAAGAAATAGAGAGAATCGCTGGAGTATTATACGAAGCATGATTGATGAAACGTTTAAAGATACTTATGATAATTGGTGGACAGCGGTGCGTCCGGATATAATGGACATGACTGAGTTCAAAAAACAATTTAAGGAGAAGTATTGGTCTGAATCGACCCAGAACATGATTAGGAATAATTTGAGTAACGGTCGATACGAAACAAATGTAGGCCAGTCCCCTACTTCATACTTTTTAGGAAAAGTATGTATGGCGCGGAACTTAGAGCCCAGAATTCCCGAAGAATGTTTGGTGATACAACTATCCTATCATTACGAGGAAGGGATAAAAAATGCGCGTATGTGTAGTCAAATCAAAACGATTCCAGCCATGGCCAAATTCTTGGAGAATTATGAACACGAGAACCAATACCAAAGAAATAGAATACTAAATCATAAATATCAGAAGTATGATAATAACGCGCCACCAACCAATTCTCATAATAACGATCGCAATCGACCTGCGCAGAACGTTAATACTAATAGAACACAAAATGAAAACACGAATAATAACTCCAGAAACTATAATTATCGCGGCAATAACAATTACAATTATCGTGATAGTCGCAATAATAGAGGAGATGGTGACAGACGACCCAATAATTATAGACATAACGTCAATTATATCTACTCCAGACCTCAAGGTAATCAGCGACGATACTACCCAAGGAGTCACCGATATGACAACCATTATGACCAATCTCGGCATGAAGTCAACTACCCACATGATGGAAATTATAGGATAGCAGAACATAATACGGAGGATCGCACTGAAACAGTACAAAATCAACACAGTAATCAAAATGAAAATAGAGAAGAGGGAGTAAGCCCTCATTTAAACTAATAGAGGCAGTGAAAATTAATGAATACCCGTCACTGAACCGTAATCTTGGGGAACAACGACTAATAAATAAAATTAAGTGTAATCGTAAAATAACCATAATTAATAACCACTATTTAAAGAATATCAGGGAAGATTTGTTGGAAGAGGATCAGAAACATGTAAACAGTAATAGTAATAACGAAATCATATATATATCAGCAAAATTCTAAAAGACAGTAAGACCAACTTACACAAATTATTTGAAATAACTATTATATATAAAACGAATTTAGTAAGAAACAAAAATTACTAAATCCAAAAGAAATATAATGAATAAATTCTAAAAATAATAAGAACAACTTATTACCAGTCTTGAAGAAAATTACTTGGAATTTTAAAAAGAATTTGAGTTGAATACTACCACTAAATTCTAAAAATAATAAGAACAACTTATTAAAGATTACCGAAGAAAGCGATAATTATTATTAATGTTTATAAAGAAACAGTGTGAATAATGAATAACAAACCCAAGATTACAGAAAAAGGCGAGAATTATTATTAAATGTTTATAAAGAAATATTGTGAATAATGAAGAATGGAACCCCAAGATAAAAGTTATTACCTCAAATCGACATATGCAAAATAAAGAAAAAAAAAAAAATCATATGACCTAAAATATATACTACATTGCCACATGATGGAACAATTTCAGTAAACGATTGAATGTAACCAATATAATGTTAAAGAAGACAAGAAAGAAAGAGTATTTATGAACATAAATCATTGAAAAATAAACAGCCAAAATAGTGAAATACGATAAGAAGAAGAATAGTTGGGGCTAAGGAATGTATTTAGTCAAAAATACAATTATAATGATCATCACACAACAACTATTTAGAAAATATTGTGATCAGAGAAAAAAAAAAACAAACGAAGAAGATACTTAACATTACAATTTCAACAAAAATGAAAACAAAAATGACTACAAATGATAACTGTCAAAGTCAATATCAACGAATGTTTAAGGAATTAAAATGGAAATACGAAATATGAAGAATAGTAATGAAGAAAAATAAATGCAACAAAGAAAAAATCTTTTCCCAAATATTTATTATTAAATGATTAAAGAGATTATTAGGAGATTATTATTATATTTTATAGCTGACTGTAGATGAATTCCAGCAGTACTATATTAAAATGTGGTGTGGGCAGCAGAGTATGAAGCCAAACAGTGCCTCTCTGAACTGTACCAACGCATGTGTTAGGGATTGTTAGGGATATTAAATATTTAAGGAATATTAGAATAGTTGCAAGAATAAATTCAGTTTCCAAAGGAATGTGACGAAGAAAACAGAAAGAAGTGAGTTGACAGAAGAATAATTGAAAAATACAGTAATTATAAATAGAAGAGATGTAAAACTAATGTATCAGTGAATAGCGTAGCCAACTACCAACAAGTAAGGTTTACAGAAATAAAATGATCAAGAATGTTAATTAAAATGATGAAAAGTTATTAAATAAAAAAAAGTATTAATACTAGTCTAATGAAGTTACATTGAGAATCCCATCGTCAACCATTAGCCATGAAATGAAGAAAAGGCATGTGAAAAAGACAAGTTTATTTGACCTAAACTTCATTCAGGTAAACTAAACTTTTTTAGGAGGGGAAGCATATGTAACGCAACAGAAATGCTAGCATTCATGTTACATAAAAGAAGATTCACAGAATAATAAACAACTTGATATTTAACCCCATAATAGAACAGAGATCCAATAATTACAATTATAATCATACACAAAATTAAATAAGGATGCAAGGTAGTGTTGACTAGAATAAACGAACCTGTAAGATAAATAATAGCTAATGATATATGTTTAATGAAAAGCAAAACAAAAAAAATGAACAATGACTTAATTTATGGTAATAACAAATAAGAATTTTGTGTTAAGAAGTATTATTTTATGACAAAAATGTTATGATAAAGTTTATGTGATGTTATATCAAATATGTGTTGAGTTAATGAAAAATAATGAAAGAAGTTGTATTATTCAATGACTGTCGTAGAATGAAGTGTGAGGCAGTTAATCAATGTTCATAAATTCGAATTCTGTTGTATGTGATCAAGAGATCAAGATAAAATTGTTATTAGATATAGAAAAATAATTGTTTATATAAGTGCTAATAATTAAGATTTGATTGTATGTATGAATTTATATAAAAGGGACTATAGATGCATAACAAACATAACCACAGGTAGATCAGTTTACAATAAAAGGCCTAACAGGCAAAAATAGTATATAAACACTAATAACATAAAGATTAGGTGCATCAATTAATAATACGCTATGAAGAGCTAGAAAAAAAAGAAAAACATTAAATTAATAATAATATTTAATAAAATTTATACAAATTATAATAATACCATAATGCCATAATATCGATTGGCAAAATATAATATCGAAGGTGGATTAAATATAATAAAAAAGAAAAAAAGCGGACTTATATCAAAAAATCAGTAGAATATGTGTATAAAGTAATAAACCAACTATCGGTAAAGTTACATCCCGATAGGACAGCAAATTGATAAAGAATAGATAAAAAATATATGAAAGAAACACTATATAGTCAAAACATGTGGAAGGCAGAAATTATTATATGTTGCTAGGGACGAAAAATAAGAACAAGAAGTTGTTGATTTTAGACAAGACAAGAATTGCTTTGAATAAACTGAAAGTGATGAGATTAAAAACCCAAGAATAATCTATTTAATTGTAATATTCGAAATTACCAGATACTATTATAAAAATACAAAATTCTAATGACAATATTTACGTCTACTACCAATACAGATAAACAAAAATAACACTACAATATGAAATGATAATAGAGAGTAAATAATTGAAGTCTACAAGAAAGAACTTGGACTGTCCCATATCCGAAGAGAATTGATGAGATATTAAAGAAATAGAAAGAATTAACAGTAACACAACTCATAATAATCACAACACCAGAAATTATAACCTTGCAAATACACGGAACAACACTAATTGCTTCAACCGAAGGAAGAACTTATTTGGATCCTGGCGGTGCAGAAGAAACATCAATCGAGCTGTAAATCAATCCGGAAGCTGTATTCCGAAGTGGACAGGACAAGAATTACTTTTATTAAACCGAAGACAGAAAACCGTACTGAATGACCATTCAAAACAGTAAATTTAGCGATCAACCGCCTACACGATTTGCTTCGTTCGAGTCTGGTAAATTATATTATATTAATCATACTAAATACACAACACATAAATATTGTAAATCTTGCATTCTTATCTGTGTATTTTTAGTCTTCCCCACAGTTACAAGAACCTTCACACCCTGAAATAAATTAAATACAAATCAAAACATAATATATAACCAAATATAAATAAAGGATTAAAATAATCAACAATCGATACCTGAAGTCTATAGTCCAAGCATATGTTAATTAGCACATATCTTATTTTATGTGAATCAAGTAAACAAATAAAGAACCTTTATATATTTGTCAAATCTTGTTATTTGGAGTATGGTTAGTGAACTGGGAACAAAAAGTAACTGAATAAGTATAGAATAAATGGTTAATATAAACTTCGAAATAACCTATAAGTTTCGTTGAGCCGATACTGCAGCGCTTATAGCGGAATTATCCGACACCAAAGAGGGAGTGTAAAATTACGAATTTAGACAGATCTCTCTTCAAGGTATAATAGGGTTGGATGAAATTGTAGAATAACGATTAAGTTGTTTAAGTTCTAGGCACACTAACACTGATAATTATTAAAGAGTTAAGTTAATATTAGTTAATTACATCCACATATTCCACAACTCCAAATATCTCCGAGATTTATATAATTAAAGTAATACAAAACAAATTGACAAATACAACAGTGGGGTTTTAGGGAGAGGAAACCCGTTTAAGTACAAATTGGCTTTCATCCCGTGGCTTGAACAGTAGCGGCTACACCCCGGTTTAAGTACAAATTGGCGCCCAACGTGGGGTTTAAGTTAAGTAACTATAAGTATAATAACATTACTTAACCAGAGCAGGCAGCTGTGGGAGAGTAAACATGCATACCAGAGGTAGATCAAGGATTAGGGCAGGAGAAACGGAGAAGGAAATAGATGAACAAGAACAGGAAATAGAACTAACAGACAGTGAAATGGAACAACAGACAGACGAAATAACGGAAACTGAAATTATTACGGACAAGGAAAAGGAAATAATTGAAGAAGTTGCCCAAGGGGATCAACCAGATAAGCCTAACCAAAAGGAAGACTTGAGTATACAGGAAATGTTGAAACTACTATTGGAAAAATCGAAGAGACAGGAGGGAAACTCAAAGAGCCTGGAGGAAAAATACGATAAAACCCATGAGGAAATTAAGGAAACCTCAAAACAAATGAACGAAAGATTAAACAAAATTCACGAAAGGTTAGATAGGAATGATGACGGTTTAAAACAAATGAAGGAAGACATCTTACAAATACATGAAGACAATTTAAGGCAAATTAATGAAAAAATTGAAAATCTTCATGTATCAATTAACCAGAAGGTGGACCAAAATAATGAGGAAAGAAAATTAGAAGTAGCCAAAACAAATGAAGGACTAGAAAAAACTAACGAAACAATAGTACAGATTCGTGAAAAATTACAGAATAAAATTAATGACACAAAAATTGAGAATAAAACATTGGTCGAAGAAATCCAACAGGAAACTGTCGGAAAATATGATTCAATTAAAAACGAAGTACATCAGGTACGGGAAGAGAATAAGGAAGGAATTAGACAAATACAGACAGACATGGGCGAACGACTCGAAATAGTCTATGGCAATTTAAATAGTATGGAAGGTCAAATCAATACCAATAAAAATAAAATAGAAGAAATTAGTAGACGTGAATTACAATTACAAGAAGAAGTAGATTCATGGCGGGATAGGACATGCCAACATAGTCATACAAATAACCATGAGAACCGAGAATCGATTAATTTTCGTAATTACAAGCGCAATCCTATGGAATTTTTAAAGAGATTGGAAGAAGTGATCATAAGAAATAGAGAGAATCGCTGGAGTATTATACGAAGCATGATTGATGAAACGTTTAAAGATACTTATGATAATTGGTGGACAGCGGTGCGTCCGGATATAATGGACATGACTGAGTTCAAAAAAAAATTTAAGGAGAAGTATTGGTCTGAATCGACCCAGAACATGATTAGGAATAATTTGAGTAACGGTCGATACGAAACAAATGTAGGCCAGTCCCCTACTTCATACTTTTTAGGAAAAGTATGTATGGCGCGGAACTTAGAGCCCAGAATTCCCGAAGAATGTTTGGTGATACAACTATCCTATCATTACGAGGAAGGGATAAAAAATGCGCGTATGTGTAGTCAAATCAAAACGATTCCAGCCATGGCCAAATTCTTGGAGAATTATGAACACGAGAACCAATACCAAAGAAATAGAATACTAAATCATAAATATCAGAAGTATGATAATAACGCGCCACCAACCAATTCTCATAATAACGATCGCAATCGACCTGCGCAGAACGTTAATACTAATAGAACACAAAATGAAAACACGAATAATAACTCCAGAAACTATAATTATCGCGGCAATAACAATTACAATTATCGTGATAGTCGCAATAATAGAGGAGATGGTGACAGACGACCCAATAATTATAGACATAACGTCAATTATATCTACTCCAGACCTCAAGGTAATCAGCGACGATACTACCCAAGGAGTCACCGATATGACAACCATTATGACCAATCTCGGCATGAAGTCAACTACCCACATGATGGAAATTATAGGATAGCAGAACATAATACGGAGGATCGCACTGAAACAGTACAAAATCAACACAGTAATCAAAATGAAAATAGAGAAGAGGGAGTAAGCCCTCATTTAAACTAATAGAGGCAGTGAAAAGTAATGAATACCCGTCACTGAACCGTAATCTTGGGGAACAACGACTAATAAATAAAATTAAGTGTAATCGTAAAATAACCATAATTAATAACCACTATTTAAAGAATATCAGGGAAGATTTGTTGGAAGAGGATCAGAAACATGTAAACAGTAATAGTAATAACGAAATCATATATATATCAGCAAAATTCTAAAAGACAGTAAGACCAACTTACACAAATTATTTGAAATAACTATTATATATAAAACGAATTTAGTAAGAAACAAAAATTACTAAATCCAAAAGAAATATAATGAATAAATTCTAAAAATAATAAGAACAACTTATTACCAGTCTTGAAGAAAATTACTTGGAATTTTAAAAAGAATTTGAGTTGAATACTACCACTAAATTCTAAAAATAATAAGAACAACTTATTAAAGATTACCGAAGAAAGCGATAATTATTATTAATGTTTATAAAGAAACAGTGTGAATAATGAATAACAAACCCAAGATTACAGAAAAAGGCGAGAATTATTATTAAATGTTTATAAAGAAATATTGTGAATAATGAAGAATGGAACCCCAAGATAAAAGTTATTACCTCAAATCGACATATGCAAAATAAAGAAAAAAAAAAAAATCATATGACCTAAAATATATACTACATTGCCACATGATGGAACAATTTCAGTAAACGATTGAATGTAACCAATATAATGTTAAAGAAGACAAGAAAGAAAGAGTATTTATGAACATAAATCATTGAAAAATAAACAGCCAAAATAGTGAAATACGATAAGAAGAAGAATAGTTGGGGCTAAGGAATGTATTTAGTCAAAAATACAATTATAATGATCATCACACAACAACTATTTAGAAAATATTGTGATCAGAGAAAAAAAAAAACAAACGAAGAAGATACTTAACATTACAATTTCAACAAAAATGAAAACAAAAATGACTACAAATGATAACTGTCAAAGTCAATATCAACGAATGTTTAAGGAATTAAAATGGAAATACGAAATATGAAGAATAGTAATGAAGAAAAATAAATGCAACAAAGAAAAAATCTTTTCCCAAATATTTATTATTAAATGATTAAAGAGATTATTAGGAGATTATTATTATATTTTATAGCTGACTGTAGATGAATTCCAGCAGTACTATATTAAAATGTGGTGTGGGCAGCAGAGTATGAAGCCAAACAGTGCCTCTCTGAACTGTACCAACGCATGTGTTAGGGATTGTTAGGGATATTAAATATTTAAGGAATATTAGAATAGTTGCAAGAATAAATTCAGTTTCCAAAGGAATGTGACGAAGAAAACAGAAAGAAGTGAGTTGACAGAAGAATAATTGAAAAATACAGTAATTATAAATAGAAGAGATGTAAAACTAATGTATCAGTGAATAGCGTAGCCAACTACCAACAAGTAAGGTTTACAGAAATAAAATGATCAAGAATGTTAATTAAAATGATGAAAAGTTATTAAATAAAAAAAAGTATTAATACTAGTCTAATGAAGTTACATTGAGAATCCCATCGTCAACCATTAACCATGAAATGAAGAAAAGGCATGTGAAAAAGACAAGTTTATTTGACCTAAACTTCATTCAGGTAAACTAAACTTTTTTAGGAGGGGAAGCATATGTAACGCAACAGAAATGCTAGCATTCATGTTACATAAAAGAAGATTCACAGAATAATAAACAACTTGATATTTAACCCCATAATAGAACAGAGATCCAATAATTACAATTATAATCATAGACAAAATTAAATAAGGATGCAAGGTAGTGTTGACTAGAATAAACGAACCTGTAAGATAAATAATAGCTAATGATATATGTTTAATGAAAAGCAAAACAAAAAAAATGAACAATGACTTAATTTATGGTAATAACAAATAAGAATTTTGTGTTAAGAAGTATTATTTTATGACAAAAATGTTATGATAAAGTTTATGTGATGTTATATCAAATATGTGTTGAGTTAATGAAAAATAATGAAAGAAGTTGTATTATTCAATGACTGTCGTAGAATGAAGTGTGAGGCAGTTAATCAATGTTCATAAATTCGAATTCTGTTGTATGTGATCAAGAGATCAAGATAAAATTGTTATTAGATATAGAAAAATAATTGTTTATATAAGTGCTAATAATTAAGATTTGATTGTATGTATGAATTTATATAAAAGGGAATATAGATGCATAACAAACATAACCACAGGTAGATCAGTTTACAATAAAAGGCCTAACAGGCAAAAATACTATATAAACACTAATAACATAAAGATTAGGTGCATCAATTAATAATACGCTATGAAGAGCTAGAAAAAAAAGAAAAACATTAAATTAATAATAATATTTAATAAAATTTATACAAATTATAATAATACCATAATGCCATAATATCGATTGGCAAAATATAATATCGAAGGTGGATTAAATATAATAAAAAAGAAAAAAAGCGGACTTATATCAAAAAATCAGTAGAATATGTGTATAAAGTAATAAACCAACTATCGGTAAAGTTACATCCCGATAGGACAGCAAATTGATAAAGAATAGATAAAAAATATATGAAAGAAACACTATATAGTCAAAACATGTGGAAGGCAGAAATTATTATATGTTGCTAGGGACGAAAAATAAGAACAAGAAGTTGTTGATTTTAGACAAGACAAGAATTGCTTTGAATAAACTGAAAGTGATGAGATTAAAAACCCAAGAATAATCTATTTAATTGTAATATTCGAAATTACCAGATACTATTATAAAAATACAAAATTCTAATGACAATATTTACGTCTACTACCAATACAGATAAACAAAAATAACACTACAATATGAAATGATAATAGAGAGTAAATAATTGAAGTCTACAAGAAAGAACTTGGACTGTCCCATATCCGAAGAGAATTGATGAGATATTAAAGAAATAGAAAGAATTAACAGTAACACAACTCATAATAATCACAACACCAGAAATTATAACCTTGCAAATACACGGAACAACACTAATTGCTTCAACCGAAGGAAGAACTTATTTGGATCCTGGCGGTGCAGAAGAAACATCAATCGAGCTGTAAATCAATCCGGAAGCTGTATTCCGAAGTGGACAGGACAAGAATTACTTTTATTAAACAGAAGACAGAAAACCGTACTGAATAACCATTCAAAACAGTAAATTTAGCGATCAACCGCCTACACGATTTGCTTCGTTCGAGTCTGGTAAATTATATTATATTAATCATACTAAATACACAACACATAAATATTGTAAATCTTGCATTCTTATCTGTGTATTTTTAGTCTTCCCCACAGTTACAAGAACCTTCACACCCTGAAATAAATTAAATACAAATCAAAACATAATATATAACCAAATATAAATAAAGGATTAAAATAATCAACAATCGATACCTGAAGTCTATAGTCCAAGCATATGTTAATTAGCACATATCTTATTTTATGTGAATCAAGTAAACAAATAAAGAACCTTTATATATTTGTCAAATCTTGTTATTTGGAGTATGGTTAGTGAACTGGGAACAAAAAGTAACTGAATAAGTATAGAATAAATGGTTAATATAAACTTCGAAATAACCTATAAGTTTCGTTGAGCCGATACTGCAGCGCTTATAGCGGAATTATCCGACACCAAAGAGGGAGTGTAAAATTACGAATTTAGACAGATCTCTCTTCAAGGTATAATAGGGTTGGATGAAATTGTAGAATAACGATTAAGTTGTTTAAGTTCTAGGCACACTAACACTGATAATTATTAAAGAGTTAAGTTAATATTAGTTAATTACATCCACATATTCCACAACTCCAAATATCTCCGAGATTTATATAATTAAAGTAATACAAAACAAATTGACAAATACAACAGTGGGGTTTTAAGGAGAGGAAACCCGTTTAAGTACAAATTGGCTTTCATCCCGTGGCTTGAACAGTAGCGGCTACACCCCGGTTTAAGTACAAATTGGCGCCCAACGTGGGGCTTAAGTTAAGTAACTATAAGTATAATAACATTACTTAACCAGAGCAGGCAACTGTGGGAGAGTAAACATGCATACCAGAGGTAGATCAAGGATTAGGGCAGGAGAAACGGAGAAGGAAATAGATGAACAAGAACAGGAAATAGAACTAACAGACAGTGAAATGGAACAACAGACAGACGAAATAACGGAAACTGAAATTATTACGGACAAGGAAAAGGAAATAATTGAAGAAGTTGCCCAAGGGGATCAACCAGATAAGCCTAACCAAAAGGAAGACTTGAGTATACAGGAAATGTTGAAACTACTATTGGAAAAATCGAAGAGACAGGAGGGAAACTCAAAGAGACTGGAGGAAAAATACGATAAAACCCATGAGGAAATTAAGGAAACCTCAAAACAAATGAACGAAAGATTAAACAAAATTCACGAAAGGTTAGATAGGAATGATGACGGTTTAAAACAAATGAAGGAAGACATCTTACAAATACATGAAGACAATTTAAGGCAAATTAATGAAAAAATTGAAAATCTTCATGTATCAATTAACCAGAAGGTGGACCAAAATAATGAGGAAAGAAAATTAGAAGTAGCCAAAACAAATGAAGGACTAGAAAAAACTAACGAAACAATAGTACAGATTCGTGAAGAATTACAGAATAAAATTAATGACACAAAAATTGAGAATAAAACATTGGTCGAAGAAATCCAACAGGAAACTGTCGGAAAATATGATTCAATTAAAAACGAAGTACATCAGGTACGGGAAGAGAATAAGGAAGGAATTAGACAAATACAGACAGACATGGGCGAACGACTCGAAATAGTCTATGGCAATTTAAATAGTATGGAAGGTCAAATCAATACCAATAAAAATAAAATAGAAGAAATTAGTAGACGTGAATTACAATTACAAGAAGAAGTAGATTCATGGCGGGATAGGACATGCCAACATAGTCATACAAATAACCATGAGAACCGAGAATCGATTAATTTTCGTAATTACAAGCGCAATCCTATGGAATTTTTAAAGAGATTGGAAGAAGTGATCATAAGAAATAGAGAGAATCGCTGGAGTATTATACGAAGCATGATTGATGAAACGTTTAAAGATACTTATGATAATTGGTGGACAGCGGTGCGTCCGGATATAATGGACATGACTGAGTTCAAAAAACAATTTAAGGAGAAGTATTGGTCTAAATCGACCCAGAACATGATTAGGAATAATTTGAGTAACGGTCGATACGAAACAAATGTAGGCCAGTCCCCTACTTCATACTTTTTAGGAAAAGTATGTATGGCGCGGAACTTAGAGCCCAGAATTCCCGAAGAATGTTTGGTGATACAACTATCCTATCATTACGAGGAAGGGATAAAAAATGCGCGTATGTGTAGTCAAATCAAAACGATTCCAGCCATGGCCAAATTCTTGGAGAATTATGAACACGAGAACCAATACCAAAGAAATAGAATACTAAATCATAAATATCAGAAGTATGATAATAACGCGCCACCAACCAATTCTCATAATAACGATCGCAATCGACCTGCGCAGAACGTTAATACTAATAGAACACAAAATGAAAACACGAATAATAACTCCAGAAACTATAATTATCGCGGCAATAACAATTACAATTATCGTGATAGTCGCAATAATAGAGGAGATGGTGACAGACGACCCAATAATTATAGACATAACGTCAATTATATCTACTCCAGACCTCAAGGTAATCAGCGACGATACTACCCAAGGAGTCACCGATATGACAACCATTATGACCAATCTCGGCATGAAGTCAACTACCCACATGATGGAAATTATAGGATAGCAGAACATAATACGGAGGATCGCACTGAAACAGTACAAAATCAACACAGTAATCAAAATGAAAATAGAGAAGAGGGAGTAAGCCCTCATTTAAACTAATAGAGGCAGTGAAAATTAATGAATACCCGTCACTGAACCGTAATCTTGGGGAACAACGACTAATAAATAAAATTAAGTGTAATCGTAAAATAACCATAATTAATAACCACTATTTAAAGAATATCAGGGAAGATTTGTTGGAAGAGGATCAGAAGCATGTAAACAGTAATAGTAATAACGAAATCATATATATATCAGCAAAATTCTAAAAGACAGTAAGACCAACTTACACAAATTATTTGAAATAACTATTATATATAAAACGAATTTAGTAAGAAACAAAAATTACTAAATCCAAAAGAAATATAATGAATAAATTCTAAAAATAATAAGAACAACTTATTACCAGTCTTGAAGAAAATTACTTGGAATTTTAAAAAGAATTTGAGTTGAATACTACCACTAAATTCTAAAAATAATAAGAACAACTTATTAAAGATTACCGAAGAAAGCGATAATTATTATTAATGTTTATAAAGAAACAGTGTGAATAATGAATAACAAACCCAAGATTACAGAAAAAGGCGAGAATTATTATTAAATGTTTATAAAGAAATATTGTGAATAATGAAGAATGGAACCCCAAGATAAAAGTTATTACCTCAAATCGACATATGCAAAATAAAGAAAAAAAAAAAAATCATATGACCTAAAATATATACTACATTGCCACATGATGGAACAATTTCAGTAAACGATTGAATGTAACCAATATAATGTTAAAGAAGACAAGAAAGAAAGAGTATTTATGAACATAAATCATTGAAAAATAAACAGCCAAAATAGTGAAATACGATAAGAAGAAGAATAGTTGGGGCTAAGGAATGTATTTAGTCAAAAATACAATTATAATGATCATCACACAACAACTATTTAGAAAATATTGTGATCAGAGAAAAAAAAAAACAAACGAAGAAGATACTTAACATTACAATTTCAACAAAAATGAAAACAAAAATGACTACAAATGATAACTGTCAAAGTCAATATCAACGAATGTTTAAGGAATTAAAATGGAAATACGAAATATGAAGAATAGTAATGAAGAAAAATAAATGCAACAAAGAAAAAATCTTTTCCCAAATATTTATTATTAAATGATTAAAGAGATTATTAGGAGATTATTATTATATTTTATAGCTGACTGTAGATGAATTCCAGCAGTACTATATTAAAATGTGGTGTGGGCAGCAGAGTATGAAGCCAAACAGTGCCTCTCTGAACTGTACCAACGCATGTGTTAGGGATTGTTAGGGATATTAAATATTTAAGGAATATTAGAATAGTTGCAAGAATAAATTCAGTTTCCAAAGGAATGTGACGAAGAAAACAGAAAGAAGTGAGTTGACAGAAGAATAATTGAAAAATACAGTAATTATAAATAGAAGAGATGTAAAACTAATGTATCAGTGAATAGCGTAGCCAACTACCAACAAGTAAGGTTTACAGAAATAAAATGATCAAGAATGTTAATTAAAATGATGAAAAGTTATTAAATAAAAAAAAGTATTAATACTAGTCTAATGAAGTTACATTGAGAATCCCATCGTCAACCATTAACCATGAAATGAAGAAAAGGCATGTGAAAAAGACAAGTTTATTTGACCTAAACTTCATTCAGGTAAACTAAACTTTTTTAGGAGGGGAAGCATATGTAACGCAACAGAAATGCTAGCATTCATGTTACATAAAAGAAGATTCACAGAATAATAAACAACTTGATATTTAACCCCATAATAGAACAGAGATCCAATAATTACAATTATAATCATTGACAAAATTAAATAAGGATGCAAGGTAGTGTTGACTAGAATAAACGAACCTGTAAGATAAATAATAGCTAATGATATATGTTTAATGAAAAGCAAAACAAAAAAAATGAACAATGACTTAATTTATGGTAATAACAAATAAGAATTTTGTGTTAAGAAGTATTATTTTATGACAAAAATATTATGATAAAGTTTATGTGATGTTATATCAAATATGTGTTGAGTTAATGAAAAATAATGAAAGAAGTTGTATTATTCAATGACTGTCGTAGAATGAAGTGTGAGGCAGTTAATCAATGTTCATAAATTCGAATTCTGTTGTATGTGATCAAGAGATCAAGATAAAATTGTTATTAGATATAGAAAAATAATTGTTTATATAAGTGCTAATAATTAAGATTTGATTGTATGTATGAATTTATATAAAAGGGACTATAGATGCATAACAAACACAACCACAGGTAGATCAGTTTACAATAAAAGGCCTAACAGGCAAAAATACTATATAAACACTAATAACATAAAGATTAGGTGCATCAATTAATAATACGCTATGAAGAGCTAGAAAAAAAAGAAAAACATTAAATTAATAATAATATTTAATAAAATTTATACAAATTATAATAATACCATAATGCCATAATATCGATTGGCAAAATATAATATCGAAGGTGGATTAAATATAATAAAAAAGAAAAAAAGCGGACTTATATCAAAAAATCAGTAGAATATGTGTATAAAGTAATAAACCAACTATCGGTAAAGTTACATCCCGATAGGACAGCAAATTGATAAAGAATAGATAAAAAATATATGAAAGAAACACTATATAGTCAAAACATGTGGAAGGCAGAAATTATTATATGTTGCTAGGGACGAAAAATAAGAACAAGAAGTTGTTGATTTTAGACAAGACAAGAATTGCTTTGAATAAACTGAAAGTGATGAGATTAAAAACCCAAGAATAATCTATTTAATTGTAATATTCGAAATTACCAGATACTATTATAAAAATACAAAATTCTAATGACAATATTTACGTCTACTACCAATACAGATAAACAAAAATAACACTACAATATGAAATGATAATAGAGAGTAAATAATTGAAGTCTACAAGAAAGAACTTGGACTGTCCCATATCCGAAGAGAATTGATGAGATATTAAAGAAATAGAAAGAATTAACAGTAACACAACTCATAATAATCACAACACCAGAAATTATAACCTTGCAAATACACGGAACAACACTAATTGCTTCAACCGAAGGAAGAACTTATTTGGATCCTGGCGGTGCAGAAGAAACATCAATCGAGCTGTAAATCAATCCGGAAGCTGTATTCCGAAGTGGACAGGACAAGAATTACTTTTATTAAACCGAAGACAGAAAACCGTACTGAATAACCATTCAAAACAGTAAATTTAGCGATCAACCGCCTACACGATTTGCTTCGTTCGAGTCTGGTAAATTATATTATATTAATCATACTAAATACACAACACATAAATATTGTAAATCTTGCATTCTTATCTGTGTATTTTTAGTCTTCCCCACAGTTACAAGAACCTTCACACCCTGAAATAAATTAAATACAAATCAAAACATAATATATAACCAAATATAAATAAAGGATTAAAATAATCAACAATCGATACCTGAAGTCTATAGTCCAAGCATATGTTAATTAGCACATATCTTATTTTATGTGAATCAAGTAAACAAATAAAGAACCTTTATATATTTGTCAAATCTTGTTATTTGGAGTATGGTTAGTGAACTGGGAACAAAAAGTAACTGAATAAGTATAGAATAAATGGTTAATATAAACTTCGAAATAACCTATAAGTTTCGTTGAGCCGATACTGCAGCGCTTATAGCGGAATTATCCGACACCAAAGAGGGAGTGTAAAATTACGAATTTAGACAGATCTCTCTTCAAGGTATAATAGGGTTGGATGAAATTGTAGAATAACGATTAAGTTGTTTAAGTTCTAGGCACACTAACACTGATAATTATTAAAGAGTTAAGTTAATATTAGTTAATTACATCCACATATTCCACAACTCCAAATATCTCCGAGATTTATATAATTAAAGTAATACAAAACAAATTGACAAATACAACAGTGGGGTTTTAAGGAGAGGAAACCCGTTTAAGTACAAATTGGCTTTCATCCCGTGGCTTGAACAGTAGCGGCTACACCCCGGTTTAAGTACAAATTGGCGCCCAACGTGGGGCTTAAGTTAAGTAACTATAAGTATAATAACATTACTTAACCAGAGCAGGCAACTGTGGGAGAGTAAACATGCATACCAGAGGTAGATCAAGGATTAGGGCAGGAGAAACGGAGAAGGAAATAGATGAACAAGAACAGGAAATAGAACTAACAGACAGTGAAATGGAACAACAGACAGACGAAATAACGGAAACTGAAATTATTACGGACAAGGAAAAGGAAATAATTGAAGAAGTTGCCCAAGGGGATCAACCAGATAAGCCTAACCAAAAGGAAGACTTGAGTATACAGGAAATGTTGAAACTACTATTGGAAAAATCGAAGAGACAGGAGGGAAACTCAAAGAGACTGGAGGAAAAATACGATAAAACCCATGAGGAAATTAAGGAAACCTCAAAACAAATGAACGAAAGATTAAACAAAATTCACGAAAGGTTAGATAGGAATGATGACGGTTTAAAACAAATGAAGGAAGACATCTTACAAATACATGAAGACAATTTAAGGCAAATTAATGAAAAAATTGAAAATCTTCATGTATCAATTAACCAGAAGGTGGACCAAAATAATGAGGAAAGAAAATTAGAAATAGCCAAAACAAATGAAGGACTAGAAAAAACTAACGAAACAATAGTACAGATTCGTGAAGAATTACAGAATAAAATTAATGACACAAAAATTGAGAATAAAACATTGGTCGAAGAAATCCAACAGGAAACTGTCGGAAAATATGATTCAATTAAAAACGAAGTACATCAGGTACGGGAAGAGAATAAGGAAGGAATTAGACAAATACAGACAGACATGGGCGAACGACTCGAAATAGTCTATGGCAATTTAAATAGTATGGAAGGTCAAATCAATACCAATAAAAATAAAATAGAAGAAATTAGTAGACGTGAATTACAATTACAAGAAGAAGTAGATTCATGGCGGGATAGGACATGCCAACATAGTCATACAAATAACCATGAGAACCGAGAATCGATTAATTTTCGTAATTACAAGCGCAATCCTATGGAATTTTTAAAGAGATTGGAAGAAGTGATCATAAGAAATAGAGAGAATCGCTGGAGTATTATACGAAGCATGATTGATGAAACGTTTAAAGATACTTATGATAATTGGTGGACAGCGGTGCGTCCGGATATAATGGACATGACTGAGTTCAAAAAACAATTTAAGGAGAAGTATTGGTCTGAATCGACCCAGAACATGATTAGGAATAATTTGAGTAACGGTCGATACAAAACAAATGTAGGCCAGTCCCCTACTTCATACTTTTTAGGAAAAGTATGTATGGCGCGGAACTTAGAGCCCAGAATTCCCGAAGAATGTTTGGTGATACAACTATCCTATCATTACGAGGAAGGGATAAAAAATGCGCGTATGTGTAGTCAAATCAAAACGATTCCAGCCATGGCCAAATTCTTGGAGAATTATGAACACGAGAACCAATACCAAAGAAATAGAATACTAAATCATAAATATCAGAAGTATGATAATAACGCGCCACCAACCAATTCTCATAATAACGATCGCAATCGACCTGCGCAGAACGTTAATACTAATAGAACACAAAATGAAAACACGAATAATAACTCCAGAAACTATAATTATCGCGGCAATAACAATTACAATTATCGTGATAGTCGCAATAATAGAGGAGATGGTGACAGACGACCCAATAATTATAGACATAACGTCAATTATATCTACTCCAGACCTCAAGGTAATCAGCGACGATACTACCCAAGGAGTCACCGATATGACAACCATTATGACCAATCTCGGCATGAAGTCAACTACCCACATGATGGAAATTATAGGATAGCAGAACATAATACGGAGGATCGCACTGAAACAGTACAAAATCAACACAGTAATCAAAATGAAAATAGAGAAGAGGGAGTAAGCCCTCATTTAAACTAATAGAGGCAGTGAAAATTAATGAATACCCGTCACTGAACCGTAATCTTGGGGAACAACGACTAATAAATAAAATTAAGTGTAATCGTAAAATAACCATAATTAATAACCACTATTTAAAGAATATCAGGGAAGATTTGTTGGAAGAGGATCAGAAACATGTAAACAGTAATAGTAATAACGAAATCATATATATATCAGCAAAATTCTAAAAGACAGTAAGACCAACTTACACAAATTATTTGAAATAACTATTATATATAAAACGAATTTAGTAAGAAACAAAAATTACTAAATCCAAAAGAAATATAATGAATAAATTCTAAAAATAATAAGAACAACTTATTACCAGTCTTGAAGAAAATTACTTGGAATTTTAAAAAGAATTTGAGTTGAATACTACCACTAAATTCTAAAAATAATAAGAACAACTTATTAAAGATTACCGAAGAAAGCGATAATTATTATTAATGTTTATAAAGAAACAGTGTGAATAATGAATAACAAACCCAAGATTACAGAAAAAGGCGAGAATTATTATTAAATGTTTATAAAGAAATATTGTGAATAATGAAGAATGGAACCCCAAGATAAAAGTTATTACCTCAAATCGACATATGCAAAATAAAGAAAAAAAAAAAAAATCATATGACCTAAAATATATACTACATTGCCACATGATGGAACAATTTCAGTAAACGATTGAATGTAACCAATATAATGTTAAAGAAGACAAGAAAGAAAGAGTATTTATGAACATAAATCATTGAAAAATAAACAGCCAAAATAGTGAAATACGATAAGAAGAAGAATAGTTGGGGCTAAGGAATGTATTTAGTCAAAAATACAATTATAATGATCATCACACAACAACTATTTAGAAAATATTGTGATCAGAGAAAAAAAAAAACAAACGAAGAAGATACTTAACATTACAATTTCAACAAAAATGAAAACAAAAATGACTACAAATGATAACTGTCAAAGTCAATATCAACGAATGTTTAAGGAATTAAAATGGAAATACGAAATATGAAGAATAGTAATGAAGAAAAATAAATGCAACAAAGAAAAAATCTTTTCCCAAATATTTATTATTAAATGATTAAAGAGATTATTAGGAGATTATTATTATATTTTATAGCTGACTGTAGATGAATTCCAGCAGTACTATATTAAAATGTGGTGTGGGCAGCAGAGTATGAAGCCAAACAGTGCCTCTCTGAACTGTACCAACGCATGTGTTAGGGATTGTTAGGGATATTAAATATTTAAGGAATATTAGAATAGTTGCAAGAATAAATTCAGTTTCCAAAGGAATGTGACGAAGAAAACAGAAAGAAGTGAGTTGACAGAAGAATAATTGAAAAATACAGTAATTATAAATAGAAGAGATGTAAAACTAATGTATCAGTGAATAGCGTAGCCAACTACCAACAAGTAAGGTTTACAGAAATAAAATGATCAAGAATGTTAATTAAAATGATGAAAAGTTATTAAATAAAAAAAAGTATTAATACTAGTCTAATGAAGTTACATTGAGAATCCCATCGCCAACCATTAACCATGAAATGAAGAAAAGGCATGTGAAAAAGACAAGTTTATTTGACCTAAACTTCATTCAGGTAAACTAAACTTTTTTAGGAGGGGAAGCATATGTAACGCAACAGAAATGCTAGCATTCATGTTACATAAAAGAAGATTCACAGAATAATAAACAACTTGATATTTAACCCCATAATAGAACAGAGATCCAATAATTACAATTATAATCATAGACAAAATTAAATAAGGATGCAAGGTAGTGTTGACTAGAATAAACGAACCTGTAAGATAAATAATAGCTAATGATATATGTTTAATGAAAAGCAAAACAAAAAAAATGAACAATGACTTAATTTATGGTAATAACAAATAAGAATTTTGTGTTAAGAAGTATTATTTTATGACAAAAATGTTATGATAAAGTTTATGTGATGTTATATCAAATATGTGTTGAGTTAATGAAAAATAATGAAAGAAGTTGTATTATTCAATGACTGTCGTAGAATGAAGTGTGAGGCAGTTAATCAATGTTCATAAATTCGAATTCTGTTGTATGTGATCAAGAGATCAAGATAAAATTGTTATTAGATATAGAAAAATAATTGTTTATATAAGTGCTAATAATTAAGATTTGATTGTATGTATGAATTTATATAAAAGGGACTATAGATGCATAACAAACATAACCACAGGTAGATCAGTTTACAATAAAAGGCCTAACAGGCAAAAATACTATATAAACACTAATAACATAAAGATTAGGTGCATCAATTAATAATACGCTATGAAGAGCTAGAAAAAAAAGAAAAACATTAAATTAATAATAATATTTAATAAAATTTATACAAATTATAATAATACCATAATGCCATAATATCGATTGGCAAAATATAATATCGAAGGTGGATTAAATATAATAAAAAAGAAAAAAAGCGGACTTATATCAAAAAATCAGTAGAATATGTGTATAAAGTAATAAACCAACTATCGGTAAAGTTACATCCCGATAGGACAGCAAATTGATAAAGAATAGATAAAAAATATATGAAAGAAACACTATATAGTCAAAACATGTGGAAGGCAGAAATTATTATATGTTGCTAGGGACGAAAAATAAGAACAAGAAGTTGTTGATTTTAGACAAGACAAGAATTGCTTTGAATAAACTGAAAGTGATGAGATTAAAAACCCAAGAATAATCTATTTAATTGTAATATTCGAAATTACCAGATACTATTATAAAAATACAAAATTCTAATGACAATATTTACGTCTACTACCAATACAGATAAACAAAAATAACACTACAATATGAAATGATAATAGAGAGTAAATAATTGAAGTCTACAAGAAAGAACTTGGACTGTCCCATATCCGAAGAGAATTGATGAGATATTAAAGAAATAGAAAGAATTAACAGTAACACAACTCATAATAATCACAACACCAGAAATTATAACCTTGCAAATACACGGAACAACACTAATTGCTTCAACCGAAGGAAGAACTTATTTGGATCCTGGCGGTGCAGAAGAAACATCAATCGAGCTGTAAATCAATCCGGAAGCTGTATTCCGAAGTGGACAGGACAAGAATTACTTTTATTAAACCGAAGACAGAAAACCGTACTGAATAACCATTCAAAACAGTAAATTTAGCGATCAACCGCCTACACGATTTGCTTCGTTCGAGTCTGGTAAATTATATTATATTAATCATACTAAATACACAACACATAAATATTGTAAATCTTGCATTCTTATCTGTGTATTTTTAGTCTTCCCCACAGTTACAAGAACCTTCACACCCTGAAATAAATTAAATACAAATCAAAACATAATATATAACCAAATATAAATAAAGGATTAAAATAATCAACAATCGATACCTGAAGTCTATAGTCCAAGCATATGTTAATTAGCACATATCTTATTTTATGTGAATCAAGTAAACAAATAAAGAACCTTTATATATTTGTCAAATCTTGTTATTTGGAGTATGGTTAGTGAACTGGGAACAAAAAGTAACTGAATAAGTATAGAATAAATGGTTAATATAAACTTCGAAATAACCTATAAGTTTCGTTGAGCCGATACTGCAGCGCTTATAGCGGAATTATCCGACACCAAAGAGGGAGTGTAAAATTACGAATTTAGACAGATCTCTCTTCAAGGTATAATAGGGTTGGATGAAATTGTAGAATAACGATTAAGTTGTTTAAGTTCTAGGCACACTAACACTGATAATTATTAAAGAGTTAAGTTAATATTAGTTAATTACATCCACATATTCCACAACTCCAAATATCTCCGAGATTTATATAATTAAAGTAATACAAAACAAATTGACAAATACAACAGTGGGGTTTTAAGGAGAGGAAACCCGTTTAAGTACAAATTGGCTTTCATCCCGTGGCTTGAACAGTAGCGGCTACACCCCGGTTTAAGTACAAATTGGCGCCCAACGTGGGGCTTAAGTTAAGTAACTATAAGTATAATAACATTACTTAACCAGAGCAGGCAACTGTGGGAGAGTAAACATGCATACCAGAGGTAGATCAAGGATTAGGGCAGGAGAAACGGAGAAGGAAATAGATGAACAAGAACAGGAAATAGAACTAACAGACAGTGAAATGGAACAACAGACAGACGAAATAACGGAAACTGAAATTATTACGGACAAGGAAAAGGAAATAATTGAAGAAGTTGCCCAAGGGGATCAACCAGATAAGCCTAACCAAAAGGAAGACTTGAGTATACAGGAAATGTTGAAACTACTATTGGAAAAATCGAAGAGACAGGAGGGAAACTCAAAGAGACTGGAGGAAAAATACGATAAAACCCATGAGGAAATTAAGGAAACCTCAAAACAAATGAACGAAAGATTAAACAAAATTCACGAAAGGTTAGATAGGAATGATGACGGTTTAAAACAAATGAAGGAAGACATCTTACAAATACATGAAGACAATTTAAGGCAAATTAATGAAACAATTGAAAATCTTCATGTATCAATTAACCAGAAGGTGGACCAAAATAATGAGGAAAGAAAATTAGAAATAGCCAAAACAAATGAAGGACTAGAAAAAACTAACGAAACAATAGTACAGATTCGTGAAGAATTACAGAATAAAATTAATGACACAAAAATTGAGAATAAAACATTGGTCGAAGAAATCCAACAGGAAACTGTCGGAAAATATGATTCAATTAAAAACGAAGTACATCAGGTACGGGAAGAGAATAAGGAAGGAATTAGACAAATACAGACAGACATGGGCGAACGACTCGAAATAGTCTATGGCAATTTAAATAGTATGGAAGGTCAAATCAATACCAATAAAAATAAAATAGAAGAAATTAGTAGACGTGAATTACAATTACAAGAAGAAGTAGATTCATGGCGGGATAGGACATGCCAACATAGTCATACAAATAACCATGAGAACCGAGAATCGATTAATTTTCGTAATTACAAGCGCAATCCTATGGAATTTTTAAAGAGATTGGAAGAAGTGATCATAAGAAATAGAGAGAATCGCTGGAGTATTATACGAAGCATGATTGATGAAACGTTTAAAGATACTTATGATAATTGGTGGACAGCGGTGCGTCCGGATATAATGGACATGACTGAGTTCAAAAAACAATTTAAGGAGAAGTATTGGTCTGAATCGACCCAGAACATGATTAGGAATAATTTGAGTAACGGTCGATACGAAACAAATGTAGGCCAGTCCCCTACTTCATACTTTTTAGGAAAAGTATGTATGGCGCGGAACTTAGAGCCCAGAATTCCCGAAGAATGTTTGGTGATACAACTATCCTATCATTACGAGGAAGGGATAAAAAATGCGCGTATGTGTAGTCAAATCAAAACGATTCCAGCCATGGCCAAATTCTTGGAGAATTATGAACACGAGAACCAATACCAAAGAAATAGAATACTAAATCATAAATATCAGAAGTATGATAATAACGCGCCACCAACCAATTCTCATAATAACGATCGCAATCGACCTGCGCAGAACGTTAATACTAATAGAACACAAAATGAAAACACGAATAATAACTCCAGAAACTATAATTATCGCGGCAATAACAATTACAATTATCGTGATAGTCGCAATAATAGAGGAGATGGTGACAGACGACCCAATAATTATAGACATAACGTCAATTATATCTACACAAGACCTCACAAGGTAATCAGCGACGATACTACCCAAGGAGTCACCGATATGACAACCATTATGACCAATCTCGGCATGAAGTCAACTACCCACATGATGGAAATTATAGGATAGCAGAACATAATACGGAGGATCGCACTGAAACAGTACAAAATCAACACAGTAATCAAAATGAAAATAGAGAAGAGGGAGTAAGCCCTCATTTAAACTAATAGAGGCAGTGAAAATTAATGAATACCCGTCACTGAACCGTAATCTTGGGGAACAACGACTAATAAATAAAATTAAGTGTAATCGTAAAATAACCATAATTAATAACCACTATTTAAAGAATATCAGGGAAGATTTGTTGGAAGAGGATCAGAAACATGTAAACAGTAATAGTAATAACGAAATCATATATATATCAGCAAAATTCTAAAAGACAGTAAGACCAACTTACACAAATTATTTGAAATAACTATTATATATAAAACGAATTTAGTAAGAAACAAAAATTACTAAATCCAAAAGAAATATAATGAATAAATTCTAAAAATAATAAGAACAACTTATTACCAGTCTTGAAGAAAATTACTTGGAATTTTAAAAAGAATTTGAGTTGAATACTACCACTAAATTCTAAAAATAATAAGAACAACTTATTAAAGATTACCGAAGAAAGCGATAATTATTATTAATGTTTATAAAGAAACAGTGTGAATAATGAATAACAAACCCAAGATTACAGAAAAAGGCGAGAATTATTATTAAATGTTTATAAAGAAATATTGTGAATAATGAAGAATGGAACCCCAAGATAAAAGTTATTACCTCAAATCGACATATGCAAAATAAAGAAAAAAAAAAAAAATCATATGACCTAAAATATATACTACATTGCCACATGATGGAACAATTTCAGTAAACGATTGAATGTAACCAATATAATGTTAAAGAAGACAAGAAAGAAAGAGTATTTATGAACATAAATCATTGAAAAATAAACAGCCAAAATAGTGAAATACGATAAGAAGAAGAATAGTTGGGGCTAAGGAATGTATTTAGTCAAAAATACAATTATAATGATCATCACACAACAACTATTTAGAAAATATTGTGATCAGAGAAAAAAAAAAACAAACGAAGAAGATACTTAACATTACAATTTCAACAAAAATGAAAACAAAAATGACTACAAATGATAACTGTCAAAGTCAATATCAACGAATGTTTAAGGAATTAAAATGGAAATACGAAATATGAAGAATAGTAATGAAGAAAAATAAATGCAACAAAGAAAAAATCTTTTCCCAAATATTTATTATTAAATGATTAAAGAGATTATTAGGAGATTATTATTATATTTTATAGCTGACTGTAGATGAATTCCAGCAGTACTATATTAAAATGTGGTGTGGGCAGCAGAGTATGAAGCCAAACAGTGCCTCTCTGAACTGTACCAACGCATGTGTTAGGGATTGTTAGGGATATTAAATATTTAAGGAATATTAGAATAGTTGCAAGAATAAATTCAGTTTCCAAAGGAATGTGACGAAGAAAACAGAAAGAAGTGAGTTGACAGAAGAATAATTGAAAAATACAGTAATTATAAATAGAAGAGATGTAAAACTAATGTATCAGTGAATAGCGTAGCCAACTACCAACAAGTAAGGTTTACAGAAATAAAATGATCAAGAATGTTAATTAAAATGATGAAAAGTTATTAAATAAAAAAAAGTATTAATACTAGTCTAATGAAGTTACATTGAGAATCCCATCGCCAACCATTAACCATGAAATGAAGAAAAGGCATGTGAAAAAGACAAGTTTATTTGACCTAAACTTCATTCAGGTAAACTAAACTTTTTTAGGAGGGGAAGCATATGTAACGCAACAGAAATGCTAGCATTCATGTTACATAAAAGAAGATTCACAGAATAATAAACAACTTGATATTTAACCCCATAATAGAACAGAGATCCAATAATTACAATTATAATCATTGACAAAATTAAATAAGGATGCAAGGTAGTGTTGACTAGAATAAACGAACCTGTAAGATAAATAATAGCTAATGATATATGTTTAATGAAAAGCAAAACAAAAAAAATGAACAATGACTTAATTTATGGTAATAACAAATAAGAATTTTGTGTTAAGAAGTATTATTTTATGACAAAAATGTTATGATAAAGTTTATGTGATGTTATATCAAATATGTGTTGAGTTAATGAAAAATAATGAAAGAAGTTGTATTATTCAATGACTGTCGTAGAATGAAGTGTGAGGCAGTTAATCAATGTTCATAAATTCGAATTCTGTTGTATGTGATCAAGAGATCAAGATAAAATTGTTATTAGATATAGAAAAATAATTGTTTATATAAGTGCTAATAATTAAGATTTGATTGTATGTATGAATTTATATAAAAGGGACTATAGATGCATAACAAACATAACCACAGGTAGATCAGTTTACAATAAAAGGCCTAACAGGCAAAAATACTATATAAACACTAATAACATAAAGATTAGGTGCATCAATTAATAATACGCTATGAAGAGCTAGAAAAAAAAGAAAAACATTAAATTAATAATAATATTTAATAAAATTTATACAAATTATAATAATACCATAATGCCATAATATCGATTGGCAAAATATAATATCGAAGGTGGATTAAATATAATAAAAAAGAAAAAAAGCGGACTTATATCAAAAAATCAGTAGAATATGTGTATAAAGTAATAAACCAACTATCGGTAAAGTTACATCCCGATAGGACAGCAAATTGATAAAGAATAGATAAAAAATATATGAAAGAAACACTATATAGTCAAAACATGTGGAAGGCAGAAATTATTATATGTTGCTAGGGACGAAAAATAAGAACAAGAAGTTGTTGATTTTAGACAAGACAAGAATTGCTTTGAATAAACTGAAAGTGATGAGATTAAAAACCCAAGAATAATCTATTTAATTGTAATATTCGAAATTACCAGATACTATTATAAAAATACAAAATTCTAATGACAATATTTACGTCTACTACCAATACAGATAAACAAAAATAACACTACAATATGAAATGATAATAGAGAGTAAATAATTGAAGTCTACAAGAAAGAACTTGGACTGTCCCATATCCGAAGAGAATTGATGAGATATTAAAGAAATAGAAAGAATTAACAGTAACACAACTCATAATAATCACAACACCAGAAATTATAACCTTGCAAATACACGGAACAACACTAATTGCTTCAACCGAAGGAAGAACTTATTTGGATCCTGGCGGTGCAGAAGAAACATCAATCGAGCTGTAAATCAATCCGGAAGCTGTATTCCGAAGTGGACAGGACAAGAATTACTTTTATTAAACCGAAGACAGAAAACCGTACTGAATAACCATTCAAAACAGTAAATTTAGCGATCAACCGCCTACACGATTTGCTTCGTTCGAGTCTGGTAAATTATATTATATTAATCATACTAAATACACAACACATAAATATTGTAAATCTTGCATTCTTATCTGTGTATTTTTAGTCTTCCCCACAGTTACAAGAACCTTCACACCCTGAAATAAATTAAATACAAATCAAAACATAATATATAACCAAATATAAATAAAGGATTAAAATAATCAACAATCGATACCTGAAGTCTATAGTCCAAGCATATGTTAATTAGCACATATCTTATTTTATGTGAATCAAGTAAACAAATAAAGAACCTTTATATATTTGTCAAATCTTGTTATTTGGAGTATGGTTAGTGAACTGGGAACAAAAAGTAACTGAATAAGTATAGAATAAATGGTTAATATAAACTTCGAAATAACCTATAAGTTTCGTTGAGCCGATACTGCAGCGCTTATAGCGGAATTATCCGACACCAAAGAGGGAGTGTAAAATTACGAATTTAGACAGATCTCTCTTCAAGGTATAATAGGGTTGGATGAAATTGTAGAATAACGATTAAGTTGTTTAAGTTCTAGGCACACTAACACTGATAATTATTAAAGAGTTAAGTTAATATTAGTTAATTACATCCACATATTCCACAACTCCAAATATCTCCGAGATTTATATAATTAAAGTAATACAAAACAAATTGACAAATACAACAGTGGGGTTTTAAGGAGAGGAAACCCGTTTAAGTACAAATTGGCTTTCATCCCGTGGCTTGAACAGTAGCGGCTACACCCCGGTTTAAGTACAAATTGGCGCCCAACGTGGGGCTTAAGTTAAGTAACTATAAGTATAATAACATTACTTAACCAGAGCAGGCAACTGTGGGAGAGTAAACATGCACACCAGAGGTAGATCAAGGATTAGGGCAGGAGAAACGGAGAAGGAAATAGATGAACAAGAACAGGAAATAGAACTAACAGACAGTGAAATGGAACAACAGACAGACGAAATAACGGAAACTGAAATTATTACGGACAAGGAAAAGGAAATAATTGAAGAAGTTGCCCAAGGGGATCAACCAGATAAGCCTAACCAAAAGGAAGACTTGAGTATACAGGAAATGTTGAAACTACTATTGGAAAAATCGAAGAGACAGGAGGGAAACTCAAAGAGACTGGAGGAAAAATACGATAAAACCCATGAGGAAATTAAGGAAACCTCAAAACAAATGAACGAAAGATTAAACAAAATTCACGAAAGGTTAGATAGGAATGATGACGGTTTAAAACAAATGAAGGAAGACATCTTACAAATACATGAAGACAATTTAAGGCAAATTAATGAAAAAATTGAAAATCTTCATGTATCAATTAACCAGAAGGTGGACCAAAATAATGAGGAAAGAAAATTAGAAATAGCCAAAACAAATGAAGGACTAGAAAAAACTAACGAAACAATAGTACAGATTCGTGAAGAATTACAGAATAAAATTAATGACACAAAAATTGAGAATAAAACATTGGTCGAAGAAATCCAACAGGAAACTGTCGGAAAATATGATTCAATTAAAAACGAAGTACATCAGGTACGGGAAGAGAATAAGGAAGGAATTAGACAAATACAGACAGACATGGGCGAACGACTCGAAATAGTCTATGGCAATTTAAATAGTATGGAAGGTCAAATCAATACCAATAAAAATAAAATAGAAGAAATTAGTAGACGTGAATTACAATTACAAGAAGAAGTAGATTCATGGCGGGATAGGACATGCCAACATAGTCATACAAATAACCATGAGAACCGAGAATCGATTAATTTTCGTAATTACAAGCGCAATCCTATGGAATTTTTAAAGAGATTGGAAGAAGTGATCATAAGAAATAGAGAGAATCGCTGGAGTATTATACGAAGCATGATTGATGAAACGTTTAAAGATACTTATGATAATTGGTGGACAGCGGTGCGTCCGGATATAATGGACATGACTGAGTTCAAAAAACAATTTAAGGAGAAGTATTGGTCTGAATCGACCCAGAACATGATTAGGAATAATTTGAGTAACGGTCGATACGAAACAAATGTAGGCCAGTCCCCTACTTCATACTTTTTAGGAAAAGTATGTATGGCGCGGAACTTAGAGCCCAGAATTCCCGAAGAATGTTTGGTGATACAACTATCCTATCATTACGAGGAAGGGATAAAAAATGCGCGTATGTGTAGTCAAATCAAAACGATTCCAGCCATGGCCAAATTCTTGGAGAATTATGAACACGAGAACCAATACCAAAGAAATAGAATACTAAATCATAAATATCAGAAGTATGATAATAACGCGCCACCAACCAATTCTCATAATAACGATCGCAATCGACCTGCGCAGAACGTTAATACTAATAGAACACAAAATGAAAACACGAATAATAACTCCAGAAACTATAATTATCGCGGCAATAACAATTACAATTATCGTGATAGTCGCAATAATAGAGGAGATGGTGACAGACGACCCAATAATTATAGACATAACGTCAATTATATCTACACAAGACCTCAAGGTAATCAGCGACGATACTACCCAAGGAGTCACCGATATGACAACCATTATGACCAATCTCGGCATGAAGTCAACTACCCACATGATGGAAATTATAGGATAGCAGAACATAATACGGAGGATCGCACTGAAACAGTACAAAATCAACACAGTAATCAAAATGAAAATAGAGAAGAGGGAGTAAGCCTCATTTAAACTAATAGAGGCAGTGAAAATTAATGAATACCCGTCACTGAACCGTAATCTTGGGGAACAACGACTAATAAATAAAATTAAGTGTAATCGTAAAATAACCATAATTAATAACCACTATTTAAAGAATATCAGGGAAGATTTGTTGAAGAGGATCAGAAACATGTAAACAGTAATAGTAATAACGAAATCATATATATATCAGCAAAATTCTAAAAGACAGTAAGACCAACTTACACAAATTATTTGAAATAACTATTATATATAAAACGAATTTAGTAAGAAACAAAAATTACTAAATCCAAAAGAAATATAATGAATAAATTCTAAAAATAATAAGAACAACTTATTACCAGTCTTGAAGAAAATTACTTGGAATTTTAAAAAGAATTTGAGTTGAATACTACCACTAAATTCTAAAAATAATAAGAACAACTTATTAAAGATTACCGAAGAAAGCGATAATTATTATTAATGTTTATAAAGAAACAGTGTGAATAATGAATAACAAACCCAAGATTACAGAAAAAGGCGAGAATTATTATTAAATGTTTATAAAGAAATATTGTGAATAATGAAGAATGGAACCCCAAGATAAAAGTTATTACCTCAAATCGACATATGCAAAATAAAGAAAAAAAAAAAAAATCATATGACCTAAAATATATACTACATTGCCACATGATGGAACAATTTCAGTAAACGATTGAATGTAACCAATATAATGTTAAAGAAGACAAGAAAGAAAGAGTATTTATGAACATAAATCATTGAAAAATAAACAGCCAAAATAGTGAAATACGATAAGAAGAAGAATAGTTGGGGCTAAGGAATGTATTTAGTCAAAAATACAATTATAATGATCATCACACAACAACTATTTAGAAAATATTGTGATCAGAGAAAAAAAAAAACAAACGAAGAAGATACTTAACATTACAATTTCAACAAAAATGAAAACAAAAATGACTACAAATGATAACTGTCAAAGTCAATATCAACGAATGTTTAAGGAATTAAAATGGAAATACGAAATATGAAGAATAGTAATGAAGAAAAATAAATGCAACAAAGAAAAAATCTTTTCCCAAATATTTATTATTAAATGATTAAAGAGATTATTAGGAGATTATTATTATATTTTATAGCTGACTGTAGATGAATTCCAGCAGTACTATATTAAAATGTGGTGTGGGCAGCAGAGTATGAAGCCAAACAGTGCCTCTCTGAACTGTACCAACGCATGTGTTAGGGATTGTTAGGGATATTAAATATTTAAGGAATATTAGAATAGTTGCAAGAATAAATTCAGTTTCCAAAGGAATGTGACGAAGAAAACAGAAAGAAGTGAGTTGACAGAAGAATAATTGAAAAATACAGTAATTATAAATAGAAGAGATGTAAAACTAATGTATCAGTGAATAGCGTAGCCAACTACCAACAAGTAAGGTTTACAGAAATAAAATGATCAAGAATGTTAATTAAAATGATGAAAAGTTATTAAATAAAAAAAAGTATTAATACTAGTCTAATGAAGTTACATTGAGAATCCCATCGCCAACCATTAACCATGAAATGAAGAAAAGGCATGTGAAAAAGACAAGTTTATTTGACCTAAACTTCATTCAGGTAAACTAAACTTTTTTAGGAGGGGAAGCATATGTAACGCAACAGAAATGCTAGCATTCATGTTACATAAAAGAAGATTCACAGAATAATAAACAACTTGATATTTAACCCCATAATAGAACAGAGATCCAATAATTACAATTATAATCATTGACAAAATTAAATAAGGATGCAAGGTAGTGTTGACTAGAATAAACGAACCTGTAAGATAAATAATAGCTAATGATATATGTTTAATGAAAAGCAAAACAAAAAAAATGAACAATGACTTAATTTATGGTAATAACAAATAAGAATTTTGTGTTAAGAAGTATTATTTTATGACAAAAATGTTATGATAAAGTTTATGTGATGTTATATCAAATATGTGTTGAGTTAATGAAAAATAATGAAAGAAGTTGTATTATTCAATGACTGTCGTAGAATGAAGTGTGAGGCAGTTAATCAATGTTCATAAATTCGAATTCTGTTGTATGTGATCAAGAGATCAAGATAAAATTGTTATTAGATATAGAAAAATAATTGTTTATATAAGTGCTAATAATTAAGATTTGATTGTATGTATGAATTTATATAAAAGGGACTATAGATGCATAACAAACATAACCACAGGTAGATCAGTTTACAATAAAAGGCCTAACAGGCAAAAATACTATATAAACACTAATAACATAAAGATTAGGTGCATCAATTAATAATACGCTATGAAGAGCTAGAAAAAAAAGAAAAACATTAAATTAATAATAATATTTAATAAAATTTATACAAATTATAATAATACCATAATGCCATAATATCGATTGGCAAAATATAATATCGAAGGTGGATTAAATATAATAAAAAAGAAAAAAAGCGGACTTATATCAAAAAATCAGTAGAATATGTGTATAAAGTAATAAACCAACTATCGGTAAAGTTACATCCCGATAGGACAGCAAATTGATAAAGAATAGATAAAAAATATATGAAAGAAACACTATATAGTCAAAACATGTGGAAGGCAGAAATTATTATATGTTGCTAGGGACGAAAAATAAGAACAAGAAGTTGTTGATTTTAGACAAGACAAGAATTGCTTTGAATAAACTGAAAGTGATGAGATTAAAAACCCAAGAATAATCTATTTAATTGTAATATTCGAAATTACCAGATACTATTATAAAAATACAAAATTCTAATGACAATATTTACGTCTACTACCAATACAGATAAACAAAAATAACACTACAATATGAAATGATAATAGAGAGTAAATAATTGAAGTCTACAAGAAAGAACTTGGACTGTCCCATATCCGAAGAGAATTGATGAGATATTAAAGAAATAGAAAGAATTAACAGTAACACAACTCATAATAATCACAACACCAGAAATTATAACCTTGCAAATACACGGAACAACACTAATTGCTTCAACCGAAGGAAGAACTTATTTGGATCCTGGCGGTGCAGAAGAAACATCAATCGAGCTGTAAATCAATCCGGAAACTGTATTCCGAAGTGGACAGGACAAGAATTACTTTTATTAAACCGAAGACAGAAAACCGTACTGAATAACCATTCAAAACAGTAAATTTAGCGATCAACCGCCTACACGATTTGCTTCGTTCGAGTCTGGTAAATTATATTATATTAATCATACTAAATACACAACACATAAATATTGTAAATCTTGCATTCTTATCTGTGTATTTTTAGTCTTCCCCACAGTTACAAGAACCTTCACACCCTGAAATAAATTAAATACAAATCAAAACATAATATATAACCAAATATAAATAAAGGATTAAAATAATCAACAATCGATACCTGAAGTCTATAGTCCAAGCATATGTTAATTAGCACATATCTTATTTTATGTGAATCAAGTAAACAAATAAAGAACCTTTATATATTTGTCAAATCTTGTTATTTGGAGTATGGTTAGTGAACTGGGAACAAAAAGTAACTGAATAAGTATAGAATAAATGGTTAATATAAACTTCGAAATAACCTATAAGTTTCGTTGAGCCGATACTGCAGCGCTTATAGCGGAATTATCCGACACCAAAGAGGGAGTGTAAAATTACGAATTTAGACAGATCTCTCTTCAAGGTATAATAGGGTTGGATGAAATTGTAGAATAACGATTAAGTTGTTTAAGTTCTAGGCACACTAACACTGATAATTATTAAAGAGTTAAGTTAATATTAGTTAATTACATCCACATATTCCACAACTCCAAATATCTCCGAGATTTATATAATTAAAGTAATACAAAACAAATTGACAAATACAACAGTGGGGTTTTAAGGAGAGGAAACCCGTTGAAGTACAAATTGGCTTTCATCCCGTGGCTTGAACAGTAGCGGCTACACCCCGGTTTAAGTACAAATTGGCGCCCAACGTGGGGCTTAAGTTAAGTAACTATAAGTATAATAACATTACTTAACCAGAGCAGGCAACTGTGGGAGAGTAAACATGCATACCAGAGGTAGATCAAGGATTAGGGCAGGAGAAACGGAGAAGGAAATAGATGAACAAGAACAGGAAATAGAACTAACAGACAGTGAAATGGAACAACAGACAGACGAAATAACGGAAACTGAAATTATTACGGACAAGGAAAAGGAAATAATTGAAGAAGTTGCCCAAGGGGATCAACCAGATAAGCCTAACCAAAAGGAAGACTTGAGTATACAGGAAATGTTGAAACTACTATTGGAAAAATCGAAGAGACAGGAGGGAAACTCAAAGAGACTGGAGGAAAAATACGATAAAACCCATGAGGAAATTAAGGAAACCTCAAAACAAATGAACGAAAGATTAAACAAAATTCACGAAAGGTTAGATAGGAATGATGACGGTTTAAAACAAATGAAGGAAGACATCTTACAAATACATGAAGACAATTTAAGGCAAATTAATGAAAAAATTGAAAATCTTCATGTATCAATTAACCAGAAGGTGGACCAAAATAATGAGGAAAGAAAATTAGAAATAGCCAAAACAAATGAAGGACTAGAAAAAACTAACGAAACAATAGTACAGATTCGTGAAGAATTACAGAATAAAATTAATGACACAAAAATTGAGAATAAAACATTGGTCGAAGAAATCCAACAGGAAACTGTCGGAAAATATGATTCAATTAAAAACGAAGTACATCAGGTACGGGAAGAGAATAAGGAAGGAATTAGACAAATACAGACAGACATGGGCGAACGACTCGAAATAGTCTATGGCAATTTAAATAGTATGGAAGGTCAAATCAATACCAATAAAAATAAAATAGAAGAAATTAGTAGACGTGAATTACAATTACAAGAAGAAGTAGATTCATGGCGGGATAGGACATGCCAACATAGTCATACAAATAACCATGAGAACCGAGAATCGATTAATTTTCGTAATTACAAGCGCAATCCTATGGAATTTTTAAAGAGATTGGAAGAAGTGATCATAAGAAATAGAGAGAATCGCTGGAGTATTATACGAAGCATGATTGATGAAACGTTTAAAGATACTTATGATAATTGGTGGACAGCGGTGCGTCCGGATATAATGGACATGACTGAGTTCAAAAAACAATTTAAGGAGAAGTATTGGTCTGAATCGACCCAGAACATGATTAGGAATAATTTGAGTAACGGTCGATACGAAACAAATGTAGGCCAGTCCCCTACTTCATACTTTTTAGGAAAAGTATGTATGGCGCGGAACTTAGAGCCCAGAATTCCCGAAGAATGTTTGGTGATACAACTATCCTATCATTACGAGGAAGGGATAAAAAATGCGCGTATGTGTAGTCAAATCAAAACGATTCCAGCCATGGCCAAATTCTTGGAGAATTATGAACACGAGAACCAATACCAAAGAAATAGAATACTAAATCATAAATATCAGAAGTATGATAATAACGCGCCACCAACCAATTCTCATAATAACGATCGCAATCGACCTGCGCAGAACGTTAATACTAATAGAACACAAAATGAAAACACGAATAATAACTCCAGAAACTATAATTATCGCGGCAATAACAATTACAATTATCGTGATAGTCGCAATAATAGAGGAGATGGTGACAGACGACCCAATAATTATAGACATAACGTCAATTATATCTACACAAGACCTCAAGGTAATCAGCGACGATACTACCCAAGGAGTCACCGATATGACAACCATTATGACCAATCTCGGCATGAAGTCAACTACCCACATGATGGAAATTATAGGATAGCAGAACATAATACGGAGGATCGCACTGAAACAGTACAAAATCAACACAGTAATCAAAATGAAAATAGAGAAGAGGGAGTAAGCCCTCATTTAAACTAATAGAGGCAGTGAAAATTAATGAATACCCGTCACTGAACCGTAATCTTGGGGAACAACGACTAATAAATAAAATTAAGTGTAATCGTAAAATAACCATAATTAATAACCACTATTTAAAGAATATCAGGGAAGATTTGTTGGAAGAGGATCAGAAACATGTAAACAGTAATAGTAATAACGAAATCATATATATATCAGCAAAATTCTAAAAGACAGTAAGACCAACTTACACAAATTATTTGAAATAACTATTATATATAAAACGAATTTAGTAAGAAACAAAAATTACTAAATCCAAAAGAAATATAATGAATAAATTCTAAAAATAATAAGAACAACTTATTACCAGTCTTGAAGAAAATTACTTGGAATTTTAAAAAGAATTTGAGTTGAATACTACCACTAAATTCTAAAAATAATAAGAACAACTTATTAAAGATTACCGAAGAAAGCGATAATTATTATTAATGTTTATAAAGAAACAGTGTGAATAATGAATAACAAACCCAAGATTACAGAAAAAGGCGAGAATTATTATTAAATGTTTATAAAGAAATATTGTGAATAATGAAGAATGGAACCCCAAGATAAAAGTTATTACCTCAAATCGACATATGCAAAATAAAGAAAAAAAAAAAAAATCATATGACCTAAAATATATACTACATTGCCACATGATGGAACAATTTCAGTAAACGATTGAATGTAACCAATATAATGTTAAAGAAGACAAGAAAGAAAGAGTATTTATGAACATACATCATTGAAAAATAAACAGCCAAAATAGTGAAATACGATAAGAAGAAGAATAGTTGGGGCTAAGGAATGTATTTAGTCAAAATACAATTATAATGAATCATCACACAACAACTATTTAGAAAATATTGTGATCAGAGAAAAAAAAAAACAAACGAAGAAGATACTTAAAATTACAATTTCAACAAAAATGAAAACAAAAATGACTACAAATGATAACTGTCAAAGTCAATATCAACGAATGTTTAAGGAATTAAAATGGAAATACGAAATATGAAGAATAGTAATGAAGAAAAATAAATGCAACAAAGAAAAAATCTTTTCCCAAATATTTATTATTAAATGATTAAAGAGATTATTAGGAGATTATTATTATATTTTATAGCTGACTGTAGATGAATTCCAGCAGTACTATATTAAAATGTGGTGTGGGCAGCAGAGTATGAAGCCAAACAGTGCCTCTCTGAACTGTACCAACGCATGTGTTAGGGATTGTTAGGGATATTAAATATTTAAGGAATATTAGAATAGTTGCAAGAATAAATTCAGTTTCCAAAGGAATGTGACGAAGAAAACAGAAAGAAGTGAGTTGACAGAAGAATAATTGAAAAATACAGTAATTATAAATAGAAGAGATGTAAAACTAATGTATCAGTGAATAGCGTAGCCAACTACCAACAAGTAAGGTTTACAGAAATAAAATGATCAAGAATGTTAATTAAAATGATGAAAAGTTATTAAATAAAAAAAAGTATTAATACTAGTCTAATGAAGTTACATTGAGAATCCCATCGCCAACCATTAACCATGAAATGAAGAAAAGGCATGTGAAAAAGACAAGTTTATTTGACCTAAACTTCATTCAGGTAAACTAAACTTTTTTAGGAGGGGAAGCATATGTAACGCAACAGAAATGCTAGCATTCATGTTACATAAAAGAAGATTCACAGAATAATAAACAACTTGATATTTAACCCCATAATAGAACAGAGATCCAATAATTACAATTATAATCATTGACAAAATTAAATAAGGATGCAAGGTAGTGTTGACTAGAATAAACGAACCTGTAAGATAAATAATAGCTAATGATATATGTTTAATGAAAAGCAAAACAAAAAAAATGAACAATGACTTAATTTATGGTAATAACAAATAAGAATTTTGTGTTAAGAAGTATTATTTTATGACAAAAATGTTATGATAAAGTTTATGTGATGTTATATCAAATATGTGTTGAGTTAATGAAAAATAATGAAAGAAGTTGTATTATTCAATGACTGTCGTAGAATGAAGTGTGAGGCAGTTAATCAATGTTCATAAATTCGAATTCTGTTGTATGTGATCAAGAGATCAAGATAAAATTGTTATTAGATATAGAAAAATAATTGTTTATATAAGTGCTAATAATTAAGATTTGATTGTATGTATGAATTTATATAAAAGGGACTATAGATGCATAACAAACATAACCACAGGTAGATCAGTTTACAATAAAAGGCCTAACAGGCAAAAATACTATATAAACACTAATAACATAAAGATTAGGTGCATCAATTAATAATACGCTATGAAGAGCTAGAAAAAAAAGAAAAACATTAAATTAATAATAATATTTAATAAAATTTATACAAATTATAATAATACCATAATGCCATAATATCGATTGGCAAAATATAATATCGAAGGTGGATTAAATATAATAAAAAAGAAAAAAAGCGGACTTATATCAAAAAATCAGTAGAATATGTGTATAAAGTAATAAACCAACTATCGGTAAAGTTACATCCCGATAGGACAGCAAATTGATAAAGAATAGATAAAAAATATATGAAAGAAACACTATATAGTCAAAACATGTGGAAGGCAGAAATTATTATATGTTGCTAGGGACGAAAAATAAGAACAAGAAGTTGTTGATTTTAGACAAGACAAGAATTGCTTTGAATAAACTGAAAGTGATGAGATTAAAAACCCAAGAATAATCTATTTAATTGTAATATTCGAAATTACCAGATACTATTATAAAAATACAAAATTCTAATGACAATATTTACGTCTACTACCAATACAGATAAACAAAAATAACACTACAATATGAAATGATAATAGAGAGTAAATAATTGAAGTCTACAAGAAAGAACTTGGACTGTCCCATATCCGAAGAGAATTGATGAGATATTAAAGAAATAGAAAGAATTAACAGTAACACAACTCATAATAATCACAACACCAGAAATTATAACCTTGCAAATACACGGAACAACACTAATTGCTTCAACCGAAGGAAGAACTTATTTGGATCCTGGCGGTGCAGAAGAAACATCAATCGAGCTGTAAATCAATCCGGAAACTGTATTCCGAAGTGGACAGGACAAGAATTACTTTTATTAAACCGAAGACAGAAAACCGTACTGAATAACCATTCAAAACAGTAAATTTAGCGATCAACCGCCTACACGATTTGCTTCGTTCGAGTCTGGTAAATTATATTATATTAATCATACTAAATACACAACACATAAATATTGTAAATCTTGCATTCTTATCTGTGTATTTTTAGTCTTCCCCACAGTTACAAGAACCTTCACACCCTGAAATAAATTAAATACAAATCAAAACATAATATATAACCAAATATAAATAAAGGATTAAAATAATCAACAATCGATACCTGAAGTCTATAGTCCAAGCATATGTTAATTAGCACATATCTTATTTTATGTGAATCAAGTAAACAAATAAAGAACCTTTATATATTTGTCAAATCTTGTTATTTGGAGTATGGTTAGTGAACTGGGAACAAAAAGTAACTGAATAAGTATAGAATAAATGGTTAATATAAACTTCGAAATAACCTATAAGTTTCGTTGAGCCGATACTGCAGCGCTTATAGCGGAATTATCCGACACCAAAGAGGGAGTGTAAAATTACGAATTTAGACAGATCTCTCTTCAAGGTATAATAGGGTTGGATGAAATTGTAGAATAACGATTAAGTTGTTTAAGTTCTAGGCACACTAACACTGATAATTATTAAAGAGTTAAGTTAATATTAGTTAATTACATCCACATATTCCACAACTCCAAATATCTCCGAGATTTATATAATTAAAGTAATACAAAACAAATTGACAAATACAACAGTGGGGTTTTAAGGAGAGGAAACCCGTTTAAGTACAAATTGGCTTTCATCCCGTGGCTTGAACAGTAGCGGCTACACCCCGGTTTAAGTACAAATTGGCGCCCAACGTGGGGCTTAAGTTAAGTAACTATAAGTATAATAACATTACTTAACCAGAGCAGGCAACTGTGGGAGAGTAAACATGCATACCAGAGGTAGATCAAGGATTAGGGCAGGAGAAACGGAGAAGGAAATAGATGAACAAGAACAGGAAATAGAACTAACAGACAGTGAAATGGAACAACAGACAGACGAAATAACGGAAACTGAAATTATTACGGACAAGGAAAAGGAAATAATTGAAGAAGTTGCCCAAGGGGATCAACCAGATAAGCCTAACCAAAAGGAAGACTTGAGTATACAGGAAATGTTGAAACTACTATTGGAAAAATCGAAGAGACAGGAGGGAAACTCAAAGAGACTGGAGGAAAAATACGATAAAACCCATGAGGAAATTAAGGAAACCTCAAAACAAATGAACGAAAGATTAAACAAAATTCACGAAAGGTTAGATAGGAATGATGACGGTTTAAAACAAATGAAGGAAGACATCTTACAAATACATGAAGACAATTTAAGGCAAATTAATGAAAAAATTGAAAATCTTCATGTATCAATTAACCAGAAGGTGGACCAAAATAATGAGGAAAGAAAATTAGAAATAGCCAAAACAAATGAAGGACTAGAAAAAACTAACGAAACAATAGTACAGATTCGTGAAGAATTACAGAATAAAATTAATGACACAAAAATTGAGAATAAAACATTGGTCGAAGAAATCCAACAGGAAACTGTCGGAAAATATGATTCAATTAAAAACGAAGTACATCAGGTACGGGAAGAGAATAAGGAAGGAATTAGACAAATACAGACAGACATGGGCGAACGACTCGAAATAGTCTATGGCAATTTAAATAGTATGGAAGGTCAAATCAATACCAATAAAAATAAAATAGAAGAAATTAGTAGACGTGAATTACAATTACAAGAAGAAGTAGATTCATGGCGGGATAGGACATGCCAACATAGTCATACAAATAACCATGAGAACCGAGAATCGATTAATTTTCGTAATTACAAGCGCAATCCTATGGAATTTTTAAAGAGATTGGAAGAAGTGATCATAAGAAATAGAGAGAATCGCTGGAGTATTATACGAAGCATGATTGATGAAACGTTTAAAGATACTTATGATAATTGGTGGACAGCGGTGCGTCCGGATATAATGGACATGACTGAGTTCAAAAAACAATTTAAGGAGAAGTATTGGTCTGAATCGACCCAGAACATGATTAGGAATAATTTGAGTAACGGTCGATACGAAACAAATGTAGGCCAGTCCCCTACTTCATACTTTTTAGGAAAAGTATGTATGGCGCGGAACTTAGAGCCCAGAATTCCCGAAGAATGTTTGGTGATACAACTATCCTATCATTACGAGGAAGGGATAAAAAATGCGCGTATGTGTAGTCAAATCAAAACGATTCCAGCCATGGCCAAATTCTTGGAGAATTATGAACACGAGAACCAATACCAAAGAAATAGAATACTAAATCATAAATATCAGAAGTATGATAATAACGCGCCACCAACCAATTCTCATAATAACGATCGCAATCGACCTGCGCAGAACGTTAATACTAATAGAACACAAAATGAAAACACGAATAATAACTCCAGAAACTATAATTATCGCGGCAATAACAATTACAATTATCGTGATAGTCGCAATAATAGAGGAGATGGTGACAGACGACCCAATAATTATAGACATAACGTCAATTATATCTACACAAGACCTCAAGGTAATCAGCGACGATACTACCCAAGGAGTCACCGATATGACAACCATTATGACCAATCTCGGCATGAAGTCAACTACCCACATGATGGAAATTATAGGATAGCAGAACATAATACGGAGGATCGCACTGAAACAGTACAAAATCAACACAGTAATCAAAATGAAAATAGAGAAGAGGGAGTAAGCCCTCATTTAAACTAATAGAGGCAGTGAAAATTAATGAATACCCGTCACTGAACCGTAATCTTGGGGAACAACGACTAATAAATAAAATTAAGTGTAATCGTAAAATAACCATAATTAATAACCACTATTTAAAGAATATCAGGGAAGATTTGTTGGAAGAGGATCAGAAACATGTAAACAGTAATAGTAATAACGAAATCATATATATATCAGCAAAATTCTAAAAGACAGTAAGACCAACTTACACAAATTATTTGAAATAACTATTATATATAAAACGAATTTAGTAAGAAACAAAAATTACTAAATCCAAAAGAAATATAATGAATAAATTCTAAAAATAATAAGAACAACTTATTACCAGTCTTGAAGAAAATTACTTGGAATTTTAAAAAGAATTTGAGTTGAATACTACCACTAAATTCTAAAAATAATAAGAACAACTTATTAAAGATTACCGAAGAAAGCGATAATTATTATTAATGTTTATAAAGAAACAGTGTGAATAATGAATAACAAACCCAAGATTACAGAAAAAGGCGAGAATTATTATTAAATGTTTATAAAGAAATATTGTGAATAATGAAGAATGGAACCCCAAGATAAAAGTTATTACCTCAAATCGACATATGCAAAATAAAGAAAAAAAAAAAAAATCATATGACCTAAAATATATACTACATTGCCACATGATGGAACAATTTCAGTAAACGATTGAATGTAACCAATATAATGTTAAAGAAGACAAGAAAGAAAGAGTATTTATGAACATAAATCATTGAAAAATAAACAGCCAAAATAGTGAAATACGATAAGAAGAAGAATAGTTGGGGCTAAGGAATGTATTTAGTCAAAAATACAATTATAATGATCATCACACAACAACTATTTAGAAAATATTGTGATCAGAGAAAAAAAAAAACAAACGAAGAAGATACTTAACATTACAATTTCAACAAAAATGAAAACAAAAATGACTACAAATGATAACTGTCAAAGTCAATATCAACGAATGTTTAAGGAATTAAAATGGAAATACGAAATATGAAGAATAGTAATGAAGAAAAATAAATGCAACAAAGAAAAAATCTTTTCCCAAATATTTATTATTAAATGATTAAAGAGATTATTAGGAGATTATTATTATATTTTATAGCTGACTGTAGATGAATTCCAGCAGTACTATATTAAAATGTGGTGTGGGCAGCAGAGTATGAAGCCAAACAGTGCCTCTCTGAACTGTACCAACGCATGTGTTAGGGATTGTTAGGGATATTAAATATTTAAGGAATATTAGAATAGTTGCAAGAATAAATTCAGTTTCCAAAGGAATGTGACGAAGAAAACAGAAAGAAGTGAGTTGACAGAAGAATAATTGAAAAATACAGTAATTATAAATAGAAGAGATGTAAAACTAATGTATCAGTGAATAGCGTAGCCAACTACCAACAAGTAAGGTTTACAGAAATAAAATGATCAAGAATGTTAATTAAAATGATGAAAAGTTATTAAATAAAAAAAAGTATTAATACTAGTCTAATGAAGTTACATTGAGAATCCCATCGCCAACCATTAACCATGAAATGAAGAAAAGGCATGTGAAAAAGACAAGTTTATTTGACCTAAACTTCATTCAGGTAAACTAAACTTTTTTAGGAGGGGAAGCATATGTAACGCAACAGAAATGCTAGCATTCATGTTACATAAAAGAAGATTCACAGAATAATAAACAACTTGATATTTAACCCCATAATAGAACAGAGATCCAATAATTACAATTATAATCATTGACAAAATTAAATAAGGATGCAAGGTAGTGTTGACTAGAATAAACGAACCTGTAAGATAAATAATAGCTAATGATATATGTTTAATGAAAAGCAAAACAAAAAAAATGAACAATGACTTAATTTATGGTAATAACAAATAAGAATTTTGTGTTAAGAAGTATTATTTTATGACAAAAATGTTATGATAAAGTTTATGTGATGTTATATCAAATATGTGTTGAGTTAATGAAAAATAATGAAAGAAGTTGTATTATTCAATGACTGTCGTAGAATGAAGTGTGAGGCAGTTAATCAATGTTCATAAATTCGAATTCTGTTGTATGTGATCAAGAGATCAAGATAAAATTGTTATTAGATATAGAAAAATAATTGTTTATATAAGTGCTAATAATTAAGATTTGATTGTATGTATGAATTTATATAAAAGGGACTATAGATGCATAACAAACATAACCACAGGTAGATCAGTTTACAATAAAAGGCCTAACAGGCAAAAATACTATATAAACACTAATAACATAAAGATTAGGTGCATCAATTAATAATACGCTATGAAGAGCTAGAAAAAAAAGAAAAACATTAAATTAATAATAATATTTAATAAAATTTATACAAATTATAATAATACCATAATGCCATAATATCGATTGGCAAAATATAATATCGAAGGTGGATTAAATATAATAAAAAAGAAAAAAAGCGGACTTATATCAAAAAATCAGTAGAATATGTGTATAAAGTAATAAACCAACTATCGGTAAAGTTACATCCCGATAGGACAGCAAATTGATAAAGAATAGATAAAAAATATATGAAAGAAACACTATATAGTCAAAACATGTGGAAGGCAGAAATTATTATATGTTGCTAGGGACGAAAAATAAGAACAAGAAGTTGTTGATTTTAGACAAGACAAGAATTGCTTTGAATAAACTGAAAGTGATGAGATTAAAAACCCAAGAATAATCTATTTAATTGTAATATTCGAAATTACCAGATACTATTATAAAAATACAAAATTCTAATGACAATATTTACGTCTACTACCAATACAGATAAACAAAAATAACACTACAATATGAAATGATAATAGAGAGTAAATAATTGAAGTCTACAAGAAAGAACTTGGACTGTCCCATATCCGAAGAGAATTGATGAGATATTAAAGAAATAGAAAGAATTAACAGTAACACAACTCATAATAATCACAACACCAGAAATTATAACCTTGCAAATACACGGAACAACACTAATTGCTTCAACCGAAGGAAGAACTTATTTGGATCCTGGCGGTGCAGAAGAAACATCAATCGAGCTGTAAATCAATCCGGAAACTGTATTCCGAAGTGGACAGGACAAGAATTACTTTTATTAAACCGAAGACAGAAAACCGTACTGAATAACCATTCAAAACAGTAAATTTAGCGATCAACCGCCTACACGATTTGCTTCGTTCGAGTCTGGTAAATTATATTATATTAATCATACTAAATACACAACACATAAATATTGTAAATCTTGCATTCTTATCTGTGTATTTTTAGTCTTCCCCACAGTTACAAGAACCTTCACACCCTGAAATAAATTAAATACAAATCAAAACATAATATATAACCAAATATAAATAAAGGATTAAAATAATCAACAATCGATACCTGAAGTCTATAGTCCAAGCATATGTTAATTAGCACATATCTTATTTTATGTGAATCAAGTAAACAAATAAAGAACCTTTATATATTTGTCAAATCTTGTTATTTGGAGTATGGTTAGTGAACTGGGAACAAAAAGTAACTGAATAAGTATAGAATAAATGGTTAATATAAACTTCGAAATAACCTATAAGTTTCGTTGAGCCGATACTGCAGCGCTTATAGCGGAATTATCCGACACCAAAGAGGGAGTGTAAAATTACGAATTTAGACAGATCTCTCTTCAAGGTATAATAGGGTTGGATGAAATTGTAGAATAACGATTAAGTTGTTTAAGTTCTAGGCACACTAACACTGATAATTATTAAAGAGTTAAGTTAATATTAGTTAATTACATCCACATATTCCACAACTCCAAATATCTCCGAGATTTATATAATTAAAGTAATACAAAACAAATTGACAAATACAACAGTGGGGTTTTAAGGAGAGGAAACCCGTTGAAGTACAAATTGGCTTTCATCCCGTGGCTTGAACAGTAGCGGCTACACCCCGGTTTAAGTACAAATTGGCGCCCAACGTGGGGCTTAAGTTAAGTAACTATAAGTATAATAACATTACTTAACCAGAGCAGGCAACTGTGGGAGAGTAAACATGCATACCAGAGGTAGATCAAGGATTAGGGCAGGAGAAACGGAGAAGGAAATAGATGAACAAGAACAGGAAATAGAACTAACAGACAGTGAAATGGAACAACAGACAGACGAAATAACGGAAACTGAAATTATTACGGACAAGGAAAAGGAAATAATTGAAGAAGTTGCCCAAGGGGATCAACCAGATAAGCCTAACCAAAAGGAAGACTTGAGTATACAGGAAATGTTGAAACTACTATTGGAAAAATCGAAGAGACAGGAGGGAAACTCAAAGAGACTGGAGGAAAAATACGATAAAACCCATGAGGAAATTAAGGAAACCTCAAAACAAATGAACGAAAGATTAAACAAAATTCACGAAAGGTTAGATAGGAATGATGACGGTTTAAAACAAATGAAGGAAGACATCTTACAAATACATGAAGACAATTTAAGGCAAATTAATGAAAAAATTGAAAATCTTCATGTATCAATTAACCAGAAGGTGGACCAAAATAATGAGGAAAGAAAATTAGAAATAGCCAAAACAAATGAAGGACTAGAAAAAACTAACGAAACAATAGTACAGATTCGTGAAGAATTACAGAATAAAATTAATGACACAAAAATTGAGAATAAAACATTGGTCGAAGAAATCCAACAGGAAACTGTCGGAAAATATGATTCAATTAAAAACGAAGTACATCAGGTACGGGAAGAGAATAAGGAAGGAATTAGACAAATACAGACAGACATGGGCGAACGACTCGAAATAGTCTATGGCAATTTAAATAGTATGGAAGGTCAAATCAATACCAATAAAAATAAAATAGAAGAAATTAGTAGACGTGAATTACAATTATAAGAAGAAGTAGATTCATGGCGGGATAGGACATGCCAACATAGTCATACAAATAACCATGAGAACCGAGAATCGATTAATTTTCGTAATTACAAGCGCAATCCTATGGAATTTTTAAAGAGATTGGAAGAAGTGATCATAAGAAATAGAGAGAATCGCTGGAGTATTATACGAAGCATGATTGATGAAACGTTTAAAGATACTTATGATAATTGGTGGACAGCGGTGCGTCCGGATATAATGGACATGACTGAGTTCAAAAAACAATTTAAGGAGAAGTATTGGTCTGAATCGACCCAGAACATGATTAGGAATAATTTGAGTAACGGTCGATACGAAACAAATGTAGGCCAGTCCCCTACTTCATACTTTTTAGGAAAAGTATGTATGGCGCGGAACTTAGAGCCCAGAATTCCCGAAGAATGTTTGGTGATACAACTATCCTATCATTACGAGGAAGGGATAAAAAATGCGCGTATGTGTAGTCAAATCAAAACGATTCCAGCCATGGCCAAATTCTTGGAGAATTATGAACACGAGAACCAATACCAAAGAAATAGAATACTAAATCATAAATATCAGAAGTATGATAATAACGCGCCACCAACCAATTCTCATAATAACGATCGCAATCGACCTGCGCAGAACGTTAATACTAATAGAACACAAAATGAAAACACGAATAATAACTCCAGAAACTATAATTATCGCGGCAATAACAATTACAATTATCGTGATAGTCGCAATAATAGAGGAGATGGTGACAGACGACCCAATAATTATAGACATAACGTCAATTATATCTACACAAGACCTCAAGGTAATCAGCGACGATACTACCCAAGGAGTCACCGATATGACAACCATTATGACCAATCTCGGCATGAAGTCAACTACCCACATGATGGAAATTATAGGATAGCAGAACATAATACGGAGGATCGCACTGAAACAGTACAAAATCAACACAGTAATCAAAATGAAAATAGAGAAGAGGGAGTAAGCCCTCATTTAAACTAATAGAGGCAGTGAAAATTAATGAATACCCGTCACTGAACCGTAATCTTGGGGAACAACGACTAATAAATAAAATTAAGTGTAATCGTAAAATAACCATAATTAATAACCACTATTTAAAGAATATCAGGGAAGATTTGTTGGAAGAGGATCAGAAACATGTAAACAGTAATAGTAATAACGAAATCATATATATATCAGCAAAATTCTAAAAGACAGTAAGACCAACTTACACAAATTATTTGAAATAACTATTATATATAAAACGAATTTAGTAAGAAACAAAAATTACTAAATCCAAAAGAAATATAATGAATAAATTCTAAAAATAATAAGAACAACTTATTACCAGTCTTGAAGAAAATTACTTGGAATTTTAAAAAGAATTTGAGTTGAATACTACCACTAAATTCTAAAAATAATAAGAACAACTTATTAAAGATTACCGAAGAAAGCGATAATTATTATTAATGTTTATAAAGAAACAGTGTGAATAATGAATAACAAACCCAAGATTACAGAAAAAGGCGAGAATTATTATTAAATGTTTATAAAGAAATATTGTGAATAATGAAGAATGGAACCCCAAGATAAAAGTTATTACCTCAAATCGACATATGCAAAATAAAGAAAAAAAAAAAAAATCATATGACCTAAAATATATACTACATTGCCACATGATGGAACAATTTCAGTAAACGATTGAATGTAACCAATATAATGTTAAAGAAGACAAGAAAGAAAGAGTATTTATGAACATAAATCATTGAAAAATAAACAGCCAAAATAGTGAAATACGATAAGAAGAAGAATAGTTGGGGCTAAGGAATGTATTTAGTCAAAAATACAATTATAATGATCATCACACAACAACTATTTAGAAAATATTGTGATCAGAGAAAAAAAAAAACAAACGAAGAAGATACTTAACATTACAATTTCAACAAAAATGAAAACAAAAATGACTACAAATGATAACTGTCAAAGTCAATATCAACGAATGTTTAAGGAATTAAAATGGAAATACGAAATATGAAGAATAGTAATGAAGAAAAATAAATGCAACAAAGAAAAAATCTTTTCCCAAATATTTATTATTAAATGATTAAAGAGATTATTAGGAGATTATTATTATATTTTATAGCTGACTGTAGATGAATTCCAGCAGTACTATATTAAAATGTGGTGTGGGCAGCAGAGTATGAAGCCAAACAGTGCCTCTCTGAACTGTACCAACGCATGTGTTAGGGATTGTTAGGGATATTAAATATTTAAGGAATATTAGAATAGTTGCAAGAATAAATTCAGTTTCCAAAGGAATGTGACGAAGAAAACAGAAAGAAGTGAGTTGACAGAAGAATAATTGAAAAATACAGTAATTATAAATAGAAGAGATGTAAAACTAATGTATCAGTGAATAGCGTAGCCAACTACCAACAAGTAAGGTTTACAGAAATAAAATGATCAAGAATGTTAATTAAAATGATGAAAAGTTATTAAATAAAAAAAAGTATTAATACTAGTCTAATGAAGTTACATTGAGAATCCCATCGCCAACCATTAACCATGAAATGAAGAAAAGGCATGTGAAAAAGACAAGTTTATTTGACCTAAACTTCATTCAGGTAAACTAAACTTTTTTAGGAGGGGAAGCATATGTAACGCAACAGAAATGCTAGCATTCATGTTACATAAAAGAAGATTCACAGAATAATAAACAACTTGATATTTAACCCCATAATAGAACAGAGATCCAATAATTACAATTATAATCATTGACAAAATTAAATAAGGATGCAAGGTAGTGTTGACTAGAATAAACGAACCTGTAAGATAAATAATAGCTAATGATATATGTTTAATGAAAAGCAAAACAAAAAAAATGAACAATGACTTAATTTATGGTAATAACAAATAAGAATTTTGTGTTAAGAAGTATTATTTTATGACAAAAATGTTATGATAAAGTTTATGTGATGTTATATCAAATATGTGTTGAGTTAATGAAAAATAATGAAAGAAGTTGTATTATTCAATGACTGTCGTAGAATGAAGTGTGAGGCAGTTAATCAATGTTCATAAATTCGAATTCTGTTGTATGTGATCAAGAGATCAAGATAAAATTGTTATTAGATATAGAAAAATAATTGTTTATATAAGTGCTAATAATTAAGATTTGATTGTATGTATGAATTTATATAAAAGGGACTATAGATGCATAACAAACATAACCACAGGTAGATCAGTTTACAATAAAAGGCCTAACAGGCAAAAATACTATATAAACACTAATAACATAAAGATTAGGTGCATCAATTAATAATACGCTATGAAGAGCTAGAAAAAAAAGAAAAACATTAAATTAATAATAATATTTAATAAAATTTATACAAATTATAATAATACCATAATGCCATAATATCGATTGGCAAAATATAATATCGAAGGTGGATTAAATATAATAAAAAAGAAAAAAAGCGGACTTATATCAAAAAATCAGTAGAATATGTGTATAAAGTAATAAACCAACTATCGGTAAAGTTACATCCCGATAGGACAGCAAATTGATAAAGAATAGATAAAAAATATATGAAAGAAACACTATATAGTCAAAACATGTGGAAGGCAGAAATTATTATATGTTGCTAGGGACGAAAAATAAGAACAAGAAGTTGTTGATTTTAGACAAGACAAGAATTGCTTTGAATAAACTGAAAGTGATGAGATTAAAAACCCAAGAATAATCTATTTAATTGTAATATTCGAAATTACCAGATACTATTATAAAAATACAAAATTCTAATGACAATATTTACGTCTACTACCAATACAGATAAACAAAAATAACACTACAATATGAAATGATAATAGAGAGTAAATAATTGAAGTCTACAAGAAAGAACTTGGACTGTCCCATATCCGAAGAGAATTGATGAGATATTAAAGAAATAGAAAGAATTAACAGTAACACAACTCATAATAATCACAACACCAGAAATTATAACCTTGCAAATACACGGAACAACACTAATTGCTTCAACCGAAGGAAGAACTTATTTGGATCCTGGCGGTGCAGAAGAAACATCAATCGAGCTGTAAATCAATCCGGAAACTGTATTCCGAAGTGGACAGGACAAGAATTACTTTTATTAAACCGAAGACAGAAAACCGTACTGAATAACCATTCAAAACAGTAAATTTAGCGATCAACCGCCTACACGATTTGCTTCGTTCGAGTCTGGTAAATTATATTATATTAATCATACTAAATACACAACACATAAATATTGTAAATCTTGCATTCTTATCTGTGTATTTTTAGTCTTCCCCACAGTTACAAGAACCTTCACACCCTGAAATAAATTAAATACAAATCAAAACATAATATATAACCAAATATAAATAAAGGATTAAAATAATCAACAATCGATACCTGAAGTCTATAGTCCAAGCATATGTTAATTAGCACATATCTTATTTTATGTGAATCAAGTAAACAAATAAAGAACCTTTATATATTTGTCAAATCTTGTTATTTGGAGTATGGTTAGTGAACTGGGAACAAAAAGTAACTGAATAAGTATAGAATAAATGGTTAATATAAACTTCGAAATAACCTATAAGTTTCGTTGAGCCGATACTGCAGCGCTTATAGCGGAATTATCCGACACCAAAGAGGGAGTGTAAAATTACGAATTTAGACAGATCTCTCTTCAAGGTATAATAGGGTTGGATGAAATTGTAGAATAACGATTAAGTTGTTTAAGTTCTAGGCACACTAACACTGATAATTATTAAAGAGTTAAGTTCATATTAGTTAATTACATCCACATATTCCACAACTCCAAATATCTCCGAGATTTATATAATTAAAGTAATACAAAACAAATTGACAAATACAACAGTGGGGTTTTAAGGAGAGGAAACCCGTTGAAGTACAAATTGGCTTTCATCCCGTGGCTTGAACAGTAGCGGCTACACCCCGGTTTAAGTACAATATTTACAATAAAAATGGAAAATACAAAATAGAATGTCCAGATTGCAATAAAATTTACGTAGGCCAGACAAAGAAAAAACTACTCGATAGATACATTTAATACCGCAATGCTTTTTTAAAACCAAATATTTACAACTCAAGTAAAAACAAAACAAGACGATCTATTTAAAATTATAAATTTATTAAAATAAATTAAATATGAACATAATATTATTTTAATATATTGACAAAACCGACAAAATAAACATTAAAACAATCGATATGTAAAATAAAATTAAATCAATAATTTCTTTTATATTGAATTCCATTATCCGTTATTTTTTATATTTAAATGGAATCAATTCAATTGTTTGTTTATTCATTTATGAGCATCTGATGATGCTGATATAGTCAATGAAACGTGCGTAAGGTGATAATACAATATAATTTTACTTGCAGAAATAGCTAACATTTGAAGAACTATTAAAAATATTAAACTTGTATATGATAATGTTCCAATGATGTTTGTTTATAAAGTATATAACAATTATTGATTGACATATGGGGTGTGAAGGCAGATCGATTTGGAAATACTTCAAAAAACTACTCGTTAATGGTAGTACACGAAATTTTGAAGTAGGGTATTTCAGCAACTACAAGACTGTAGTAGTATCAAGCTTATATGCGTTAAAAATTATTTAGAGTTTAAATTTTTTGCTTTTGGTACTTTAGAAACAAAATTAGTTTACGATTTGATAGCAAGTAGACAAGTTTGCCATAAATATCCCAGTGTCTTTACTTTGTCCTTTCTTCATAAACACTTATTGTAACTCCCTATTCCTTACAGCTGTCACATTTTATACAAAAGTCTTTCTAATTAACTCATGTTTACAAAAGCTATTTAATATTAAAACCTTTAAAGAAATTAGAGCATGACCAAATAATTTATTTATTCCTACGGAAATCATTTAGTTAATTAAAATATAGTATTTAACGCCTTTCCAAAGTTTGTAAAAATTACCAGATTCGACTAGTGTGGCTGTAATTAATCTTCCGCAAAAATGTTAGAAGAATTTTAGGATGAATTAGATTTGCGTGAAGGTAACCATTTCACCAAGTACACTATACTGTTTTCCTAACGGCAAAGTAGTTATGATTTAAGACTTAGAATTTATTACTCTAAAATAAAAAAAAAAATTATATTATTATTATTTTTAACAATCGCTGTCACATTTCATTATTGCGTTAGGATAATAACTGAAATGATTCTATTTATATCTAAACTACGTTTAGACACTGTAATTTTTGTTATCAGTATTTGTGGTATTCAGATATTCTGTTAAAAACTTCAACAGCTTACTTCATGTTTGAAAACCGAATAAACCAAGTGAAACCAAGTACAAATTTCAATTTATATGAAACTAAATTTTGTGGTAGTTAGTAACAACTATAATAACGCATTTGATGAAATGAGACAAGCTCGGGATATTTACGGCATAATTGTAAACGTTTGCAGTAATCCATTATGTAGACTAGAATTTGAAAAACTGACACTAACTTTACAAAATTAATTTATAAAGAGACTTTCGGCCGTATAGAAACTCTGTCGGCTAAACTGATAGTCAAATATATAATAACCGACAAACAAACGTAAACAGTATTCTGTCACTCTAGGAATACACTGTACAGTATTCTGACAGGGATATAGGAATATATAAATCTCAAGTACACATATATTTACTATGTGTAAATAAAAACCAAACAAATTACCTGGCAGGATCTTGTCAAGCCAGTTGGTAAGCAATGTAAGCTATGTAGAAAATAGAAAAATCCTGAACACAAAGGGCACAACTTGTTGGAAATGAACCTGGAGATGGAAAGAAAATTCGCTAACGTTCCCTACTTAAATTATACGCTCTTGACCCTCTTGTTTCTACTTGAGTAGAATGGTTAACGAAAGCTTAGCACGTGAGGCTAACTCTTTTTTATCTTTTTTAATGTGTCCTCAAAGTAAGTACGCTACGTTGTTTCTCAGTCGAACTAGATAAATCGTATCTATATTTAGTAATGGTGTACTTTACCTTTAGCCTACTACTTTATTCTTCATCTTTTGTAAATTAATTATTTATGACTATTGTTTCACCATTTACGTACTAGTAGTACATGACACAAGAGAGGGTTTTAGTGGTGATCAGTGAGTAAAGTGTGCAACTTACATTTTTGGAAAACATGTATTTCAAAACAATACGATGTCTGCCGAAAAAATACCCAACTGTTTTAATACTACGCGAGCAGGGTGTGCAACTCTATTGCAACTTGATAGCTAATCAGATGGGCCCGTTTGACCCATTCGTGAACATTTATCGGACTATTCAGTTAGCTGTGTCACTTTGTTGTGTAAACACGTGTTGTCTGTGACTGCCGTATTCCTAATTTTCTTCCAAATTTAGAAGACATGCGTCAAAAAGTCCCATCTGAGTTACTCTACCGAGTTACACTGGCCTCTCTCTCTCTCTCTCTCTCTCTCTCTCTCTCTCTCTCTCTCTCTCTCTCTCTCTCTCTCTCTCTCTCTCTCTCTCTCTCTCTCTCTCTCTCTCTCTCTCTCTCACACACACACACACACACACACACACACACACACACACACACACACACACACACACACACACACACAGAGAAGTATATTTAAATGTAAGTAACGAGAAACTTTCTTGATTAAATTAAAAACAGAAAATTTTAATACTTTTGTTTGTTTTGTTTCATAGTATTTATCCTCAAGCTTTCTATACAAATTGAAATGGTATAAAAGTATATTTTGTAGATAAGCTAACTACCAGACAAAACGTGTCGTCTATTGGTATTGGTCGAGGAGAGTAGAACTCTCTGTGTAATTATAGAACGTCTCTACATTTAATTTTATCGTGAATGTTTATAACTGTGGAACTGTAATTCCGATATCTCTATCGCTATAGGGTGTCTTGTCTCATACCTATCTGTCTGTCTGGCTATTTGTCTGTCTGTAACTCTCCGCCATTGCACACACACACACACACACACACACACACACACACACACACACACACACACACACACACACACACACACACACACACACACACACACACACACACACACACACACACACACACACACACACACACACACACACACACACACACACACACACACACACACACACACACACACACACACACACACACACACACACAGAGAGATGATACAAACAAAGTACTTGAAACACACGGTTACAAAAATTGAATCTGCCAGACTAAATTGAGTGTTGGCTCAACGGACATCAATTAAGATAGAAAAAAATAATAACTTGACATAAAGGAGATCATAAAACGTAAAAGCAATATATAATATAACTGGTTTAGCAGAACGCAACGTGAACATGATTAAGAAAGGTCTGTTGCAAAGGTTGACCACATGAAGACAGGAGTAAGCGTGCAGTGACTGAGTTAGACAGAAAGGGAAGGCTGATCTTTAAACTTTTTGTACCAGCTTCAGCGACGAGTCCTAAAACACTGTGGTTATATCAGTGTTTACAACGTTTTGGTGAGACAATTGTACACGAAAGTTAGAATTATTCTTAAAAATTAGTTTGACCTTACATGTATATATGTAAATTGACATACCTAGACATTTGATATGTTTAGGGCATAAGTAACCCTTTTTTTGTTTTTGTCAAACAATTTGAGGATCTACAAAACTACTGAAAGTGTCTGTTGACAAATTATGAAAGTTTTGAGAGATACAAAACTATTTGTGAATTAAAATAATCGATGAATTCCAAAAATATATGGGAAAACCATAAGAGAAAACTGTAATGACTTAAACGGAATGAGAAGAGAACCACACTTCTTCACAGACGTTTAGAAACCTGACGATAGAAATTGAACACTGGCTTAGAGATGCGCAGTGTACAAACACCACATTGAGAGGCTAATAACATTTTCATTTATTTTGCACATGTGAAGAACAGTTTGTACAATGTTTCATAGTGTGAACATCGGCTGTAACAAGACTGGCGAGAACAATGGAAGCATGTGTGTAACATAGAGGGAGATAATATGGAAGTGAGATAGTAAACTGCTATCGCGTTGTCTCCTCTCTCTTCCCTCTAGATAACTTAACTATATTTGTAAGTGGGGGTAATTCATGCATTGGGTCGGCGTAGATGACTGTTCAGGAATCACTGTCGGGAAATACCTAACGACAAACCACCATATCTTTCATTATGTCTATCTCCGTTCCTAGATAAACGATGGTCATACGAGAAATTGAAGCCGCAGGTTGATAATACTCTGGACACATTTTCACATAAATGTTCCTTATATTTAACGAAAATGGAGGAGACGAAGCAATCTATATTTTAACTCGGACTTAGCTCTCCGAAATTTGCTTAGGAATTATTTACACAAGAAGTTACAAAACGTTATCGAGTCATTTAACGTGTTATTTTGAACGAAGACCAAAAATGATTGTTGTTGGACGTAAAACTCTACAGTTAAATGTATATCAGATCCATACACTTTCCGTTATTGATGAAAACGTAGAAAATTAGAATTTTTGAAAGCATTGAATTAAAGAGTAGGCAAAACATAAACAGAGGACTCCGAGACTTAAATAGGATGAGAATCAGGAAAGTTCAGAGTGCGACAAATGACATTACCAAATACAAACAAAGGACAAATATTACGCTGGGTATTAAAGAGGCAGTTAAAAGGCAGAATGGTTTTAATTTCTAATTAAAATGATTTATATATTACTATTTTCAATGTGTAAGAATGTTTGTCGTTGACTTTTATCAAAACTTAAATTTTTAAAAAGTTTTCTTACACAACAATAAAGTAAAAGTATATTTTCCTAGCGTTTTTGTATCATGTTACCAATATGTAACATGTAACATCTTCGATCTTTTGAAGATAATGGAACACAAAGATCTAAAATTTAAACTTTAACTCTCCGGCATGGCATTCAGTCTCAACTAAAGACACAAACAACATATGCTTTGGAACACATCGGTGAATACAAATAATAAATTTATACAATTAATAAGTATTGTCTTGAAATATGTTATCAAGATATGTTATCTCTAGATCTCTAGCTTTGCTGACCTTATGTATTTCATTAAATTTTACAATTTTACTTAATTTTTAAGTTTTTGTGTAACACAAGTGCTTACAGAAATGTATCTTGTGGGGGAAGTACGGGTATAAAATAGTTTAATAAATTGATCATTACAGACTGTATGCAAAATGTTAACGCATCCCATTGCCACAACTAGATTACAATAAGTAGTACATTCACATTTCTTTAAATTTAATTTTTTCAATAATTTTTATTGATAATAATAATTTAAAATTAGAGAGTAGGAGCCATTAGCAAGTTTGGAGATTTCTGCGTGTTATTTACAACAGACAGCTTTCTATGACTTTTCTTTAATTTATATATTACCCTAAAACTGTCACATTACCTAATATCATAATGTCATAAAACTGCTCGTGACTATAAAACTGTCATATTTTACCTACTTTGTAATTATTTTAGGCTTATATTTAAACTTTTGCGACACATGGACACGCCTAGATAATTAATCACATTTTTTAGGAGTCATTTATTTAGCTAAAAACAAGTAATTCGTATATTCTAAACTCTATAAAAATAACAAAACTTGACAAATGTTGAGTTGAGTTTTGTCAACCATATGGGAAAGTATTTCTTTCATCAATCTATTCAGACATTCTAAGAAACGTTTTAATTGGATGGTGTGGTTGTAATTAAATGTAATTTTCATTACGTGACTGTTCCTTGTTTCGCCTTTAATTATTATTAATAATAACTATCTTTGAATAGCGTTCTACTTATTTCAAATAAAATGTCTGTATAAGGGGGAATTTTATCACACATTGCATACGGTCGAGAAACACGGGTGTTTACGTTTTATGGTGTGTCAGAAAATTTCTTTTGCAGCTCACTTCGTCAATTCGGTTCAATTTAAATTCTCGCCAGCCGATAACACATTCTTAATACAGTAATAGCATTTAGGACTGAGCGAATAATGAATGGGTAAATAAACTCCAGCACACTCAATGGTATTTTCGTATGCGTCGATACTAAGCACGCTTCCTAGCTGGGATGTGATGCCTGCCGCGTTACGGCTTATTAATGTGAGCCAAAGGTTTTTTGTATGACATCTTCATAACAAAGTGAAAAGAAATGCAAGTACATAACTGGTTTTCGAACTTGCGTTTGAGTATATGAGTCAAGTTCTATTTGTAATAGTAAGTAAACTATTGTCTTAGAGTTAGACGCTGTGCATTGTATTTGTACAAAAAAATTGTAAGATTAACTGTATACTCGTAGGTGATTACCAAAGCTTATGAACGGTTTACTGTCTCTGATCTGAAGTTTTCGTTCATCCTAAATGTCGATGAACAACAGTTGTCCGTAAAAAGACGAAACAACGGTAAACAATATTATAAAACACTACTAACTGAAACGTCAAGAAACTTTTCGTTTCAATTCGGAAAAAATATACAAAATATTTTTTTGTATTCGTAGTTTAGAATTTTAGACCTATGTATTTCAACTGACGTTAAATGATTATAACTGTGTGATTAGGCTGTGCGTTGTGTGATTATAACAGTTTAGAAATCCAGAAGACTTTTACCAGCTCTGTCAACAAGAGTACTGACTTTACTCGGCTGTCATAAGTTTTGGACTTAGAGTTGTAAGAAAATTATAAATAGTAATGACGTTGAACAGTCTGTTACAATAAAAATTACTTGAATTATTAAATTATATCAAACCAAAATGTAAATAAAATCGCGTTACTATTACTGTTATTATTATTTTGTTTTAGTCAGCTATTGATCACATTATTTCCACTGTTTCCCTGTTTGGACCTTAATTCTTGCATTCGTTTCCGGTGGCCTTCCTTTCTTTCTTCAGTTCACGTCTTGCTTGTAGCTTGAGCTTTCCCTGGAAATCCGGGTGTGCTACAAGTTTCCTTTTGAAAGTACGTTCTTGGATGTCCTCACGTGTGATCCCCACTGCTTGATCCCCTTTCCACAAAGATTGGTGAACTAGACTCTCTTGGGATTCTTACTTACAAAGTAGGAAATGAACCAAACGCTCAATCTCTCTGAGATCATCCGTGTCATGTGACCATAGAAGGGAAACCTTCTTTTCCGAATTTTGTCCGTTATCCTTCACACACACACACACACACACACACACACACACACACACACACACACACACACACACACACACACACACACACACACACACACACACACACACACACACACACACACACACACACACACACACACACACACACACACACACACACACACACACACACACACACACCTGTATGCTTACAGGCCCTCTAGTTGGATGACTGTGAAGTCCTTCGGCTGTAATTGAAGGACACAGATCGTTTGTTGTAGACGCTTTTGGTCAACTGGTATAGAATTTTCAATCTTGTTAATTCTTGAGGTTTTTTATCAGAGATGTTGGGTTCTATCCCCTCGTTTAAGTATTTAATTTTCTGTCTGCTTGATTTTTTTCCTGTTCCACATCTGGCTCTCTAGGCGCCACCTTCATGATTGTTTCTCCTCGGTTTCTCAAAGGAGGCTTGGAGACCATCCTTTGCCGCTTTCGTCTTGAGTTGGTCGATTTGTTTTGCAGCTGTGCATAAACATCGCAAGATCATTCCAAAGGCTAGACAGTTGATTATCAGATTCATGCTTCTACATCCCAGTATAATCTTGTTTTTGACCACTTAATTACTCAGATCTTTGCGCCATCCGCGGATAACTTTCTCGAGTACACGCTTGAAAAGTGGAGGCAAGACTATTTTCTAAAACTTCCGGGCTGAAAGGCCGTGGTCGATTGCTTAAAATGCTGCTAAACGTTTCGGCCGCACCACCGGTGGCCATCTTCAGTAGCAAAAGAAAAAAGAAATGTGTTCGATAGATGATACGCCGAACACGTCTCCCAATGGACTGGGAAAAAAGCAACAGTGAGTACCTGCTACGATGCCTCTATTTATAACATTTTGTCCGCTTCAGGTGTATCGCACGGACCAATGAGAAGCCAGCTCGTCATACTCAATTCTGATTGGTCATGGAAAATAGACCATGCCAGACACTATTTAAGGAGATGCTTTCTCCTCGGCGGTTCATAGCGACGGACGCATTCTTATGAATATGGATGGACTCCAGATGCAGGCGAGTGAAGTAACCCCGGACAGAAGACACCACGCGGGCTTCATCAAACATTACCCGGTGATCGTCGTGGGACAGAGCGTGTTCAGCAACTGCGGACCTCTCCGGCTGGCCCAGGCGGCAGTATCTCCGATGTTCAGAGAGGCGCGTCCGGACACTACGCTTCGTGGTGCCTATGTAGACCTGGCCACACGTACAAGGAATACTGTACACCCCGCACGACGAGAGTGGATCCCTGGCGTCTTTCACCGGTCGCAGGAACTGTTGGATCTTTTTGGTTGGCTTAAAGATCGTCCTGACGCCCCGCTTACTCAGCAACCTGCCGATGCGATTAGTCACGCCACGGATGTAGGGCAAGACAGCAGAGCCAACAACTTCAGGCAACTCCGACTGGTCCGGCCTACCAGATCTTCTCGGCCGGGCAGCTCTCCTAACCTCCGCAGCAGAATAGCCGTTGGACTGCAGTGCTTTCTCGAGATGCCGAAACTCATCTTCGAGATACTGGGGCTCACAGATTCTTTTTGCCCGGTCTACCAGAGTTTCGGCATCTCGAGAAAGCACTGCAGTCCAACGGCTATTCTGCTGCGGAGGTTAGGAGAGCTGCCCGGCCGAGAAGATCTGGTAGGCCGGACCAGTCGGAGTTGCCTGAAGTTGTTGGCTCTGCTGTCTTGCCCTACATCCGTGGCGTGACTGATCGCATCGGCAGGTTGCTGAGTAAGCGGGGCGTCAGGACGATCTTTAAGCCAACCAAAAAGATCCAACAGTTCCTGCGACCGGTGAAAGACGCCAGGGATCCACTCTCGTCGTGCGGGGTGTACAGTATTCCTTGTACGTGTGGCCAGGTCTACATAGGCACCACGAAGCGTAGTGTCCGGACGCGCCTCTCTGAACATCGGAGATACTGCCGCCTGGGCCAGCCGGAGAAGTCCGCAGTTGCTGAACACGCTCTGTCCCACGACGATCACCGGGTAATGTTTGATGAAGCCCGCGTGGTGTCTTCTGTCCGGGGTTACTTCACTCGCCTGCATCTGGAGTCCATCCATATTCATAAGAATGCGTCCGTCGCTATGAACCGCCGACACACAACTGGGGGTTGCGCGGCCCGCGCGAAGCGCGGGTCGCGAGTAGTACAGTGTCCCGAGTCTCAGAAAGGACTCCTGCCACTGGGTCTGTTGGAGTTCAATATATACTTTTATCTACTTATGGGGGGGGTCTGAAACGACCTGCGATTGGTGGATTATACCACCGGGACTAGCAAACGAGGTCGCTTCCAGGACTCACCTGGTCGCGGGGTGTATTTACCAAGTCCGGCAATGAGGGAATTGTGGGTCACTCTGTCGGAACGAACATAGAATCGTCGCGCCAGGCGTCTCACGGTGTCATCAAGAGAGCGGACACCGAGTCCTCTCCTCAAAAGACGAGAAGAGTACCTCCGGGGGACTTTGCACGCGAGCTTCAGTCCCCGGTCGAGTACGCGCTGGAGCGTGATTCTATGACCACGAGCCAGGTATCCCCAAACAGGACAGGCGTAGGTAATCACCGGCAACACGTACGTGTTGACTATGAGCTTACCTAGCCGGGGGGTCATTGCCGGATTAGATAGCACGGGCCAGAGTCTACTGAGTTGCGCCGAAGCGCGTTGTCGGATGTAATTTGCATGGGTTCGCCAGGTGAGTCGGGAATCCACGTGGAGCCCGAGGTACTTGACGCTGTTGGTCCAGGGCACCTCGACGGGGCCTACTTTAAGCGGCCGAGGCCGCTTGCGTTGTCGCGAGAATATTACCGCGGCGCTCTTGGAAGCGTTAACGGCAACTCTCCAGTCATCGGTCCACCCGACATACGCGTCGAGTTGGCGCTGGAGCTTAACGGCCGCATAACTCGCGTTCGGCTCTGAGGCAAAAGCCGCAGTGTCGTCCGCGAACAGCGACAGTTTCACTCCAGGAACTCGGGGCGTGTCGTTGACAAACAACGAGAACAGAAGAGGCCCAAGGACACTTCCCTGAGGGACACCAGCGGTAACACGCCTCTCCGAAGAGAGAGCGTGGTCTACTCTCACTCGGAAGCTACGGTCTCGCAGAAAGCTGCCGATCAAATGAACGTAGCAGTCTGGGAGAAGGACCTCCGTGAGTTTGTAGAGGACACCCTCGTGCCACACGCGGTCAAAGGCTTTCTCTACGTCTAGGAAGATCGCAGCCGTCTGTTTGCCCTGGCAGCCAGCCTCGGTTATGCATTCCACGAGTCTCATCAGCTGATGAGTCGAGGAGTGCAGCTCACGAAAGCCGAACTGTTCGGGGATCAGCACGTCTAGTCTTTCTAGATGGTCGCGGATCCTACGCTGGATCAGACGCTCAAAAACCTTGGACGTCGCGGACAAGAGGCTGATGGGCCTGAGGTTCTCCACTCGAGAAGAATTCTTTCCCGGCTTCGGTATCACGATGACGGTAGCCGTTTTCCATTTCACCGGAAAATAGGCCAGTCTGAGGCATGAATTGAACAGGTCAGTGAGGAACTGGGTTCCTCGCTCCGGAAGGCGATGGAGGGCGGAATTCATGACTCCGTCCGGGCCAGGCGCCTTCCGGGGCTTGAGCTGAACAATCCTCTCAGAGACCTCCTCCGGGGAGATGGGCTCCGGTTGGACTGTGATACCGGCCGATAGAAAGCGCTCTACCTCGCGGCAGATGTGCTCAGTGAAGGCCGGGTTCTTGGATGGGTTGGGAGCGAACTGACGCTCTAAACTGTCAGCCAAGAACTCGGCCTTTTCGAGGGGGCGGCCAAGGGGTTGACCGCCAGGTCCGGCCAGTGCGGGGAGAGGCGCGCGTTTGCGCTTTCCCGTTAGGGCACTGGGAATCCGCCAGACATTACGGTCCTCAGCAGGGCCATCCATCTGTGTTACAGCTAGCTCCCAGTTGCGTCTACGGAACGCCAGCATGTCACGACGCAACTTGCCGGACGCTCTGTTGAACGCAGCCTTGTCCGCCGGGTCACGAGTCCTCTGCCAGCGTCTCCGGAGGCGATTCCTCTCGCAAGCGAGCTGAGACACCTCTTCGGGGATCCGCTGATAGTCGGGCGTGAGCCCCGGCTTCATCCGGGAGGACACGTCAACCGCCGAGACTACGGCTGTGTCGAATAAGCCAACTGCCTCTTCGACATGCTGGGTAGTGTCGAGCGGGATATGCTCTGGTAGGCGGCGACTGAACGCCGGGCCAAAGCGGTCCCACTCGATTACCCGCCGCTCGTCGCGGACGGTGGCGTGCTGGGTAGCTATATGCACACTGATAGGGCAATGGTCCGAGGACAGTTCCGAAATGACGGAGACGTGGACCGGGCAATAAACGCCCCTGACCGCGGCAATGTCCAATACGTCAGGGCGGGAGTTAGCCCTCGAGGGATAGTATGTAGGCCCGGTAGGACCCATGACTGTGACCCGAGCCGCATCAGCATACCTGCGTAAGCGGGTCCCGTTTGGGTTCGCCAAGCGGCTCCCCCAATCGGGGTGCTTACAGTTCAGGTCGCCCGCCAGGACTACCCTCCTGTGTGCTCCAAAGACGGCCTCCAGATCGTTCGACAGGAGCTCCGTGTGTGGAGGCTTGTAGGCGGAAACCACGAGTAGACCGCCGAGAGCACCATGGAGCTCGACCGCGGTGCACTCGAGGTTCCGCCGCTGAGGCAGGACAACGCGGTGATGGCGAAGACTCGCCTTCACCGCGATGGCTGTGCCCCCTCCTGCGCGACCCGACCGGTCATCCCGGTGGCACACGTAGTTGGGTAGTCGGAAACGACGATGCGGGGTCAGGTGCGTCTCGCCAAGAAGAAGCACATCGGGCTTGTGACGGGCAACGAACTCTAAGAGCTCAGAATGCCGGGAAGCGAGGCCGTTGGCGTTCCACGCCACGAGCTCGAGGTCTCGCTTGAGGGATTGCCGTGGTTGTCCGTTCATAACAGACCTGTTACACGGCAGGCTTCCACCAAGAGGAGGAACTTGTCCTGGGGCGAGGCTGTTGCCAAGCGTTCCTTGATTTTAAGGAAAGTCTGGGCCACTTTCTGCAAGTCGTAGCTTGCCAGAAAGTCTGAAACGACGGCGAGATCATCGGAAGATGAGGCCGGGGGAGAACGCTTGGCGGCAGCTGCATAGCTGCGGCGGGGCGAGACGGTGGAAGCCTTGGGGGCTGGTACTGGAGCGGGTGGCCGCTCTGGCTTTTGGAGGACGGGCTTGGGTCCAGTGGCAGGTGGTTTAGGCTGGCCCGTGTTCTTGGCCTGGTTCCTAACTTTCTTGCCCGATCTGGGGAATCTAGGCTTGGGTGGCGGCGGCAATGGAGGATCAATTTCCTCGTTGTCCGGCAGCGGGACTTGTGTGAAGTGGGGTATTTCGCGTTCCGGTTCCGGGGGCGCGATGATGGGTTTGGCCTTTGGAGCTTTGCTCGGGCTCACTGTACTGCTGGGTTTCGGAACCGGAGCAGACCTAGGGGCTGGTTTCCGGACCACAGGTTCAGCGGCTTTGGCCGGTTTGACTGGCTGTCTAACATCATGTCGAGGCTTAGGCTGGACTGGTTTCTTCAACTTGTCCAGCTGCTCGCTATAAACTGGGCAGCGCCTGTTATTAGCAGCATGGGCGCCGCCGCAGTTGATACAATATCGGTGGTTGTCCGGGACAGCGCAGGCCTGCGTCAAGTGGTCATTTCCACAGCGGACGCAGGTCGGCGCGTTCCGACAACCGAAGCTGCTGTGGCCGAACCGCTGGCACCTGTGGCACTGGGAAAGTCGCCCGGTCTGACGGCAGGGCTCTACGCTTACGCAGAGCCCGAAAAGCCGTTTCAACTCTAATAAGGCCTGGGAGGAGTCGCCCTTCTCCACCAGGAGTCTGATTAATGGGAGTGGTCGACGCGAGCCATAAGTGGTGTACAGCCGTATGAACCGCCGAGGAGAAAGCATCTCCTTAAATAGTGTCTGGCATGGTCTATTTTCCATGACCAATCAGAATTGAGTATGACGAGCTGGCTTCTCATTGGTCCGTGCGATACACCTGAAGCGGACAAAATGTTATAAATAGAGGCATCGTAGCAGGTACTCACTGTTGCTTTTTTCCCAGTCCATTGGGAGACGTGTTCGGCGTATCATCTATCGAACACATTTCTTTTTTCTTTTGCTACTGAAGATGGCCACCGGTGGTGCGGCCGAAACGTTTAGCAGCATTTTAAGCAATCGACCACGGCCTTTCAGCCCGGAAGTTTTAGAAAATAGTTGTAATGACACCGGCCGTGAAAGCCTACGCACTAAGAGTGGAGGCAAGAGTTCATCAGCCTGCTTCACTCCTATCCTGATTTCAAAGACGTTATTAAGTAATGCAAGTACATTACATTGTAATGTAAGTACGCCCTCTCACTCCCCTGAATCTTACTTTATTGTTATTATTATTGCTATTACTGAACGCTGGATAATCGATACTCAATTTTTATTAACTTCTGTGAAAGAAACACACTGGTATTACAGTGTCGTTCAGATATATAATGCACACCATGACGAAAATAATAGAAGTCTCAAAGTTACGAGGGTAGTTGAAAAGTTCGCGGAGCGACAACTGTAGCTTAGCGGTAAAACTAAAATTTTTCGTGTGCTGTAAGATTTGTATTTTATATGAACTTCTGTTAGTTTCCAAATCTATCTATCAATTTATTAATTGTTTAGAAGGTGTTTAAAATTGATGTGCCATGTGTGTTTTAAAAAACGGACAAAAACAAACATTGTGGTGTGATTCTTTATTAAAAATTGTTTAGCGCCAACGGAAATTCGGAACAAAATTGTAAATGTGTCAGGAGACGCTGCGACTTCAAAACCAACGGTTTGTAAGTAGGCACTTGAGTTTAAACGTGGTCGTACGAGCATTGAAGGTGTTCGCTCCCTGAACTGGTCGCCCAAAAAAGGCAACAACTCCAAATAAGGCAGCCATCTTGCACAATGCTTTTCTACACCAAGTTCTGGAGTTAAGTACGATGCACAGGCTCATACGAGATGCCTATGATTTCAGCAACGTCATCTACTTCTCAATCTGCGGTCTTCCAACACCCTATGAAATTTTTTCAACGATGTACCTTTTTGTTTCAATTTTTGGACGACCACTGCTGGGATCGTCTTTAATGCTTGTACAACCACATTTAAACTAAAGTGTGCCCCACTTACCGTTGTTTCTGAAGGAGCAGCATCTCCTAACATATTTACAATTTTATTTTGATTTTCTGTTGGCGCTAAAACGTTTTTAACACAGAATTCATAACAACGCGAGTTTTGATTTTGTTTATTTTAAAAACACGGGTGACGTGTGAATTTTCCGTGACAGGAAAAATTGAAACAACTGGTAAAGTGTGAATAAATTGACAGATATATCTAGAAATTAACAGTTAGTTCTACCACTGAGCTATAGATGTCGCTCCGCGAACTTTTCAACTGACCCTCGTAAATAGAAATACAATAATCCGCAAGAAAAACAATTAAAGACTTGTCGATTTCTCTAATGCACTGCTTTAATTGCACAACTTTATCGCTTAAATCCCGGCAGCTGTCCCGTCTGTCGTAAGTCTGCTATGACGTCATGATGGCGTTAGTGCTATCTAGACTCTACCAAGTGTCATTAGATTAATCGGTCAGTGCCAAGTGTTTGTAGGCTTAGTTAGACTTTTCCAGAGTTCTGGACGGCTACGGAATAAATTACGTGTTTTTGCTGACTGGTAACGAGTGACAAGCATGAAGTTATTGTAACGCATTGACGTAACACTATTTGTCTGTGTTGGCCACATTTCGCATGTTTCCTTCTTTTATATTGTCTCAATTTCTTGTGTTCTGGCGAACTGTTATTAGCAGTATCTATTATGTTACTAATGTTGAGCAAACCTGTTAATTGAGAACATTTAATCCTTATTATATTGATTGAAACCCATTTTCTTATTTTCAGCATTTAATGTGTAGAACAGATAGTGGTCTAATGTAGTGTCATTTACGTATACCCGATGTCTTAGTGCTTTTGATTTGAGATCAAATCAAGTAGAGTCTGCAATTTTCTTTTTTTTTGGGGGGGGGGGGTAACGTAACGTTTGTTTCAGTGTGGGGTGTTACGCTGTAAATTTGTTAATATCTGATAAGCGTCGAAGACTTTAACCGGTTTGAATTGTAAATTATAAATCCAAACAACAACGCGCGCTACCCCCCCTCACATATAACGTATAACACACAAAACTGGTTAATTATTATTATTTTTGCTTTTTTAAAGTAAGGCTTTATCCTTAAGCTCTCCATACAGGTGAAAAATTACACGAACGCATATGATTACACGAGCTGTCTACTAAACTCATGCCTATCGGCTTATTTTACACTTATTTGGTATCAGATGAGAACAGTAGAATTTACGATAAAATACCCAATGTCTCTATATTTTCTGTAATTAATCACACGGCAATGTTTTCCTTTACAAACGCGGAACTGTACAGTAAGTCTGAGATATCAGTAGGTGTGCAATCTCCCCCCTTTTCTCCCTCCTTCACACACACACACACACACACACACACACACACACACACACACACACACACACACACACACACACACACACACACACACACACACACACACACACACACACACACACACACACACACACACACACACATATATTTTTGTGATCACAACTACGTATAAATAGTTGCCTCTGCGAGACTAAAAAGAGAAGACTTAGTACAAGAAAAGAAATATTTAACAGCCAAACTTGAAAATGCTTAAAACGTAACATAATACGCGTAAGAGTAAGCACCGTAAACGAGTAAAAGAAAGGCCTTGGCACAAAAGTAATAGGCACTTAGGGAGATTATCCAGTTGAAGGGTGCCGTGACTGAGCTAGAAGAAAAGGGAAGGATGACCGTTACTCCATGCTGTGCCAGCGTCAGTAATACAGATAATTGTATCACTCCAGAAGGTTAAAATACAATTAGACCTGAATATTGGTGATAATAATAATACTAATATCACTAACATAAATCATAATAGTTTCGATATCAGTATTACAAGGTAAAAATTAAGATAATTCATTATAAGGTATGTTCTGTATAAGATATACGAGCCTCGTATTGACGCACTGTTTTTGAGCGTCAAAAGAGCGTACGGCAGAATAGTCAGATTATTTATTGCACATCTTCAATAAGGCTTTTTTTGAAAAACCTGATATTACTCACATGGTATAAATCGTCAAATTTTTAAGGGCAGGTTTAGTGAAATAACATATTTCAATCAATTTTTGTTTTTGAAAGCAAGTACAATCTTTAAGGAGTTAAGCTTATTAAATAACAAGGTGTAAACTCTGACTTATTAAGTACAGTTGTTTGGTAGTGAAATCACAAAAATCTCAACAACATAAATATCTTCTTATCTAATTGAAGGGCTTTAGCAAGGTCACTAATTTGGAGATTTAAAATGTTTAATACAGTTTTATTTTTCAATGATGGGTACATGACAATGGCGAAAGTTACGGTACAAATAAGTCTTGAAACAGAGAAAAAGTATACCGAAGCTATAAAGTGTCTTAACTATACACATGTAATATATACATGTGCTGAGAAACCTTTGTCTGATCTCGAAAAGCTTAAACAGAAGAGGTATTCAACAAAAAGGAAGTTGTAAAACTCTTATAAAATTAAAGAAGATCCAGGTACTACTTTTGACAGTGCTGACCTACTTAAAAATTTAATTTATTTTTAAAATTTAATTCCACGCCTTTTAGTTTTGGTTAAGGTTAGTTTATTTATTTTCCAAGAAAACACCACCAAACATTTTATGTCACCTATCTGGATCAAAATATTAATTCCTTAGACAAACAATTTAATACATATGCATTCAAGGCTAATTAAAAAATAATCTGTCCTTTTTAAATAAAAACAAATTGTTTTCCAAAAGAATTATACAATTATAAATTTAGTTAGGAAAAGAAAAAGCTTTGATAAGGAACTATAAAAATATTTGTTCTTAAAAAGAAAAAAAAGAAATAGGAGTCTGACCAAAGTAGAACGTTAGATATGTGTAAGGTCTATACAGTACTGTCGTTAAATAGTGTTCGGACTGCCCTTAAGCTGAAGGGAATTTACGATTACAGTTGACGAAATGTTGGGGTTAATCAGTTGGAGCGATAGTAAGTCTGATTTCTTAATATAAGAAATATTATACACACATTACAGATGAGATACCGGTATATAAAATAATATCATTGTTAACAGTGACAGTGTCATTGTTATCATGATGACAGACCGGTGTTCTATCACAAAGGAAACAATGTGGTGTTGTTGATAGAGGCATTACTGTATTGACGTCCGGCTTTCTGTTACAAGGAAACAATGTGGTGTTGTTGATAGAGGCAGGCATTATTGCAGTGATAGTGCAGTTTTGTATACAGTGTGATGTTAGTAGAGATATTATTGAAACGATAGTCCAGGTTTACGTTATTAGGAAATAGTATTGGGTTGTTGGGTTGTTAATAGAGACATTATCACAGCGATTATGTGGCTTATTACTAGAAAATAATATGGTGCTGTTAATAGATACATTATTATAGCGATAACAAGGTTGATATTCTATTTATAGTGTTATTTAGTTGTGCTTTTGGTGGCATAATCATGGTGATATACTTAGCCAGGTGCCGACTAGAGCTTGATGAACAACAGGATTCTAGATTCTTCACTTGCAGGATATCGATGCGTAGTAGACAAACACCTCGTCGCGAGGCTAAAAAAATTTTAATTCACTTGGCACATGCGCAGAACAGTGTTGTGCAGTGTTTCATAACGTGAACACCGGCTGCAACAAGACTGGCGAGAACAAAGGAAGCATGTGTGTGACAGAGAGGGAAATAATATGGAAGCGAGACAGTGAACGTTATAGCGTCGCCTCCCCTCTCTTCTCTCTAGGTAACTTAACTATACTGTACTTGAAAGTGAGGGTAATTCATGCAGTAAGCCGGCGAAGATTACTGTCAAGGAAAGGCTGGCAGGCCTATGTAGGACTAAGCTATACAGGACAGTGCTGGTGTGGTGATGTTGTTCATTATAGCATAGCACAACATAATTGAAGTACTGGTGTAATAATTAAAACGTGGGGCATAAAAAGCGATTAATTTAGCACAATAGAAAAGCATATTGTACAAATGTCACAAATAATCGTTAAGAAGCAAATAATATAATAACCAGAGTATTATTAAAATACTGTCATGAGGAAGATAGGCTACCTGAAGTTGCAATTGCATGTTGTTAAATCGTACTTCTCTATTTTTGATTTTGTTTAATCAGAAAAGTGTTGATAATTGTTGCTAATTTTTAAAACCTAATTTTGAAAGCGATTTTTGCTTAAATTTGAGCATCACAAACATGTTGTAATATCGCTGTATGAACACTCCTGTTTATACCTCGTACTAACGGTTACGCTTGTTGTTGGTAGCTTTCAGTTTCATAAACGACTAAGCGCGTATTGTGTCGTAAACCCTGGTTTAGTAAAATTATAGTATGGTTTTCTTTAAAAAATTTATGTCAGAAATGTTAATAAATATTTTGTTAAAGAAAATAGGTTAGTTATAGTTGAATATGCACTAATAAATGATTACTCTAGAGAAAAATATGTACAAGAAATTATTAAGCATGCATTTTACGTCAATTATTACTACTAACAAATCGATATTTTCTTATCGTGTAATAGTATACACGATATTTCCTTTATGAATAGTATACCGAGTGGAGACATTAATGTTAGTCGTTGCAGTCTCCCTTCTCTGACTGCGTATGCGCCTGAGCCGCCAACTCTAACCAAATATCTATAAATTTAAAATGAAGGAGACAGGTACCAGATTCACGACGGGATAGGCTTCTGAGGAGCGCTGTAATCGCAGAGGATTGCATCGAGTTAAAACGTCAAGGATTTACATCAAGTTTCCACAGTTTTTTTACAATTTCGTAGAGAATATTTAACGAAAAATTTAAAAACTTTGTTTAATTAACTCTTACGTTTTAGCGGTGAAAGTTTGTTCCAGTGTTTACCGTGAAGTATACGTACCCTCTCCTTAATGAAGTTCTACGAATTTGTAGACCATCCAAATGTCCCATGCTGTAACGTTTTCCTCTGGTTATTTTTGACAAGAAAAAATAATGCTACAGTTTCAAGAATGATTTTTTCAAGGATGATAAAAAATTATCACCATTATTCTGCAACTTCTTCCTGCAATATTACAGTCAGATGTGGGCATTGGTGTCTCTTTCAACACTATTTCTTTCTGCTATGTTGGATGGCACACGCTACTAATCAATCAGTCTCACTGTTCTGATGTCTAGTCTTCCTCTTGTTTTGTGTCCTGTGGTATTCATCACACAATTATTTTTATTGCCATTTTCATAAATTCTTTCCAAGCAGTTAACTCACGTTATTTTTCTGTATTTTAACAAATTTTACTGCTACTTGAAGTCTGTTGTAAAAATAATGGTAATGTTGCTAATATTAATTAATCAACTAATTAGATTTTGGTCTAATCTGTTTTATTTAAGATTAAAGATTTTAAGTCTTCTAACACTAATTTAATTAAAATTATATGAATTATTACAAGTGTAAGTTGTATCATTAGCTTACTCTCATTAAATTTACACAGCATTTGTTATAACAAAGGATGATAATACAATTATGTGTGAGTGCTACTTGTTCGAGCAAAATAATAAATATTAATAATGAATAATAATAATGATAAATTGTGTACCTACGTGTTACCATTGAAGCAGTTTTAATTTAAGAGTTGAGGTTTAATCGTTTGATATTTTTTAATATTTAGCTTATAATATTTACTTTCCAGTGCAAAGATAAATATTTTTCAAATTTTGTTTAATGTTGACATTTTGTTAGAATTTATTAATTTTCACTTCTATATTATTGCCATATTATCATCAAAGTTGTGGCTCAGAAAACTTAAGTGATACACTTGTTCCAGAATAAAAAAAAAACACTTCTTGACATACTTCTTAAAAAGGTAATTAAAAAATTATATCAGAAATTTTTATTGTTTTGGAAAAAGCAGTTGATAGAGTTAGCTGGAACAAGCTGATGGATATATTAAAGAATCACGGAATAGACTAGAAATAGAAGAGGTTAATTAGAAGGCTCTATAAGATCAGAAGATTCTAGTGAGACTTGGGAATGAAATTGAAAGACATCCAAATTAGAGAAAGTGTAGAGCAGAGCTGTTGTACGTCTCCCACGCTCTTTAATATATATATATATATATATATATATGGAAGAAATAATAAGTAATTTTCTTGATGGAAGGAGAGAAGTTAGAGTCGGGGAAGGAGGATAGAGGGCATCAGGTTTTCAGATGATATGCTGTTGCTTGCCGGGGATGAAAGGACGAGTGCTAGAAAATTTTAACAAAACTTATAAAAAGTTTGGAATGAAAATCAATGTAAACCGGTCAAACAGCATAATCATAATCAAAATGAGCAGGATTGAAAAGATTATTATAGCGAGTGAGGACATTGAATATGTGTAAATTTTTAATTATAAGGGAATATTTAATTAGGGAGGACATGCGTTGTAGTCAAAAGGTGAAGTGCAGGCTTGCCTTAACTAAGAAAAAATCTTTAACAAAAGAAAAAATATTATGCAGGCCACTAGATATAAAGATGAGAAAGAGAGTGGTGAAGTGTTTTGTTTGGAGGATGCTGCTATACAAAACCTGCTATACTTGTACATTGAGGAAAGAAGAAGAGAGGAGGTTACCGCCCAGGCATTCAAGATGTGGAGTAGAGAAGGATGGAAACGATTTCTTAGAAGGATAGAGCGACGAATGAGGATGTGGTTTGTAGAGTAGGAGAAAAGAGGAGACTATTCGATATAATTAGGGGCAGGATGAGAAATTGATTGGGACACTGTAAGGAACAGACACAAGTTAATGTAATGATAGAAACACTGGAGAGGCTGGTAAATGGAAAGCGGAATAAAAAACGTAGGAGAAACCGGATGAAAGACGATATGTACGGCTGCAATGTCATAAAGTGATGAGGCTAGGTCAGGAGAGTTCAGCATGGAAGGAACATCCCTGTAAGACTTACTCTAGGTTAGAAAACTTATGATGATGTTTGAGAATGTTGTTCCCACTTACTATTTTCAAGCAATACTATTTACAATTCCCAATACTTTTTCCTACAAAACCATAATTTTTCTTTTACTTCATACAGTTAGTTATATAATCATTATAACGAAAGTGCAAGAGACGTATCAGTTACATGAATTTTATGTTTTCACGGCTAGTGAGCAATGTTCTTTTTTGTTTTTACAAATCCTTAACAAAAGTAACAAAAGCTGTAGACCCTTTCAAGGGGAAGAGAAGATTATCATTTAAAATTTGATAAGATACTAATGTTTTCAAAAAAAGAAACAGTGTAACTGAATATACGTTTATATAAGAGAAGATTAATTAACTTGGAATTGAAAGCTAGAATTCCGTGTTTAATATGAAGGGTCGTAAATGACAAGCATTTCCAGTTATCGCGGTTCCAAGGCTGTCAGAACTTGTATTTTATTTTAAAGTTCAACAGGAAAGCTTATTTGATAAATTAAATAATTATGATTTGTTTAATAATTAAATTTAAAATTAAATTAAAAAATCTATTCTTTAAGATTTATCTTGTTACGTTGTTTACGAATATGTAACACAAAAATATCTTTTGGAGTCCAGTTTTTTCGATATCAAGTTCAGAATTATAACACAAAACATTTGTCATTATTTTTATACATTTATTAACATGAAGTGAATAATTTTGTTTAGTTACTGATAGATAACATAAAAATATAACCTGGCGTGAAATATTTCTTTTACGTTGTGTGGTTGAACAATTTGTTGAGTTATATTTGCGAATATAACTTTTAAGGTATCAATATTGTTTTAGAGTAATTTTGTCAACTTACTAACAGCAAAACATGTAAAGACAGCAATTCTAACTCAATAAAGTTTAAGAACAATTTTACTACATATTACTAGTTTGTATTTAATACTGCAAGTAACATATTGAAGTTTCGTAGTATGTACGTAACTTTATAGTTAACTGTGGAACTTTATTGGCATTCGCCATAGGGCTGTTAGCTGATTGTTGCTGGCAGGGCACAAGTAGCGAATGCGTAAGGATTTGGTTTCAGTTTTGCGTAAAGTTTTAATCGACGAATCTCGACATGAACTGTTAGGTAAGATGAGTAAAGGTGGTGTTACGTTTACACTGACTTTCTCTCTTCACCCGTCTCTGTCACAAATTCGCCCGCCCTCCGCCAACACACAAACATCGCAGTATACATGTTGAGACTGGACATACCCATACCAAGCAGGCCACAGAATTACGGTGAATAGCCTACATGCAGTAGTGTAAAAGAACGTAAGCTCTCACGACCGGTGGCAAAAGCCTATATCGGCACCACGGAAAGCTCCATTAACACCAGGATCGGCTAACACTGGTAACACTGCCGACTGGGGTAATCTCAGAAGTCAGCTGAAGCACGCGTTGTCGCATGAAGCTACCCATATTTTCTTGTTCGAAGGGACCCAGGTCTAGTTCTCGACTGTTATCCGTCAATGTTAACGATATACCCAGGGAGCCTGAAACCTCGAGAATCCTTTTGACTGATCCACGCGGTGGATTATAGTAACGTCGTTAGGGGGATTTAATAAGACTTCAGCGCCAAGTCGATACATCGCGCTAAAGTTGTGTGCAGATAGACAGGATCTGTTTGCTCTTGTCTGCTGGGAACTCAAGTACTTCGGTTACACCTAGATCGTTGTTCACTTGCATATCCAAACCCAGATTGTTTACAAGCAAACGCTGGCTCATCTGAGTCAACCGTTTCCAATACTTGTCATCCCGACTAAGATCTGAAAACTAGCGCGAATAAATGATAATTAGCATGAATTGCTTATTACTTACGAGCGTTAGGGGAGCGAACAACCTCCCATACCCTTGGCAGATACTATCTCCTCTCAGGTGATAACTGGAAACGATCTCGACACACTGTATAAAACGATTTAGTACGATCAGCCGTTATAGAGGAAGTTGAAAACACATACCGTCTTGGATTGGACCTAGAATCAGGAGCTCGTATGTGTGTGTGGCTCAGTACTTGGCTACCAATTACGGATTGTTGTCTGGACTCATCAGCCTTGAGTTGTTGACGGACACATTCCTGAGGATGGCAACGAAGCAAATGTCGAAATGTAGAGGAAGTTATAAGAAGAAGAACAAGGAAGTCAAATCCTTAACCCAGAAACAACGGAACATCCACATCTATGGCTATAAGTGTACAGAAAAAAAATAAAGCAATTTAAAATAATACCTTCTTCTACAGTCAGTAGTTTTACAGCTTTCCATTTGTTGCGTTTTTATTTATTTAAAGTGATGTTGAATGTTTATTTACTTTTAGTTGGGGTTCAGAAATATTTAATTGGTTTTCATTGTTTACTGTGAATAATGAGTAATAGGTTATTGTATTTATGTAGTGGGATTGTTGAATTAAGTGTGATTTGAATGAAAGGGGTTTAATGAAATTCGCTAGCGTATTACAGCCACTGGTATTGACTCGGTTGCATCAGTCTGAAGATCACCGCTTACGTACAATACTGTATATTTTTACAACAGTAATTTTTGGTTTCTGAATTTTTGTGTGATTTATTTACCTTATAAATCACTTGAAGCCTAACATTTTTCCTGCAATTATATACTGAAGACCTGTGGTCTCAGCCAATTAAAGTTAAGTATCACCCATGCGAACGGTTTGGCAGATAAAACCGTCGAAACGACGGCAGATAAAAGCAGAGGGAGGATGTTCGGTAGACGGAATGGCGTAGACCGGATAAACCCCATTTAAAGAATTAAACAGTACAGTAATACATAGAAAATATGTTGTGTTATGTAATGTACTTATACGCAGAGTAAGGCAAAGTTGTTCTGAACGCATCAGTTGTACCCATATATTAAAATCCGGCCAATATCGTTCAGAATATATGTTAATATAAGCTAGTATTTTCCTGTGCGGGGTCAGATAATAATTTAGTTTTGGTTTTATTTACTTTTTTCTGAAGGAAGATTCTTTTAATATAAACAAAAACCTGTTTTCTTAACATTTTGTTTGATTATTTTAAAATTGTTGTATGATTAACGATTACATAGCTTTTATTTTGTGACATTCCATGTACCAAGAACATTGCCTCCGTTTTATCCAACAAGCAACGTGTTCAGCCAAGCGGGCCTGTAGGAAAATTGTTATTATAATAAACGAATAATAATTATTATTGGAGTTTTGTCTTCGTCGACCTGATGGTATATAGAACAGAGGTTGTATTTACACGCGAGGTTAGGAAAAGTGGTATTGCTTTACGTTTGTGCCCATGTGTCAGTATCCAGTGAGTTTTCTACGGCAAGTATACTGTGGGCCTGTGTTTTCCTGCAAGAGGTTGAGTAGGATGGTTTCATTTTATTTATTTATTTATTTACTTTTCAAACCTTAAGCGAATTAGTACAGCCAGTTCTAAGTTGTCAAACTCATATCTAGCATTGAATTTATCAATGATGAAAACCGGCGGGTGGAGGGATATAATGCACAAGTGCAGAAGAAGAAGAAGAAGAAGAAGAAGAAGAAGAAGAAGAAGAAGAAGAAGAAGAAGAAGAAGTAGTAGTAGTAGTAGTAGTAGTAGTAGTAGTAGTAGTAGTAGTAGTATTAGAAGAAGAAGAAGAAGAAGAAGAAGAAGAAGAAGAAGAAGAAGAAGATGATGATGATGATGATGATGAAAATGAATACGAAACATCACGCATATTGTTCAATAAACATGATGTAGAACGGGGTGCTCTCACTTTTTACAATTTAGGTTACCTGAAAAACAATGTAACTTGCCAAAAGACTAAGTGCTTAAATTATTTTAGAAGGTCTAATATTAAATTAGGCTCTTATATATGGTACTATTAAATAATTTTTTATATGTAGGGCTAAGTACAATACATATTAAGGTAGATCTTAAATGGGTCCTGTTAACTCGATAATTGGCAGCGAGTAGTAAACGGGCGTTCATATTCTACAAGCCAAAAGTGACTGATTATACCTTTGTAAGGCTATCATCTTTGTTTATTTCATGTTTATTTTTCTAATTTTTTATAAGCCAAAATCTGTAAAATATCTTTATTATAACATATAATCTTATTTCGTATGCATCTTATACTGATAAAATGATAATATACCGTACCGTAGGAAATTAAAGTGACATACCTCGTTGGTCGGTTGCGTTGTCGTTTATGTTTTTGAGATAGGCCTACTCCACCTAAAAAGTACAGTGCTTACCAAGGATTATTTTTTTAATATTATTAAATCAATTTTGATATAGGTTGTGTGGCATAGAACTATACAACTATCGTACATGCAAATCCTTTACGTGTAATGACTGTTGTGACAGGGATGTACAGAAATTGCCGTTCCTCTGTTTGAGACATCTGATCGCGAGATGTAGACAGTTGTATATTGCTAATATTATTTACACTGTGTCGACTAACGCTGTAGACAACGATCACCAATCCGTTATTTTGCTGTCTTAATTAATCCCCGTGCCCTCTGTAGTTCCTTTCATATTGTTAAGCAATACTTTCTGATGTCCTCTTGCTCTCCGTTAATATTCCGCAAAATTGTAACTTTTGTTGCCCTGCTTTGTTACATTCAGTTTGTTTTATTTAATTTAGTGATTTATCCTAATTTTAAATACCTCCTTGTTACAAAAGTGTTTAAAAGATGTTACTGTCTCACTGATCGCTTTGCAAACTGTCAAAAATTGTAGTCACATTTTAAAATTTAAAAGAAGCAGACATAACATATGACATTTAATTTAGTATTTTTCTCACAGATCACTTTTTACAAACATTTTTGTATTTAATAAGTTGAGAATTGCAACAGAAAGTAAGTTTTAACGAATTAAATTGAATGTAATAAACTTACATCTTTTAAGAAGTTTAAACATTTTTTTTTATCTAGCCGTAGGGCATGTATACAGTGATCAGATGATTTTATTTTATTTTTGTTAATAAGTAAATGGTTTGACTTTTAATACCTAAATTTTTAATTTGTAAATTGTTAGTTTCTCAGAGACATGAGTCATGAGTGTGTGCCGCCCCTTGGCAAGACAACACAAAAATCGGGAACTAGTTTAATTATTTACCAGTAAACTAAACCAGCTGCCGTTGTTAGTAAAACTCTTACTAACAAATTACAAAACAAGTGTGATATAGGAAACTGACAAGGTTTGCATAAACTTATTCACTCACTAGGTATTAGCTAAAACATCTCTTTATTGCTATTGAAATATTAATCAAACATTATTCCTGATTTTAAAGAAAGTTATTTTTGTAAATAGTGCTTTTACTGCTTCAAAGATCTTAATTATATTATTCTTGTTATATATCAAAAATTTATTCATATAACTGTTACTTTTAATACCACGGATCCGGGTCTCACTTTTCTCAAAATTATTAATTTATCAATATATACATTACGGTTACTATTACTCCTTACAAAATTACAAAATATACAAATCTGATAATTTGTTCATTACATTGCGAAAGTTCTTTGTTACTTCTTATTAAGGGAAATTTACAAAAGTTGTGGTTTGATATCACCTGAGGTTGTTGTTGTATTCTTGGGACATCTCCAGTCGTCTTCTACGGGTTGAGTACGTTGTTCTCGGTGTATCTACATCGGGTTGATTTTTAGTTTACTTGAAGCTCTCGAAGATAGGTTGTTTACTTGAAGTTCCAAATGTTGTAATTTCACTTTTCTTAGTGCAGATTCTTGTAGTTCACATTTTCTTTATTTTAATTACAGTTATAGTTCTCACTTTGCAGTACTACAGTCTAGTAGTTAACTATGTTACACTTACATTTGATTTTGTTTTTAAGAGATGTGTTGGCTACCTTTTTCTATTTTATTTATATATTTTCTCACAAACTCTAGACACTACATTATTCACAATAACAAGATTTCACGCTGGATATACTTCTAGAGAACATACACATATGTATATGTGTACAACACCAAAACTCACGTCTACTCATTGCGACGTTCTACGGCCGAATGCGCGTACGGTTTAGGGGAGAGGGCTCAGTCAGCTAGTGCGTATTTACGCGCTAAGAAAATAGTTCGTACTTTTTCTATTATTATTTATTCATTAATTAGAAGATAAATACTTTATGTTTATTTTATTATGACTTAGGGATTTCTTTATTTCTCTAGTCGCATTTTTAATTATTTAAGTAATTATTATTATTATTCACTACTTAATACTTTTCTTGGCGTGTTGGTACTGGAAGGTTTCAAGTTGATTCAGGAATCTGGGTATAGGTAAGGGTGTATGATACTCTTACTTATTAAAATTAAAAATTTTAATCTGTGCGATTTTTAATACATTTAAAATCGTCACATCCTCCTGCACTTAACTATGAAAAACGGGGGGGTGGAATAATAGAAAATCTAATAAACATAATTATATTTTTTTCTTTCGTGAAATTCCCTTTCTCTCGTTTCTTAACATTTACCTTAATATTATTTACATATAAATAGACATTACTTATTTATTAATCTATTTGTTACTCTTGTTTCCCGTAACTTCACAATATAGTGGCCCGACTGTATACCTTGCATACTCTAACTCAAGTAGTTAGTTTTCTGCTCTTTCATTACCCTTTTCCAGTGAGGTGCCATTGTGACTATGTTACGTCTTGATCCCTATATCTCTTAATTCTACTACAGTAATCTAAAGTTGATCCCATACTCAACTTAGATCCTATCTTAACACTAATTTCTTATTCTACTGAGATACGCGGAATTTCACAAGGTGGGAATCTTTATTTACATTTAAACAATGAGCAGTTACAATCTAAGAGGGGTCAAACACTTTACACTAGACGCATTGTATTATTCACTAGGGAGGTTTTCATTGTTTAGCGATGCTACCATTTATAACAATAGGGGAAGGCTTACTACAATATTTCCTGTACGAACGGGTTTGTCTCTATTACTGTCAAGCTGGGGGAATTATTTTGAAAAAGGCCACGACCGGGCGTTTACACGACTCAAATATACTTTTATTATTATTTTCTCTTTACTCATTTTACTTCTACACTTTACACTTTTATTACACGTTATTTTTATTCAAGCTATTATTAAACCTTTTTATTTAAAGTACTTAATATTTTTTTTATTTCAAACACTTATAAACTTGAATTTATTTAAACACATATATCTATATCTTATTTCATATTAAGCTTCCATATGCAATCTTATCTTAATTAATCAACATAACTTATCTCACAACAATTAAATTCTCAGTATTGACATATATAATTAATCAAAACAAAACGATAATACTATTTTAGTAGAGAGAAATTTCATATACGGAAAGTTCATTGATTTAACAAACAGCACAAAGAATCAGCTGTTTTGGGGTGTCGTCTAGTTGCATAGGGTAGTAATTCAGAACAATACAAAAACAGGAAAGAGCTTGTCTAACGTGGCTTTGTTTGCTTTAGGGAGGAGGGGTTATGAATGAGATGGGTTCTTACAAAGGGGAGAGTTTACATTCATCAACACATATTTAACATGAACCAACTGGCTTGGAATTGACTTGTTTGGAATGGTTTCCCTACCAGCTATTACTTGCTTAACACGGCAAACTCGCGATACTAATATTATTATTATATAATTAAAATTTTACTCATTCATTTATTTATTTTTTTTTTATTTCTGAGTGAATAAATTTATGTTTGTCCTTTTTTTATCGTTAACGACTTATAAACTTACACAACAACAATTACATAATTATGTTGCAATTTTCTGTACGTGACACTCTGTAAACAATATTTTGTTTTACCAAGTAAATTACACAATTTTAAATTCAGCAGAGTGGCGCAATTTTGTGCCGCCCCTTGGCAAGACAACACAAAAATCGGGAACTAGTTTAATTATTTACCAGTAAACTAAACCAGCTGCCGTTGTTAGTAAAACTCTTACTAACAAATTACAAAACAAGTGTGATATAGGAAACTGACAAGGTTTGCATAAACTTATTCACTCACTAGGTATTAGCTAAAACATCTCTTTATTGCTATTGAAATATTAATCAAACATTATTCCTGATTTAAAGAAAGTTATTTTTGTAAATAGTGCTTTTACTGCTTCAAAGATCTTAATTATATTATTCTTGTCATATATCAAAAATTTATTCATATAACTGTTACTTTTAATACCACGGATCCGGGTCTCACTTTTCTCAAAATTATTAATTTATCAATATATACATTACGGTTACTATTACTCCTTACAAAATTACAAAATATACAAATCTGATAATTTGTTCATTACATTGCGAAAGTTCTTTGTTACTTCTTATTAAGGGAAATTTACAAAAGTTGTGGTTTGATATCACCTGAGGTTGTTGTTGTATTCTTGGGACATCTCCAGTCGTCTTCTACGGGTTGAGTACGTTGTTCTCGGTGTATCTACATCGGGTTGATTTTTAGTTTACTTGAAGCTCTCGAAGATAGGTTGTTTACTTGAAGTTCCAAATGTTGTAATTTCACTTTTCTTAGTGCAGATTCTTGTAGTTCACATTTTCTTTATTTTAATTACAGTTATAGTTCTCACTTTGCAGTACTACAGTCTAGTAGTTAACTATGTTACACTTACATTTGATTTTGTTTTTAAGAGATGTGTTGGCTACCTTTTTCTATTTTATTTATATATTTTCTCACAAACTCTAGACACTACATTATTCACAATAACAAGATTTCACGCTGGATATACTTCTAGAGAACATACTCATATGTATATGTGTACAACACCAAAACTCACGTCTACTCATTGCGACGTTCTACGGCCGAATGCGCGTACGGTTTAGGGGAGAGGGCTCAGTCAGCTAGTGCGTATTTACGCGCTAAGAAAATAGTTCGTACTTTTTCTATTATTATTTATTCATTAATTAGAAGATAAATACTTTATGTTTATTTTATTATGACTTAGGGATTTCTTTATTTCTCTAGTCGCATTTTTAATTATTTAAGTAATTATTATTATTATTCACTACTTAACACTTTTCTTGGCGTGTTGGTACTGGAAGGTTTCAAGTTGATTCAGGAATCTGGGTATAGGTAAGGGTGTATGATACTCTTACTTATTAAAATTAAAAATTTTAATCTGTGCGATTTTTAATACATTTAAAATCGTCACAAGTGTGTGTGGTATACTTACTGAAGAAAAATATGATTTGCAGAACGAAGAGCAGAGAGTGTTAAAATAAATTTTGCAATAGTAATTTTAATTTAATGTTATTGTATATAATTTTTGTAATCACGGTAGTTGTTTTTAAATTACTAAAAGTAGTACAGTTACATTTTTTTATAATTACTTTTTTCCAATAATCTGTATAATTTAATGTAATATTAGTTAAACATTAAAGTTATGACATTGCTCCTACTTACAGTAATCTCTCTTATGAGACGTTTATTGTTGCTCCCGTCCCTAAAGGATCATATTTCATACAAAACTGTGTACACGGTAATTAGTTTAGGCTTAAGCATTTTTTCAATATTTAAACGTTTAAGGATACGAGGGCACGCCCAGATAATTAATCCACGTCTTTTGTCAGTAATTTAATTAACTGACTGTATCAGAAATTATGAACCTTCCAAATCGTAAAAAATAATTAAGCTTGAAAAATGCGGAGCGAATATTTTCTGTTTAATTAATCTAATTTGAGAGATGTGGAAAATATTGCAATCGGATATTATCGTAGATAATTAAATGAGATTTTGGAATAACGTTACTGATCAGTTTTTTGCCTGTATTATAAACATTTGATATATTTGTATTACACTTTACTTAAAATTAAAACAGAGTTTGAAAGACAATATTTCACTCCTTTTGGACTCTAATTTTTCAGGTTTTTCAAAGTTTCCTTATAGTAGGTTAAGGAAGACGGACGGTTGCGTACTGGACATTTTATCGAAATACTTTAGTTTCTATTTTAAGTTGCTGGTTATAAGTAAGCGATTTTTGATGTCTTAGTGGAAGTCAAGTTTGTAAATTACGTGTAGTTTTGTTGCTTTAATATTCATTTGCGTTTGCACCTCGCTTTAGATAGTATATGATTATTATGTGGAGAGTTCTGACGAAATATTACCATCATTAAATTGTTAGCTACACAATGTTTTGACCACTGATAATCTGTGACCGTCTTCAGGCGTACTATGAACTAAATCTAATAATTTCAAACTAACTACCTGACTCAATTTGTAACAACAATCGCAAATAGAAGAAATATAAATAATTTTAGAAAGGAACACCAAGCTATGAAATTAAAAAGCCCATAAAAACAATAAGGACCTTACTTACTCTTAAAATTTTCTGAACAGAACAGGGAAGCACAGCACTCAGTTAAGTTCACGCTACTTCCAACACTCGGAACGCTGTGAAGTTAATAATGTGAAGATGTCATTAGTCCATGAGTACTCTTAGGAAATCACTTGAGTGTTTATATTTGTTCTTTGATATGTATATAACTTGACAAAATGTATAAATGAGATACGTGGAAGCTAAAGTACGAGGTTAACTTATGGAGGCAACAGGAGTGGAAATAGGCATAGGAATACTATAACCCCTTTTCATCTTTAACCCCATTAACGAATAATCAATAACGTTAATGGGAAGTGGTGGGATAGAATGCAGGTTGTATCATTGCAAAATAAAATTCTGTTCTACGCTAGCGACACGATATTAAATGCTCGAAGCGGGGAAGGTTTGAAGATCTACCAGAACATTGAATATGTTTAATTTAGCACAACAAACTAAATCAGTGGAGAAATCCATGGAATCATTTAAGTGCAAGTTAGGCTATATTTTAGAGCAACTTATCAACACAGTGTATATGCATGGAATTGCAGTGTGCAGAGTTGTCAGAATAGTGTAGATATCGCATTGTAGATAAAGTGTAGGGTAACCACCCAAATATGGAACGATGGCATTGCCGCGGAAGAAAACAGATGGGAATAAACGATATTGCCTAAATATAAGGAGGAGGAGGAGGAGGAAGAGGAAGAAGAAGAAGAAGAAGAAGAAGAAGAAGAAGAAGAAGAAGAAGAAGAAGAAGAAGAAGAAGAAGAAGAAGAAGAAGGAGGAGGAGGAGAAGAAATATATAGATCACTATCAACAAATCTGATTTTAAACCTTCGGAGAGATGTAGTAACTTTGTTACGATTTGAGTTTGGTATCAAAGTTTGCAGAAGTATTTAAGCTGTCATATATATTCTAAATATTGTACCTGACAAATGTGATCGTATGGTTAAAGGTTCAGTTTTCTTAGTTTTGTCAGTTGTGTAGTTGAATATGATTCCATTCAATTCTCTCTCTCTCTCTCTCTCTCTCTCTCTCTCTCTCTCTCTCTCTCTCTCTCTCTCTCTCTCTCGCCTTGTTATTCGTAGCATAGTCCTTCCAATGCATCTCTGTGGAAGCCATTGCCCTTGCTATACCGTGCCAATTTGGAAACACGGTTTTGCGTGTTACAGTAGAAACTGTAGTAACGAATTTAATGAGACAGTAGAAACACGGTAGACACACAGCACACAGCAGAACAGTTTGCGTATAACAATGGGAAAGTGAGATTGTCTCGAGTGTTGTAATTGTAGTTTGCAATGTGTAGTTTAACTGCTCTCTTGTTACTTAATCCTACTAGCAAAAAGACGTAATGCTTTAGCATATAATTTTCTTCGTGTAAAATTTAATAATTGCAGTTCACTTACAGCGAACAGAATAAAGGTAGGCACACATAATAGTTTCGCACTATGTCCCGCTGTAATTGTAGTAGTGTCAAGAAAAGTGCTGGTTGCTTGAAACAAATAGTTTTTATCAAGTTGAATGTGTTTATCTTCTTGTTCGAAAATAAAGTAATGTATGGAGCGTATGTTTGCTTATTTAAACGTATATTTTAAAAGTACAAATGAATACTTGCAGAGAACTTTCAATTAGGCAAAGTTAGAAGATTACAAACGAAAGTAGTCAGGAAAATTATAGACGTGTCAACGTAGTATACACAGAAAGATATGTTAGAGAATCTGTGGAGTTTATAAGGAGTTCAGCCTAACGTCTTATATTAGGTTACAAAGCTTGTAGTTGTTGGATAAGTTAAACTCTTTGAAAGGAAAGTGATCGGGACGATTGTAGAGGCAAGACTGGGTAACGCGATGTGGAAATACGAAGAAAACAACCGCTTGCAAAATACGAGGGACCGAACTTACGTCTTACATTGTATGCATTGACTGAAGGGTTGAGCTATATCCTGAGAATGAACAAAGACACAGTAGAAGGAAAAATATGGTATGTATTCTAAGTTACAATACCTAATGTAAACAGATAATGCCAAAACACACACACACACACATACGCGCGCGCGCGCGCGCACACACGCACAGTGCAAAATTTACCTTTATTTAAAAATGTTTCCGTGTTAATGCTGAACGGAACTGTATTATATTAATGGCGCGCGCCGCTGCGCTTGGCCAGGTAAACATTTTATAATTACACATGACAACTCTGCTCGCCTTGTGTTAATAGCTCAAAACGGTATATGACAACTCCGATCGCCCATCTTCCCCACCCCTTTGGTATTCCTCACTCACAGTAGACAATTTGTGTGTATTCATACCGAGCGGAGCTGTCATGCGGTGGTTATTATAGCGTCTGTCGAAAGTCAGCGTAAAACTGCATTAAAAGTTTTAGACAATTTTAAGTATTACAAGGCCAACTGTACGCAGAGTGATGAAGTGAAGTGGCCATGCAATACAAAAACGTGCAACGCTAGAATTTATTCAATCGGAACCGCAGAAGAAATAATAATTTCCAGAAGAAAAAGTAACTATAATCATCCTGCCGTTAGCTAGCAAGATATTCAGCGTCGGATTATCAGTGCTGCCGCGAAACGAAAAGCTGCAGCAGATGCGCATGAAAGACCATCCAAAATATTCCGTTCCACATCTGAAAATTCGGATTCCAGAAGCTGTGTGTAAGTGACGTGCACGCTAGTAGACAAACAATTTACCGGGCTAGAAGCAACATTTTGCCACAATTAACCAAAAAGTGAGGTCGAAGTGTTCCATATCTTACAAACACTCGAACCAAAAACCAATAGCGGGGAAATTTTGTATCCGCTGTTGATAGAAAGAAACATATTATTATTTTTACATGCGATACGAACTTAAAATTCTTATATTATACAGAACACCTACTACTTATATGGACGGAACATTTCAATTTTGTACTAAATTTTTTTCACAACTTTTTACAATCTACGGTTTCTAATCTAATATCATTAGTTACTACTCGTGTTTTGTGTTTTAGGAAATAAAATGACTGAATCTTACAAAAAATGTATTTTATTTAATCAAAAGATTTACAGCAATTTAAAAGATTTACTTTAGAATCTCTAGAATGTGATGATTCATTTGGAGAAAGCGATACATCGGGCACTCGAAGTTCTACCTTAGTCACACGTAATTGGTCGCCGTTTTCAGCTAAGAGAATCTTGGTGGAGAAGAATACAAAACTTAGGGTTGGTTTGTGAATATAAGAATAGAGATTCAGAAATCGGAAAGTGGTTAAAATTAACATTTGGCATGATTTTTTCACAAACTGATGAACTGAGATTTTTTTCGCCATGGAATTAGCTGAAACAAAACCTAACGACTGTAGAGTTGGCGCTTATGCAGATATTTTGGTTGAATTTATGTGGATGAAGAAGTGGAATTTTTACCGCACATCTGGGCTTCTTATTGGCAGATGGTAACAGGACTACAAAGGCTGTGATCAAAATCATCCATCTTTGTATGTTTTTATAGACGCGTTACAGAGTACACATGTAGGCCTACATGAAAATTCAAAGTGGGGAAAAGCCGAAAAAAGCAGGACTGAATAACAAATCAGTTGGGTCAAAGGGCAATAGACATGTATAGGCGATATGATATTTCGAGACTGTAATATGTCAAAATTATGTCTAAGTGGTACAGTGCATCATACGAACCAGTACTGATTGTATTTTATAATTATTATTAAAAATTATATTATAAAATTATTATAAAAATTATTACTGAAAATAAAAAAATGAGAAAAAATAATACAAAAACATACATTGTAGTTCTGCTTAGTGGATATGTACAAATAATGATCGCTAATAAGCGTTTAATATGCTTCCTGTTTTAGTTTAAAATATTGAAATACTAAGTTTGAAAACACTTTGAAAGCTACTTTCTGTATGTTTGGGGGGGGGGTGCTAGTTTCCTCTCATTCCTCTTGCATATTTGCCTAGGGCGGTATGTTTTGTAAATAATTAGTGTAAAAAAGAATACGACGAACAGTTTTAAACAGTTTTGTGCGGGAGAGTACAGGCTGTGGCCTGTCGAAAGTGACACCTGCCCCGGTAGTGGTAAAATACAGCGTTTGTGTGTATGTGTGTGTATGCCAGTTCCGACCTGCATTGAACGACGAGAAGGAGAGATACGTACAAATTGTTGCTTTGTCAGTAATCAGGTTTAATAAACTAATTAATACCTTTTTTACCTGTTACTAAAGACATACCACAATTCTAAAAACAACATTAGATTAAAGACAAAATTATTGCAGAAGAGTACAATAATAAAGACGCTATATAAATTAATGTTAATTACTATAACTAGTAATTAACAATTGAGTTATATGTAAGTGACCAGCGGAAAATTACGATAACAATGAAATCACTCGCGTTACGGTAAATTGTACGTGATCGCGAAAATGGACTAAAAAGTGATCACTAAGCACAGAGACGCTACACGCAATTCGAACTAATTCTGCAAATTGAAACAGTCTCTGACCTGTCAGTTTGCCGTCTAGTATAAATACCTCCGGCAACTTTGGGCGAGGTCAGACTCAAGGAATCTTCACACGAGGCCACTATGTCAGTTTGCTAAAATATCTTCACACGACGTCACGCTGCTGGTCTGCCGATCGATTTGAACATCTTCACCATACACCACGATTTAAGGAGGAACACTGGACTATCATCAACAGCAAGCCATAGAGACCGAGAACGCATCATCATCATCATCATCATCATCATCGTCGTCGTCGTCGTCATTGTCAGCATTCAGAACGTGCGCCAACACACACACACACGCGTGCGCGCACGCAACGGTTACTTTGGCAGTACGCAGGTGACAAATGACCAATTATATTCTTGTGCATAGAACTCATAAAAAATTAATGTGAGATAGTAAAGACTTAAAGATTTAAATGTAAATAATGTATGTAATTTTAAATTGTGGTTAAAAATAATAAGTTTGGTTTAATAATAAAAAATAAAAATAATAATCTTCTGTTCAATGTTACAAATTGGGTGTCATTAGAAATAATTACTGGTCTTCAAGTAAATGTTATTTTTTATTATTAAAATTTTAATAGGAAAAATTAGATTTTATTTTGTAAAGTTAATATTATTTTATAAATGAGTTGCTATTTATTTTTAAAACTGAGTCAAAGTCAGAAACCCATGCAATACAAAGTACTTGTATGATTCGTTTAGCATGTATGTTAGATGTTAAGATTATGTTTTTTTATGTGTACTGAATAGCAATGATATGTTATGTGTTTACAGAGTGTAAACTTATGAAAGATAATATTTTTAAATTTTATAATTTTAATTTTTAATATTCACGTAATTTCTTTTCAATATTAATAAATCGTTGGATGATTATTTTAATATGTTTGAATTAATTATTTCATGTCATCAACGACTCACTCCACATTGTAAAATTACGTTCATTGTGCAACTAAATAAACTTAACGCAACGAGCACTAAAATCCTACGACCTAGCCGGTGTTTAACACTTTATAGTTGCGTTGGGTACGTGGTCAAATATTCATTTATTTTATAATACTTAAAATAAGTTTAGTTTATGTTGCAATATGTGTAGAACAATTTTACAAATTTTATACAGTTTAAGACCACTCAATGTTCGCTCTGAAAGACTTGTGCACAAAGTTCTTTTTGACGCTTCAATTTGTGGATTGATCACGGTCACATTCTGAATCCTCAGGTACTTATGTTGCCTGATTTTTGAATTTTATAAATTTATTCTTCTGCAACAACTTGATCATAAACTTTTTCGTGGTCTTCCTCTAGCATTTTCAGGTCACAATTTCTATCTAATACCATATTTTTATTTGATTAGGTTTTCCACATTTTCGTCATGTATCTCTTAAACATGTCATAATTGCTTATTTTTTCTTTCCATGAAATCCTCTGGATTCTGCTGCAGCATCGTGTTTCAGAAACCTCTGATTGTCCCATGTTTTTTTTGCTAGTAGTCTATGATTCGCAACTATATAAAGAAGTATTGTAAATAAAAGATTATATAATATAAACTTTTTTCTACATTTTCAAGCCATGACTGATATTTTGGACCGTGGTATCTGAGATACTGGATTTCTGTAGATTTTTTATTCACTGATTTGTACAGCAAATTTTCGACATACGACAGTATTTTTGTATTTTCATCTACGTAAGTATTTCTACCGTCGTAATTTGAAAGTTTTTACCCATTTTATCTTTACATTTCCTAATTGAATATACTTTTTATCTCCCTATCTCCAACTATCACCATTTCTGTTTCTTCTGCTTCTTCTTCTTTTTAATTGCTTTTCTGCCAAACTTATGTTCTATTCCAAGCAACATTTGCTTTGGAAGAACTGAACACAGGGAACGACTATCCTGCAAAAAATATTTATGTTATGAAACCGGAATTACGTTAATATTGTAAAATCAATCTATTTTACAAACGAAATTAAATTGTTTGCGTTATTTAAAGTTCAAGTAATTAATGCCCCTCGTGTTGGTGCCAATTTGTAAAACGCTAACTGCTTTTTACTAATAAACTTTATAGTTTATAGTTAATATGGTTAATAGATTTTGGTTTATATGGTTGAGCGCCAATTCTGAATGGTTACAGAATATTTTTATATTTAGTTTAGTTAAGGTTAAAGTCACTTGATGTGTATACGCCACCTGTTGGTTGCAGAAAATCTGTAAAGTAAACAATGATGCTGTGTAACACTGATTCACAAAATATTTAATAATGGTGACGAAACTCCGTCTTGTAGTCGTACTGTAGTAATTAGCCGCCGTTGACCTACCTGTTTTCGTATCTTCTGCTAACAGGGAATAGCTGAATTGAATGATAATTCTAGTTACTCAAATTTTATTTATAATACTGTAAAATTTCCCTTCCTTGAAGTATTTATGTTGACTCTTAAGTTTTTGAAAAAAAAAGTCAATATTGTTAATCACTTGTTTCAGAATATTAATTAAATTCACGTTCTTAAAATGTGAAGAGCTGTTCAGGTGATTGTTTCCTTATTGATGTAAGGTAGTGTTGTCCTGAAAGTACATTGCAGGTTACATAAAATATGATTTCAACCTCTTGGTTAAAATAATTATAGTTCACACAAAATTTAATTACCACCCTGGAATGATCAGCTGGGTTCACAAATTCAACTCTATTTAACTCATTGAGATATTTGAATTTTTGTGCCAATAAATTACCATAATAATTGCTGCCAACATAACCTGTGAAGGTGTACTATTACGAGTTTCAAATAAGGCAAGACGGTCACTAATACTACTAATGATAGTTCAAACACAATTATTATCCCTTAACATTCTTTTATTTTCATTTTTTATATTCATAGTAACTTTCTTCGAACTTCAATAACAAATAAAAATCATAATTTAAACTGATTGACCCGGCTGAGAGACAATCTCTGGGTTCAACGTTGGTAACATTAGCTCTGCTACTGAACGTTAAAATGGCATTCGTAGTTTTACAATTATTAACTTATAAGGTTCTTTTGACCATGATATAGTATTGAAAATGTCTTCTTAGAAGAACAAAACATCACAAAGGATTACTAGCTACAGAATTCTTCACTTAAATCTATGGTTGAGAAATAAAAAAATAAAATTTCGGATTATATCCCAGTGTTAACATAACCAAGTTTGGTTAGCTTGATCTTTGAAAGCTTCATATATTGATAAAAATCGTTAATTCAAATTGATTAATCATTAAAATTAATTAGTGACTGTGATTGAAAAGTGTTATAGTGATTAAATAATTCTTAAGTGTCTAAATAAGTTCAAGAGGAATACATTTCTTAAGTCCGTTATAGTACATTATTATTTAAATATCACTATACTTGCTTGTTTGTACCCTTCTTTATATATTTCACTTTCACTTTTAATTAATATTTAACTCACTACCCTATACACACTGTACTCCGGAAAGGTTCACTGATATAAGGGTAAGACTACTTTTGTTTACATACGGCCTAACTTAATTTTCACTTTTGAGGTTATCCCCTCCGGTCAGCTGTACGAGGTTAATTCTTAAAATCGGTCGCAGGAGAAGCGTGGCGTCCCCGTTGGAATACTTTTGTAGACTGTGTTCTCACCTTTGTCCGAAACTGGCTTCGACTGCTCCGTGATGATCGCTGATTGGTTGATTTTTGTTAATTTTCGTAATTATTCGGTACATTTCGTTAAAATAGACGCTTTCAAGCGTCGTTTTCCGGGGTTTGAGATTATAATAAATTGTTTTACACAAGTATGTCCAAGGGCTCGGAATTGATTAAGTCTTTATAATTAATATGATTCCCTTATCTGTGCTCTAATAAACAATTCATTAATGTCACTGCTCAGCATTTTCTGAGACGAACAATTTGGTTCCCCACACCATAGGTTTTTGATTATTATTAACAAAATAAAATTCCTAACATTTACCTTATTTTCTATTTACATATAAAATTGTTTATTTTACTTATTGATCTAATTAATTTTTAATAAACATCGTTACTTACTTACTAATAATTGAGTATAACTCATTCACAATTATTAATGGATTTGTAGTTTTATAAAATTCATATTTGGAACTCCACATGGGTTACAAAAATCTTAATTATACTTCTTCTATTACTATTACTTCATTTTATTGTGAAATTACTATTCACAATTGTTATTTACAACTTCCTATCTCTTTTACAATAATACACATGACAGAAATTAATACTTATTTCCTATAAACAATATAAATCACTGGTCTAGGCATAATGGCCTATCCTAGTTTGAACATTCTTTCTTTCAGATTTTATGAATTCTGCTTTTTTTAATGTAAGACAATTATTCTGAATTGTTCTTAATCATTGTCTTCCATATTTGACATTATAACAATTACAATTATCATCTTTAATTGTTTACATATACAATAATCAGTTATCCATGTCTACTGGTCCATGGTTCTAAACACTTTATTTTCCTTCTTTGGATTAAAATAAGTACCTGTACTATCAAACAATGATTCTAAATTGTTCTTGATATACTTGTTCAACTTCTATTACAATACTCAATACCTAATATTACACTTATTTGTTTTAAACAATATAAACAATGAAGCTTGGCTCCTTGTCCTAGGATATAGACACTTAGTTTCAATTTTATTTTAATGATACAAATGTCTTTTTATCGTTTAATTATCCTAACATGTTCTTCATGACTTACTTAAACTACGACAATATAGTTTTTCCATTAACACTGTCTTTCTTACCTATTCTGTAAGTTATTAGCTCCAGAATCTGTGTTCTGAAGGTACAGTACATGCATTTGGTTTTATTATTTTCTTCGTTTTATTTGTATTATTTACTAACATCTTTATTACTAGAATGTTCTTTGCATATTACTGCTTCTAGCATCATTTACATAACATAGTTTGTTTAAAGAATTTATATTATAAACTTATTCTCTATAGTTACAATTACTGACAGAGTTCAGTGTCTCATATTTCCTCTTTTATATTTTATAACTTATATTATAACCATTATTATTTAGTTATACTGTCATTATTGACTACTTCATGGGTAGTTTTTACTTTTCATTACTATTCAGTGAATTTACAAAGACTTTTAGTTCTTTTTATGACTTAAAACAATACCATGGTACATAACCTTACATACTGGCTTACGTTTGTTTCATTGTTGGTTTGTAGTACATTGCCATCTCACTATTTTTAATAATTCTCTTGCTTTACATTAATTTATTCATAATTATAAATCAAAATTATTATTTGATGTTATTCTTTTAGTCTTGAGGGACCAATTATTGTATTAACAATGGAATTTATTGATTATCCAGTTTAATGCTGCTTTATGGAATACAAGTTCTATCTTTTTTACTGTTTGTAATGCAGTTTACTGGATTAAATCTTACTCTGGTTAATTTACACAGATATATTATTCTATTTCTTACTAGTTTTATTACAGTGTTCTTATCTACCTATTATAATGGTGGTATACAATTTATTTAAGGACTTATTATTCTGTTCTTCCTGTATCATGGTCATGAAATGGTTTAAGTTTGGGACCTACTTTATGTAATGGGATAACATAACGTTACAATATGTAACCTATTAGTTGGTAATTTATTGGTTTTCAATAAATAACCGTACTTAGATTAAATTATGTGTTGTACTTATAGTTGTAAATCTTGCTATTATACATAGTATTGTTATAAACGTACGTATTTTTTGTACTTTGTTTTATGTTCTAATTTGCATATTATAAAAGCACAGTGATTGTATACCGTTTTCCTACAGCGAGTTAATATCAGTCAGAGAAATCAGTCAGAACTGTGTATGAATTAAATAATAATAAACGGTTGTATCTATTGTTCGCGTCAAAACGTTTAAACACGATATTAAATTTATTTTATTTAAAGGGTTACATCGAGTAGTGGTTTATTAATTTCGGTTACATTGGCAACGGTTGCCATCTTACGGTTACTTACTTAGCTTGGATACCTACTTTATGACGATACTATGAAACGATTGTGACGCTCGTTATTACAGCATTAAATTGTCGCTAATGAGACTAAACGCTTGTGTCATTGTGTGCTTAGGTGCGTACTTGAGTAGCTTTGTTCTAAACATGTTTCAAAGTAAATAATTAAGTATTTTCAAGGTTAGATAAATTACAAGTGTAAAGTAGTTTCAATTTGTCTTACATAATTCTAAAGGCAGACATAAAGAAAAGAATGAAAGAATGGAAACGTAAAATATATAAATATACGATGTCCGTTAATATGTTAATATCTTCTTCCTATTACTGAGGCGCCAAATCCCTTCGTTGGTTTTGGACTGTTATGGCGATTCTTGTCATTTGTCTTCCTCAATTTCTAATCATTCCAAGTTCAAAACTCCCAATTCCATGTAAACGGTTTTCCTCTTATCCTTAGCCTATTTGGTTTACAGTAAATTAACACTTTTGTAGAACATTAACAGTCTAGTCTATTCGTTTGCGTATGACCTATTGATATTTCGAGTTGAAATGATAATGTGCTCTGTATCTGAAGAGTGAATCAAAGTGCTGAGTTCAAAGTGGATCTATCCTTCTTACACATGTTTCCTTATACTGTTGAACCGGTCCGAATAATTTTCTAGAGATCCACCTCACAAAGGTTCTCAGAACATATTTTTTGTGAGAGTATAGCTCTCCTTTTCGTAAGTGAGAAGATTTTACAAGGTTGCAGCAGATTTTTATCGTTTACATTTTATTCAATATTTTTAAACTAAATACAAATTTCTTGAAAAAACGTCGGTGGTCATTCATTATTCTGTTTTGTGTTTTATCATTCTATTTTTATATTATGGAGTACAGAACTTAAACACAGTTAAAACCTGTTAACGTTTGAAATCTGTGCTCACCTATTACGATACGCTCTACTTTTTCATTTTGTGGTGTTTTAGGAGTCTTCACACACCTTGTCTTATATTCGTTTACCTCGCACTTCATTAGCTTTTCTTTTCTCTTCAGTTCTCTAAAGGTCTTTTGCAATATATGTGTGGTTATATACAACACCACCGCAATATATGTGTGTGTATATATGTATATTTATTGCATATGTACTGCAATGTACATTTCAGTTGCATATGAAATTTATCAGAGAATAAAGCAAATGAAAGCATATAAGGACACTGTATGAATAAGCATAGATTGAAAGTTTCAACGTTGTAAATTAATTAATAAGTAACATTGTGAAAAATGTTGGTTTTAACTATTTCTAGGCTTGTAAAACGACTGCCGTGAGAATTTTTTTTATGTGCTGTGAAGTAGTGCGTAAGGATGCTTAGCAGCGTGTGTAGTGTGCGTGTGCGAGGGTACGTAATTATTTTACGGGATAGTTATAAAAAAAAACGTTAATTTCTATAACTTTTGAGATGTGGGAAATTTTGGGTTGAGACTTATATAAGAATGTTTATAATAAAACGACTCACTTGATGACAGTAGTTATTTTAACTATGCGATTTTAAATGAAAGTGTTTATAGCCCATACAATCGGGCGTAAAATATTTCAAGTTTTTGAACACGAATTATTCTGTTCTGAAGCATTCTTAGACAAGAAGTTTATGATTTGTAAGAAAATCATAAAGGGGGGTTGCCGAAGCTAATCAGATTACAAGAAAGTCAGTTAGAGAAAGTGACTTTGAACGCATTGATCAGTCTCTCTTTGGAATAGATAACGAGTAAACGTGGGTTTAGTACAGACGATCTATCTACCAATCGCGACAAACGCAAGTTAGACAATCCCTGTTGGGTTACTGCGAGAAGTATTATAATTATGCTATTCCGCCAAAGTTCAAGATATTCCGATTAGGGTATATATACACTTTAAGCTGTCTAGAGGTGTAAGCACAACACACCAGAAGCAGTAACTGTACCGGTTCGTGGTGAAAGTGTATGTAACCGTGCCGTTAGTAATATCTACACGCCCGAAAGCGACCCTGAAGCCGTACAGAGTATATCAACCCACGTATTTATCCTGACGGGAACAACTCGTTGTCTAAAGGATCTAAGTCGACATTAAAAGGAAGTAAACTTATAATATTTATGTACAATTATATTGCAATTATTTAAGAGAAAGACTCTATCGTATCACTAAAGACATTATAATAAATAAGGAAAAAAGAACTTGTTAGATATTAGTTTATTTCATTGTACAGAAAGTAAATTTTAATTTGCATTACGAAGGTCAACAGAGACAAGTTAATTATTTTTATAAACTGTCTTAAAAGCACTGTCTTAAGATTGTCAAAGAATAATAGTATTATTAATAAACACACTTCCTTCCAATAACATATATCTCGACTACACTTATTCTATGCGACGCCTATAGCTTACATCGTAATATGTATTAATAACAAATAATGCTTTACATTTATAAAAAAAAAACAAGAATATTCCTTATTTTTATTTCTTTATATTGTTTCGACAGTTTGAATTTAATTTTCTGTCATATCACAAATATATAAATAATAAATAAATTGTAAATATATTTGAAATCAATTGTTACAGCATTTGTTTTACATATATCTAAATTATGTTTTAAATATAAAAAATGTAATAAATAGTTTAGTAGTTACATAGAAGTACAGGTATATATTACTTTATAAAATAATTTTAAAAAGGTTATTGCTTTTTATATTAATTTGTACTCTTTCATCTATTAATTTATTATTTGTTTTGTTTTGCCTCCCCAGTTTTCCCTTGCGATTTTTCTCTTGAGCTATTCTTGTACATTTCAGTATATTACAATACTTAACGAGTACCTACTACTGTATCCATTAAATTTTCTAAATTTTGTAACGATACCATCTATTCTTGTTCGCTAACGTAATAATTTAATTGGTCAATTTGTCATTCGCAGCATGGTGTTTTGATAGTTGTGTTGCCTGCACAGTATACAGCATCTACATATATTATTGAGCCTGTGACGAAGGCAACTGCGTGGTACCGATGTGATGTTTTACACATATTACGTAATCGGTTGCGAATCGCAGAGTGGAAAGTTCTTGCAGCTTCTGGAGTTGTTGCGCCCCTTCATTCCTCCCGATTACACTGCAACACAATGGTACTTTGTCCAGTCTGATCTACACAGTTTGTGCTGTCTATAAAATATGTCTACAAATGTCAGCTGCTGGTTGAGAAAAGAAATGCACTCCCAACGTTGCTTGGAAATGTTTATTTGCACTGTTGGTGTTGTACACACTCCTTTATCTGTATTACGTAGGAAACAAAGTAACAAATCAGTCTGTGATGAGTGTTTGAGTGTATCTTTGTGATAGTGTCTGGGAATTAATGTCTGAGTGTAGAGGTGTGTAGCGTCTTCATATATATACTGGTCTTCAAATGATAGGAGAATCTGGAGCACTTGGGCCATCAACAGATAAGATAGAATCATCTTTACTTTTCGATGATTTTAGTTTTGTTTTGTTTGCCGACTTTGAAAACTTTTCCTTGTATCCGGCACTGAAAATTACTTGTGGGCATCTATTTTCAACTACGCTGTGCTTTGAGGGATTATGCCTGTTTATCCTATGTATTAGTGTGGCGCGAGTAGTGCAAATGATTATTGTGGAGTTATTGTATCTAGTCGGAAATTTTCAAGCTTCTGAGAGTGTTAATTGTGTGTGTGTGTGTGCATGTGTGTGTGTGTGTGCGTGTGTGTGTGTGGATTACCGTACAGAAGTTTTAGGAAGTCAATTTGATGCTACAAATACAACAATAAGTTGCAGAGTCAATCGAAGCAAACGATAAGACATGTTTTGGACATGTTGTGACTTGGGATTTGGTGCATGTGTAGACAGGGGTTTAGTCTTCTTCTTTAGCACTACAGCTCAACGTAATCCCTGGCTTCCAACTCCAGTCTCCTCAAATGTCTCCTATACATTGCCATCTCAGCGTATCCCTTCACATCCATTCTGCGCATCATCCAACTATATTATCCTAGGCCGGCTCCTCTTCCTTTTTCATTTTTCTTTGACATACTCTGATCATATGTGGACTCTAAGTGACCTATGAATTGTATTTGTTGAGCCTTTACTAATCTTACAACATCCTTATGCTTCAATAGCCCATCTATCTCCTGGTTATTCTTATTCTCCCTTCATCATCTTCTTTTACCACTCCACAAACACGCCTTACAATCTTTCTTTAAAACCGGTGACTTATATTACTTATTGCATCAGTGTTAATTATGTGATACTTGTTGCTTGTTACATCAGCGTGTGCTGGACAACAGCATCTAATCTTGAAGAATTGTGAGACTGGTATAGGTAGAAACTAGTATCAAATTTTTCAGTAATGATGGCTCCGGTATTCAATACGTGTTTAATGTGTTTAATTACATTGCAACGGCAATCGTGACACTGTCGTAAGAACTGGTGTCAGAAGCGGGCTTAGGACCTTAGACAGTCCACACGAGAGGACTTATGTTGTTAAAGAACTTAGTGTGCGTGACAAGAAGTGATTTGAAAGTATGAATAACAGTCAGATGATGGAAGCTTTCCATGCTTTATAACTACAAACAAAGGAACGATACAAAGCGCTTTTGTAACAGAGGAAACACAGTAGAAAGTAATGTACTACGACAGAATTGGGACTATTGCAAGCTACTAAGTTGAATAAACAATTTACTAGACTATCTGACGTAAAAAAATAAATGTCTATAAAAATATTAGAAATAAAAGAAATGGTGGTAAGCATGAAAGGATCAATTGTAAATATAAAAGAACAAATAAAATCTGAAATAAAATCCAAGAAATACGAGTATAGTTATGTACATCAGGACAGATAGTTGAACAAACAATACTGATACTAAAAAGAGGTAAAAATCACAGAATGTAAGATAATGGAGAAAGTGGCTTTGACTGAAGTAGGGCCAGTTCATGCCAAGGCTCCAACATTTGATGGAAACAGTCACTGGGGGACGAATCCTTGGCAATTTGAAGCCAGTGAATTACTCAAAAGTAAGATTTTACTCGTTCTCGTAAAGACCCGTCGCTGAATTACTGCATGGATGTGATACGTGACAGCCAGAACACGTTATCTCGAAGTATTAAACGCTCTGGAACTACGGTATAGTACCAGCATCTGAGCGATAGTGTGAGAACAAGACGTCAGAGTGCCGGAGAGTTTTGAAGAGAATGGTAACAACACAATGATTAGATTATCCCTATCCTGAAGGACCAGAAGATTTTCGAATGCTATTTGCTGTGGAGACGTTTGTTGACGGGGACAAAGGCACTGAAATACAGCAAGTGCTATGAATGGCACGACATACAAGTAGCTCAGATGCTCTTACACACTTTGAGTTTAAAGTTGCTAAGTCAGAGACACTTGTACGGAAAATTTACGAGATTCTGTTGTTTATATGTGTAGATAGAAGGCTGTAATTGTACAAAACAATAAAGAAAGCGCATGTCTGGCGTCTACTACACTTCTCGATTGGTGGCTTAGAGAAATTCTACTATATATGCTACTGTAACTTACATTATTAGTAGAGTCCTCTGCAGTAACTTATTCATTTAACTTATGCAGTATTCATTTAACATAGTTAATTAATTATATTTCTGTATACTTAAATCTGTTTTGTGTTTTAGCATGCGACAATCAATATTCCAGAACGTTGTATACAATCATATATTTCTGTTCCCTTAAAAATTGTCTGTTTAGTGTTAAAACATCTAAACCGCTCAATAAATTGTATGTTTAAATTGTAAATAATATATTAATAAATGTCTAATGTTTGTGATAAAAACCTGCCTTCAGCAAATAAAATATAAACCAGACTTAGGATGTGTTTAAATCTTAAAATCAAAGTACAGTAAACTTCCGATTATTCGCGGAATTGGTGGCGCGATCGCCGCGGATAACCGAATTCCGCGGATAATCTACAATATGTACAAAAACGGGAAGAAAGTAATGGAACAATCAATTCAGGAATAAATTACCGCAGACGTGTGAATTAAAAATGTTAGAAAATTGCATGCCAGTGAAGTCACTGCTGACCTGTCGGGAAACAAGACAGTTAGTGTTAAAAGTTAACATCTAATTTTCCACATTCATTAGCTAAGCTGATAGAACACAACTGATGTTTAAACATCATACACAGTACTTTAGGTTTATTAATCAAGCGGCTTTCGTATCGCGTAAACATAAACACAAACAAACTAAGAAAATTGAATGTTCTCATTGTGGCTTTGGAGTAGGTAAAAGTAGATTCTATGCGGTTCCCTTTTGAACATGTTTTACTCAAAATACTGCATTAGGAGGTATGTGAACAAATAATCGGGATATTTTATATCTGTTCTCCGTGTGAGGTGCACAGAGATACTCCACAATAAAGCACATATAAACAGAAAAGCTTAATAAACGAGCGTATATTACTAGATTTTACCGTAGGCCTATATGTTATATTGTACAGTATAAATCATTATATTAACGCAACTGAATATAAGTTCTTTTAATGTTTTTAATGTGTAGTTAAAATAATAAAAATGTACCAAAAATTATTGTACTTATAGTGTATTGGAGCACTTACAGATGTATTGTGTTACACATCAAACCTTCATATGCTGTAACCAGTCATATGCTTTTGTTCTTTTAGAATTGTTCCAGTGCTAGAGTATTAAGGTTAGTGGAACTGAATCTGGATTATTCAGCTGAAATGTATTTCCGCTAACAAAAAAACCGCGGGTTACCGCGAATAATCGGGAGTTTACTGTACAACGAAATTCTATCGGGTTTGGTGCATCTACGAAAAGTGTCTGATTTTTAAAATAGCAATTTTTAAAAATAACCTTTACAGAAGTCAATAACTAAGACGCCATTTATCAAATGAGAGTATTGTTTTTGATTGTTTTGATTTTAAAACAAAGGTACAGAATGTTCGTTTGAAGCTGATCATTACTGGCGCTATTATTTATAAGATACACACAACGTCTGACGCGAGTTCAGAGACATTTGTAACTCAATATTAGTCTGTGTGGTCTCTTAGGCAACATCGTAGTAGTTTCAGTAGCAAACTGCTGGAAGCAATACACAAACGTTTCAATAATTCAACACTACGTCTGGGAAAGTCTAATGGCGTTATGGGTACATATCAATATTGGGTAACAGCCTTGAGCGAACTTATTAAAGAGCCAATTTCTACTACCGCTGAAGCAGGACTGATTAGGGATGGTTGGGAGATTCTTTTTCAGACTGTACAGGAGAGCAATTAGTACTTTTTCCAAAGTATAGACTTTTACTTGTTGCAATCCACATTTTGGTTTTTATGTTTTATAAATACTTTTTTGTACTCTTTTTGTGTTTGTGCTCGTTAGGGAAGATAAACATGATTATATTGAATATAATGAATATGTTTTACAAGTTAATAACATACAAGTTAATGGCAGTCTGTCTCAAAGCAGACGAAGGCGAACACCACGCCGAAACGCGTACGAGAAGAAAAGACAAGTAAGTTTCACAAGTTGAAAGTTTCAATATTCTATAAAGTTTAGTGCTGTGAAAAAATATGATGAACAATCAAAACAACTCTAATGGATAATTCAGTAATGTGTCCAAAACAAGTTAAAGCCTATAAATTAGTTTTAACGTCTAAAAAGTGGGTAAAGTATTTACGTTAACATTGGAATTCATGTTCATTTAGTCTGCTTTGTTTTTTAGACGCACAAAATTCTTATTTGCTTCCTAAACAGTCTTTCGTCAGCTTCCTCCACTTTCTGTAGCCTCCATTTCCTCGCTCTTCCTATTCGCCATACTTCTTCCGTTCCTTACTTCGCATTTTTGTTTAAGTTTGAATGTGTCGATCCGTTCTCTCTACATGCTCCAATCAACCACATTTTTAGATTTAATAAACGTTACTACATTTGATTATGTGATTATGGCATCTATTCTACAGTGATTATTTCTTATTACCCAGCTTTCTTTAGACGGCCATAAAATTTTCCTGATAATTCTACGCTTAAAAATGTTTAATGAGAAAAGACTGTTGCTGTGAGGGTTTAAGCTTTTATTTATCAAGACGCTAATGCTGATCAGAGTCACAACACCTAATCAGAGGTGGGGTAGCTTCTTTTAATCATCTATGTCCTACACTGATGAGTAACAGCGTGCTTCAAAAATAGACTAACTTGACTAACAAGAAACATAGTAGGGATGAGAAACAAAGAATTGGAGACAGACAGACAAACAAGCAGACAGGAAGAGGGACTTGAGAAAAAAAAGAGTAAAGGAAAGAGAGAGATAGAGAGGGGGAAAAGAAAATAGAGATATAGGGGAAGAGAGGGACAGAAAGAAGAGAGAGAAACAGAGATATCAATTACTCTTACGAACAATTAACTACTTATTTATTTGAGCACCATTTTACTTTCTTACATAATAGAACGTACTGTGCTACGTTATAATTTTATTGTAAAGTAGTATCGTGCTATGTCGTAATTACAGTACAATATTATGGTAAGAGTGTAAAGGCTGCTGTCTTTGTCAAAGCGCTGCTTGGCTTATAGCAAAGGTGAGGAGCAGTTTTGAAATAAATGCACGGAAAACTAAGTACTCTATGACAGACAGAAGTCCGCCGGACGACTTGGCGCCCTGAAGAGTCAGTTGCTCACAGCCCCGTTTCGTACGGAACAACTCGGTCACATCCGCAGCTAAAGTATATTACGATGAGATAATTCGTACGAGGGCCATCTCAAAAGTAAGTTTCCCTGATTTAAGAAAAATAAAAACAGATGTAAAAATTAAAAAGAAAACTATACTTGTATTCAAAAACATGTATTTATTTTTTAATATAAATTCCAGCCATGTCAATACACTTTCTGTAGCACAAAAACGGGTTTTCAATTCCTTCTTTGAACCACTGCGTGCCCAGATTACAGAGACAGGCGTCAACCGCCTGTTTCACTTCCGTATCTGTTTCGAAACATTGTTCTCCCAGGTGTTCTTTGAGATGGGGGAAATTATCGAAATCACTCGGAGCGAAATCAGATGAATATGAGGGATGGTAAAAAATCTCCCTCCGAAAGGACTCCAACAAATTCTGCGTGACCCGCGAGGAATGAGGACGTGCGTTGTCGTGGAGCAGAAGAACTTTGTTGCTCAACAAACCTTTCCATTTAAAGAACGATGTATGCCACTAGCGGACCAGGTACATTGACAGAAACTAAGTTTCGATGGATTTCAGGCGCTGATTCATTTTTTGTAGCAAAAAACCGAATCACACTACGCACTTTGCAATCGGACACGTTGGTAAATGGAACGTCCATGATTTTAAATTTCGTGTTGTTACGTTGCTACGCAGCGGATGAGGTTTTGGCACTACTGCCACTACGCACAAATAAAAGGTCCCCAACCTTCGTCAGCCTGCTTGCGACATTTTCCTTTGAAAGAAAAAATAGGGAAACGTACTTTTGACATAACCCTCGTATATATAAAAAGCAGGATGATTACCTGGACATGTAGATGTAGATGTGGATGTTACCCGGACAAAGATCCTTGAGGTAAATATTGAATAAAAGATCACCGACTGTAAAGCAGTCTCAAATAATATTAACCTCATGTATACAAAATAATTTGTATGCGACTCTGCTGTAATGACTAATTTCTTTCCAATAGAAATAAATTGATAAATTATTTAAAGTAAATATTTGTATCTAAAAATTACATACAGGTACTGGCTACTAGCAACGCAAAACATAATAAAATGTAGATGTTACCAATAAAAATGTAACTTATTTACATTGTCCTACAGTCCTACCAAGAACATAAAAAGTATTAACTTTTTAATTTTACAAACGTATTGATTTTCTAGTAGGCTATTTTAAGGAATAGGGAATTGTCAAGACGTACGTAAAGCATGATATTACCGATATACGAGACTTATATAAGTTTTTGTTGTTAAAGTAAGTTTTAAGTAAGATAAAAATATTTGTAAGATGATCAACAAGTAAAACATTTTATGGAAATATAAACAATTTTTTAGAGCGATGTTATCATTGCAATTAAGATGTTTCAAAACAAGTCCAATAAAGCGGTATTTTATAAACGTGAATAACCGAACGTTATTCATGTACGAACTAAACATTCCTAATGCATGAAAATTCCAGCCTTATATGTTATACCCCGAACGGTGTGGTTTCTGCCACTTCCATTCCTCACACTTGTGTTTAAGTAAGTATCCTTTGAGGAAATATGTCTTTCCTGTGTTTAGTTCTTCGCGTGTGTAGTAACTTTCTGTTTCCGGTGTGGAAACTTTATCCATTTACTGTACTTCAGAGTTTTCCAACCAAGACGTTGAGTTTCAGGCATGCTTAATAATTAGAATTGTATGTGACTTTTTTACACTATTGTCTATCTCTTAAGAGGCAAGAATTTTGTTTACTTATGTTCTTTAATTATGTATTTATTGATTTTGTTTGATTTGCTGTTTGTCAATAGCAGTTTGCAGTTTTGCAGTTTTCGCTTAATAGCAGTTTGCCAATAATAGCTGCAAATTTCTTTAGTGGTAGCCTCTAGGACATGGAAGATTAAACGTTTATCGGTTAATTGTGTACGGAAATATTCTTCTTTTAATCGAATCAATAATGACTAAAGTTTGTTTACAAAATTTGAATAAAAATTACATTTAGTGTATAAAACAATACACAGAAGGAGGCCTACATTTATTTTGTATATATATAAGTTTTGGAATAGTACGGTCGTAGTTCAACTACTACTGTATTAACATTTAATAAGGAAATCAAGTCATACAAAACACTGGACATTGGACCAAGTTCTGAAGTGATTCTCATCGAACAATAGGTGTTAAGGAAAGCAGTTGCGAAATTCAGTATTAACGCAAACAAAGATTTGCCTCTACGGATATATTCTTTGGTCCACAGTATTGCCAAACTATCGTGAAGTACTGTATTGTATTGGCGACAATACTGTGAGCGACTGTTATTCACAGTTCGCAATGTTCGGATCAAAACAATTGTTAGAAATACAGTCACTTGAGTCAACAGTTACCACTGATTGTCAGATTGTGATTGTTCTGAAACAGTTTTATGCTTCAATCTATTTGGAAAGAATTCTAATTACATCCTATAACGCTTACGTTAATTATTGTGACGTCAGTTCAGAGATTGATCAAACTCTAAAGTTTTACGTCGTTTTTGCTAAATTCTGTTCCCTGTATCCACTTAAATCGGTTTCCGCAGTCTGTCTTGTCATCCAATAACCTCTGTCTTAGCTTTTTCTTAGATTTCTCCTGTGACATTTTCTAATATTTGAGTCAGGTAGGCACTGTGAATATTGAAGTGCTCTAATCGTCGATCTAATTAATGATCTAACAAATTGATGTAGTTCTAGTCTGCAAAGAGGTAATTTGAGGCGTTGACGTCACAGAGTGACTACCAACTTTGAATAAAATTTAGTTACAAATTATAAACAACTTGAGGTGTCTCACTTTACAGTCACAAATCTAATACAATACTTATGCTTAATTAACAAAGCTGAACAAACTTATTTTCTAGACATGTACATTAGCATAAAAAAATTCAACAATATTCCTTTCTCATCGATCTGCAATGTTTTACTGCAGATATCCAATAGCCTACTAAAAAATATATATTTATACAAGAAAATTTTTTTTCTCATTATTCCATGAAAAATATCAATTTTTCTCCAATACTGAAAATACAGGTACTGTTCATACAACTCGTCAATTTGTAACATATGACCAATAGGTTCTATCATAATAATACAAATATTTAAAACTAAAAGTCTTGACCGCCGTTACCGCCATTAGATCCAGCAGCCTGCTACTGAATCAGACTCAGAGTGAGTCACAAAAGTGTCCTAAATCTATTACAGTTGAAAGCTTTGACTTTCAATCATGAAACTTATTTTTTCGCTGAATAATATAATAGAAAATCGGAGAAAAAAGTATTACCGTTTATTTTAGGTATAGAGTATTCCAGAAACTGGGTTGCCATAGTTCAATTCTCGAAATTTGAACCATATGGTTTGAATGATGACATGGTGGGCTACATTTTTTTTAAAGAGTTTTAAAAATTAAATATTGGTGTCAGTATCTCTTGCGGTTTCAAAATAGAGGCTAAAAACGCCAAAACTATATTTGTTTACCTTTTTGTCATGTGTTCGTCATAATAATTTATATAAACGGCTATTATATATAATGTTCAAAATAAAACTAATTACCATACTACCATAACGGATTTAAGACACCTTAGATGATTAACTATATTTAACAGTTAACACACAATAAACAAACATTTCAAAATTAAAATAACATCACTTTATTAAAACATACTTCCGTAGGTCCAAAAATAACCTTATGGAAAAATTTAGAAATATTTAAACATAAAACAAGTAATTAATTAATACCAGAACAAATTCAGATTAATACAAAAAATGATAATATTTTCAAGATTACTAATTAATAAAATAATAAATATTTATATTATAGTTTGCAATTAATTAAACTTGTTTTATATAGGCTACAATATAAAACATGAAATTTAGTCTACATATAAAACAGGTGTTTGAACAATTAATTAAAACAAATTATATTTATTAATTTTGTATCTGATGATGATAGTTGAATACTATCGAAACATTGTAATTCACAAAATAATAAAAATGTACTTTTGTAGAAACTTTTGTTATTATTAATAATAATATAAAATATGTATTATTATTTGTTATTAATATCTGATGACGATAGCTGAATGTGAAACGCTGTAATTTACAAAATAATAAAAATATATTCTTGTAAAAATTTGTATTGTTAATAATAATATAAAATAGATAACAAGAAAAATATGAGAATTTATGAGTATACATATACACACACAAACATAAAATTAAATAATTTATGCGTGTCATGTTGAAGGAAAAGGAGAAAGTGAACCAATAACAATTATTTACATATCAATAACTGAAAGTATTACAATATGCGCCTACGGTGTAAGTGATTATGAATGATATATGCGATGGATTAAAAGTAATCCATGGATTAAAAGTAAGCTGGATTACTTGAGACGAAGTTCTATTCCTACGAGACCTGTTATATCAAGTAACAACTAAGCTGCTGAACTGCAGAAATCGCTCACTATATTGAACGAAATACATTTATTATTAAATTAAACGAAATTAATAAATCTGATTTATTTTTAAAACTGCAAGTAAAGTTCATTATACGTATAATTCTTGGCGTTAGCCGAGAAACACCACGAGGAGGTGACCATCGAGATTTTGCTGTACGTCAAAAAGTAAATGTAGCAAGGATAAAATTACAAACTCCGACTACTCAACTATTTCTTTTAGTAAAATAAGAATTGTAAAGCAGACAATTATTATTAATTTTTACTATCAAGAGTACAATAAACCCGACAATTTTGAACTTTGCCTTGTTTTTTATTTTGTTAAATTAAAATAATAAAATTAAAAATGATTTTAATTTTTAAAATTTTAATTTGTGTCTTGGTTGCACAAATAATTTAGTGATAGTTTTTATGTATGTGTACGTACGTCAACATAGATATCTATAGGCCCACACATAATACTTTTTTGAAAAACATCTTATGTTAACTTGTTTTCTAACATAGCGTACAAACTTTCTGAATCCGTCCAAAATTTACAAGAGGCGTTGAAATAACTTTATCAAATTATTAAACATAGCTAGTTGGCATTAAAAAAATCCTTTTATTTTGGTGCGCTACATAGACTTTAACCACGTTTTTAAAAAATGTGAATATTATTTTTGGCCCGTGGTATACCTAAGTTAACTAATTTGTAGTATGAATATTCGAGAGTTGGTTTAAATTTCCCTGTAGACACATACCAGGATTTATACAATTTTTCAAAATATTTGTATCTTCTTAGGCTCTGGTTTAATAAAATTTTAACAATTCCGAAACTAAATACATTATGCTGAGAACATGGTTAAAATTGTGTTTAATTTGATACCCCATACCAATTTTTGTAATTTTTCAAAATCGTTACCCTCTAACTTTTTTACCCTCTACTGCCCTATTTAGCAGGAGATCAGTATGGAAAACAGTAGAGCTGTTTGGGATGAAGACGTGAACAAGTTTGCAAAGTTTTACGATAATCGTTTATACATTCAAACGTTGTCATGAAACATACCTCAAATAGACAGATTGAACGACAGTCGAGTTAAGGCTAAGAACTGACTTCGCTCGTTCAATTACGAAATTAGAGCAAAACCGAAGGAAAATGTGTACGTAACCAAAACGGTAAAGGCAAAAAGGGAAAACGATTGGGATGGACACATAGAGCAAGAACAGAAGTGACCCAAATATTTAGAAACGACAATCAACAGTGAAGAAGACGACTGAAGATCTCGTGAGCAAATGAAATAAATAACCAAATAACCAAGAAAGAGCCACTAATCGGTTGAAGAAGATTGGGGCGACAGGCGAAATGAAAATTTAAGAAACTCGAACGGTTTAAATTAGCTCACATGTACAGTATATGACATGATACAATACAGTGTATCTTGAATTGTAACCATTTGACGTAGTAAACAGTAGTTATGGATACGAAGCTGGCGTAGAGCACACACACACACACACACACACACACACACACACACACACACACACACACACACACACACACACACACACACACACACACACACACACACACACACACACATTGTTGTGTAATCGAACATTGTTGTTTACATGTGAAGAATATACTGAACAGTTGAGCGAAATATATTTCTCTCTCGTCACGTACGTTTATCGAATGATAAATTCCACTTTAATTCGTTTTAAAGCGCTTCGAGGCAATAATAGCAGAAACTGTTGGCTATTCAATAAATTGCAAAACGTTTTTAATAACACAACGGATGCAGAGAACGCGATAATCGCTTTGAGAATTAGATTATGTTCAATAATGGGAAACGTGAGATCTGTCTCAGAGGCAATCAATTGGTTACTTCCTGTGTCTGTATTCACTCTGACAATAAAAGCAACCAGTAATAATTATTGCCGACACATGTAACGACAATCCAGCGTTACGGTTTTTGTAACTGTATGACTGTTGTGTTATAAATGAAAATTTAACGAAGTTTTATTACTGTCTTGTTTGCACGAATCATATAGTTGTACAACATAACAGCACTGACGGTGGAGGGGTCCACAAGGGCTTAATAGTACGTATTGACAATTCTGATCGTTATTGAAACTATTGAAACAAATAATCATATTAGAAGTTTTTTATAGCCGTTCTACATAAATAAATCGGTTTATGTATGTGTAACCCATTACGAACGACATCAATCATAATAGGAGAAATACACAACTAAAAATAGTTATTAAAAAAAAAACGCAACAAAAGAGATTCCATCCCTATATACGTATAGTACACGGCGCGTGAATACACCACCTTTTTTAGGGAGGAGTTTACTTTGATAGAAATAATTCAATTTAATAAATTAATTAATTAAATTAAATTTAACAAACGTCGTTTTATTTCACTTAAAACCATAAGTTTCTCCCATTCTACAATGAGAAGTCTTCGGTGGCCTAATCGTAGTATGGGCGAAAGCAGTCTTGTTATTTACAAAATCCATGATAGCTTACGATGGAGACTGCGTGATACAACCCATGGAGAGGTGAACTCACAGTGTGGACAAATGGGTGTTTTATTTCACGGTGTTATGCTTATCAAATGAGAAGAAGTTTTACCCAACGTGTTCTAATGGTTTATATAATCACGTAATGACTAATTTATAACAAATGTAACTTTCTGAAAAATAATGTGTAACAACTGGAAATTGAATTCATATTGGTGGGTCATTTACAAATATATCTAATGTAATTCCATGTGCAAATACCACCACGGACGCAGAACGATTAATGTTGTTCATCAGCGCATGCTTACAGATTTCCGCACAAATGGCATTAATAACACTGCCAGTCCAATCAAATAAAATTTTGTCATTATGAGTAAACACAAATTCTTTGTTGTCTTTGTTTGGAATTTGAAAAGTAGGCCTACGTAAAACCCCTACCGATTTGTTCCACTAATTATATCCTGGATGCGAACGACAATAAGCCGATATTATTTAACTGTTTTCACAACAGATCTCCGAGTAAAATATATCTAATATCGTTGTATAGTCAAACGAGCTGGCATTTTTGTGTATACTGAGCTGGTAGAATGGAATGCATTAAATTAATTCTGTGTAATCGTTTTAACTTACATGTTTAGATTTGTTTGAGTAATATTGAATTTCTTTTCATAATAATCTTTATGAATAAAGGATTTGTGAAAATAATTTAAAACCACAAGAAACAGGTTACACTACCAAAAAGAAATATATACATTTAAAAGTGCCATGAAAAGAAACATAGCGACAAAAGATATTTTAATCCCTATGTCAGACATGTCACTACATTACATACATACAGGTTACAACATGTGTGTAGTTGCGATTCAATTTACAACTTGGTGGCTGACAATATTCTCTTTTTTTCGTCATTTTCCACTACAAGTACTATGTAATTAACTTTTAACCTTTATCATTGCACTTTACGTCTTTATTTATTTGGCATTATTTTGGTAATGACCTTCAAAAGACCCGAGGCTCGTAACTGATGACTGAAGCTATATTATTATGCTACTGTGGTGCAAAGCGATTGAGAATTAGATGATTGTAGTGATTAAGGCTGTAGGGTTGTTGTAGGCCTAGCGGTAACGTTGGCAACCCTCATGTTTCCTTTACTGTGAACCAGTGTCTCAAATATGTGCAAAAACGAATCCATAAATATTCAGAACAATGTTGTGCAGATTTCAGCAGTAAAAAAAACCCTCGAAACAGTTTATCGGCTCGGCTTAAGTAGTCTATTTTTAACGTGTCACATAAGACATGTTTTCCGCGTAATACGAGATAACTTTAAGCTTACCGCTGCCTATATTTACATTCACTGCTACCAATACAAATGTAGTTCACTCAGGCTAATTCATACATTCGCTAATTCTAGACGCTTCCTTGTATTTTTTTTTTATACAAACAACGGGAAAAATTCAATTTTGTTGTTATCTAATTACGAAAACAGAAATTCTGCATTAAAAATTCGCTGTTTACTTAGTCACGCTGTCCTCAGTTATAATCAAATATATACCGAGTGTCTCGTACAAAAGTATTTCATTGGGCTGTACAAAAATTAGCTGATGCTTTTATTGAAAATAATTATAATAATATAAACTATAATAATAATAATTATATATTAATTAATTATTATTGTAATGTTATTATGTAATAACATTAATAATTCCTTTGTCAATAACATAATGTAATAATAATAAATCATCAGTTTTTATATTGTAATAAAAATATCTAAATCTTTAAAATTAGCAGTACAAAAATTAGCTAATGGTTTTAACGAAAATAATTATAATAATTTAAAATATAATAATAGTATTATATATTAAATAATTATTATTGCAATGTTATTATGTAACAACATTAATAACTGATTTGTTAATAATATAATGTAATAATAATAAATCAACAGTTTTTATATTGTAATAAAAATATCTAATATCTTTTTACATGTACCATGAGACTTCTGTATAACTGCAACTTATCATTTTACTGGCCCTTTCTTTGATATGGGAATCATTAAACTCATAAAATCAATACCAAAAAGACAAAAATAGTCATATAAAATGTCTACATACATTCAAACACTTTTTGCTACAGTCTATTTCCTGATTCATGTACTATTTATTTAATATTTGTAACTACTTTAACTCAAAATTTCCTTATTTAGATCATGTTTCGGGAATACTGTTTTTCCCATTATACTTTTATAAAAATATCAAAAACCAACAGGAAACCATACCAACAACCGACCGGAACACAAGTACTCAACAACATCCAAAATTAAGATGACTGAGGATGGGAAAATTAGGATTCCCAAAACATGTTCCAGTAAAGAAAATAATGTACCTTGAGGTAAAGTAGTTATAGATATTAAATACTATATATATATTGCAACGAAACAAATTACGGATGCACAGATGTATAACCTATTAGAACTAATAATATATAACAGGATCGATTATCTGGAGATAGGAATTTATTAACCTAAAACAAATTTAAATTTTGCCTGACAATTTTTTACACAAGTTATTTATTAATTATATATTGTCTTTAAATTTTCTCTACCATCTAAATTATTACGAGCGCACCTCGTGCCTGTCGGAGGTCAACTGTACACGAACAGGTCACTACAAAACTTAAGATTCTTAAATAAATAATATTAAAGACTCTTAAGTTAAAATAAATAATAGTTAAATATTTCAGTTGTGCCGATTGAATAAAATCGGCGCTTATACAAAAATCTTATACTGCATTTAACGAATACGCTAAGAAAGATAGGTTTCTGGTTTCTGTATTTAGCGGCGGGCGTTCAGCCGTACTGTGTTTAACGGTTATCTCTGAATCTACATGAGGTAACAAAACGGTGCTTGATTGGTGCTGCTCCCGTGCGGACGCCTTTAAGCGCGAGTTGAAAAATGTGTAGAATAAACGGTTCTGTACTGGTCTGATTTTGCTGCTTGAACTAAACACCTCGCCTCGTCTCCGACAGAGAAGTTTTTTTAATTGTACCATCTTCCACCTATGGCAGGCTAAATTAAAACAGATCTGCGGGTCCCTCCCTTCACGCCGAGGACCAGCCCCAACCTGAACAACTGAACATCCAAGGCTCTCAGCTTCATCTGCCGGAGGAGAACAGCGAGGACAGGCCACACCAACACTAAAATGCTTTAGACCAGGCCTTCAAACTCCACACAGGGAATAAATCAGGTGACACCAACCCAATATTACTTTTTCACACAAGGGAATGTAACCTGCTAGAACTCGTGGGCATATAGCGACACACCCTAAAATGACTTTAAGCTTTACACATTTTAATTGGGTCCCCGGTTAACGGGACAGAATAGTGCGCGGACTTGGGGGGGGGGAATCTTTTGTACATTTTGTAATACTATTTATATTAAGTGTGAGCCCAGAGGCTGGCATGTATCCGTGGCTGATTACCATTCAGGCATGTAAATTTCTTTCTAAGTTTCAGTAAAAGGGTTACCTTAGTGCTAGTAATTCTGTCATTCATCATGTAATTTCACAGATTAAATTTAGTTTTTAATTGATTTATTAATTTCACATATTTATATTCAGTTTGGGTCCTATAATGGATAGGAGTTTCTTTTGTTAGTTTCAGTCGGATCCCCAGTTTAATCCTGTATAGGCGGATTTTCATGCAGACTTGAACATGCTCCTGGGACAGGTTTAGTTAGGCACGATCTTGCCTAGGAACATGTCGGCCTTTGGGCCAAATTAATTCTTAAAGGTTATAAAGCATCATGGCACATTACTGTTATTAATATTTCACAAAATTTATCACGCTTAAATTCCTTTTAATTTATTATGGTCACTTGTATTTTGACTGAATTATGATTATATTTCCTCCAAGTCTAAGTGCTCAGTGTGGGAGCACTTTATAGTAGTATCAGGCATTATGCCAACCCCTGAATTTTAGTATGCCCTGGGGGCACTGGTGTTACACATGTATATATGGGTTATTATGTATTAAGATCTTGCAATAGGTGTTTCGTTCATTAATATTTATGAATTGTGAATTATGTACCTCCTGGGGTGAAAGAGGTGTGGCAAGATACTAATGTTGAAAGTTGTAATTGTCCTGTGATGTGGAACGTGTGTATGTGTTGTAGTTGTAGACATATATATTTATATGTCCATTTATATGTATTGTATATTCATGTGTATTTCTGGGGGTTAGGTATAGGGCTAAGTGGGGAAAAGTAACCCCAATTGGAAAAGAAAATCTTTATATTCATTTCATTTAAATTTTATATTTATTTTTCAAGTAAAAAATTAACCAAAAATATTTAACGTTTTGTTACAAAAAAAAGGAGAAGGATGTAATAAAAATTTATTGGTTGTTAATTTTGTGAGTTTTAATTGCAAGTCCCGTCTCACTGGATCCAGCGCATTTTTGGCTTCTCTAGGCTTTTGGCCTAGTTTTAATTATCTTGTGGCCCCTCTTTAGAAAAAAAAAATAAATAAAAAACAAATTTTTCAAAAAAAAAACAAATTTTTTTTATAAGTCAATAAAATACTTAAAGAGGGGTTACATTTGGTAGCAGAGCGTGGTTGAGATTAGGGTCAACCATTGGGTCCATTGGGTGTGACGGGGCTTGCAAACTCAGAAAACATTTTGTGGTTCGAATCGGACTTGGAATAATTACTAGAAGTCCCTACATCTATAAGTACCTATGTCTTGTTATGTTTAAGGTTTTGTTAATTATATGTGTGTATCATTGCCCGCCTGTTGGTATTGTTGAACTGTAGGTCGCCACGGGGTGTGAAATTTTAGGGGGGAAATTCCTGGGAAACTCGAAATATCGCAGATCTGGGCAGAGGTGGAGAAATGGTTTTCGCGTATTACCTTGCCAATAATAGGGAAGGCGTTTTTATTTATGCGGTATGGCCCGATCGGCAGTCGGTCTCCTCCGAGATACGGGAGACGAAGTTATTGTAAATATTTATGAGAATTTGTTGTTGTTCGTTGGTCGGTAATTTTGTCATGTCGTGTATTAGTGTGTGTGTTGCGTTCCTTCGTGTGTAGTGTTGTTGAGAGCTAGTTCGGGTAAGCGGGCTGGGTCCTCGCAACGGTAGGGGGACCCGCAGTCTGCTTGAAGGAAGGACAGTATTCAAGTATTCCTGTGTTCTTTATTGTCAATTTTTGTACGGTGTTGTGTTTTTGTGTGCCGACCGCGAAGCTCGAGGATGAGCGTCCTAAATCCAGAGTTGTTTCTGCGTGACGAAATCGAGTTCGAGTTACGAGCCCGTGGGAGAGACCCAAAAGGGACGGTAATTGCATTGCGACGGCAGCTCAGAGAAGCGCTGTCCGCGCGCGAAGCACTCTCGACGGTCGCCATCGCTGACAAAGAGAGTGAATTCGAAAAATGCAACGAGAAGTGGGAGGAGCTGCAGGAATTAGCTCGGTGTGTAGACAGTTTGGAGGAGGGACCGGGGTGCTCCATCGGCGTCCGGCGAATCCGGCAACGCCTGCAGCATGTAAAACTCAGGCAGCAGAATCTTGAGCAACAATGGGGCGATGTTGAGCCGGCCTATGATGTAAAAGGTCTGATCCAACAAATCACCTCGACCCTGCAGGGGTCTCAACCGGGTAGACCACCTACGCCGGCTCCAGTTGCTGAGTCCGAGGTCTCGGCTGTAGCGTCATCTTATAGAGCAATCGAGCCTGCCGCAAGTACCCCGGTTTTCTCCGGTTTGGTGGCGGCGTCCTATCACAAGCTACCCAACCCACTGTCTCAAATCATCCAGCAATTACCGGTCGTGGATGGGCTGGATGTGGACAAATTATTGCCATTTTTTAAAATAATCTTTCAATTGGTCGATTTCCCGGGTATGTCAGATCGTACCGTCCTCGAGCTCGTTTATCCTTATTGTCGCGGCCCCATGGCTGAGAGGGTGGCGGATGTAATGAGGCGTAGAGGTGGAGTGGCGGAGTTCCACCAGGAGGTGTTGGAGGCGTTCGTGTCCGGGAGAATAATGCAGCAATTACGTCACCGACACTTTTATCGCGTGCAGGCGAGGGGCGAGAGTCTTGCCCAATTCGTGCAAAGTATTCGAGAGGTAGCGCGCATACTGGGACTGGGCATGTCGGAGGAAGAGGTTGTCCAGAATGTTTTTGACGGCGTCTCCTCAGAAGACAGATTGCGACTGGCATTTGCTGAGCGGCCGCGGTGGTTTGCGGATTTGGACCGGCTGTGTGTGATGTCCAAGGCCATCCAGATGAGCGACGAGGCGAGGGGAGACAGAAGAGGGGAACTACCCAGACCTCAGAGAGCGGAAGGACGCAGTGAACCTCCCCCCCCGACAGCCCCAGTCAGTTCGAAATCGCGAGCGATGGGGGGACATAATCTGTTACAATTGTAATCGCCCTGGGCACGTGGCTCGATCATGCACCCAAGGGCGCGCGCGTCCAGCACCTCCATCGTCAAGACTGTAAGATTAACTCTGTATATGGCTGTAATCAAATCAAGCCCCACTGTTTGGGCTAGCCACTTGGTTTCCAGACCGCTGTATGCCGGTCGTTACAAAAGAATAAAATGTATACGGAAAATTAACTAATTATAGAATTTTCAAATAATAAAATAATTTTGTTTATGTTTATAGAGGTATGTATAAGAGATAAATCTGTTTTTTAAAAGGTTCTGGTAAAATTTTAATAACAGGTAGGTATTTATTGACCGTCGAGCACTTCTTGAAGATTTGCACCAAGTCTGGAGTTAAATAGATTAACTCCAGGTAATAATCGATTGGTGACTTTTCTGACTGGTCCAATATCTTGTTCAAAATAGAATATATTCTTCTCACTTAATTCCTTCAGCCTTATAAATACCCTTAAATTACCCTGTGAAATAAGTACAGATACAAAATAATGGAAATATAAAGATTTATTGACAATTTTAAATAAATAATCGATATTTTATCGATGGAGAGCAATTATCGACTCTGTCTCAGGAATTATCGATTGTGTCATACAGAACAAAATTTTATGTTATATTATATTAAAAGACAGGTTCTTTGAGCGATTATGGATTAATAGTCAGAGAAGGGTGACGAGAAAGTATAACATTAACAATTAAAAATAAATACCATAATTACTATTCAATAGTATTTAAATAATTTCAGTATATAATATTTGAATATAAATGTTTTGTCAAACCAATGAAGACTGACGTCACTGCGATATGGTTAGCCGACTTCGTTTTCAAGATGGCCGCTACTCGAGTTGGTCTCGGTTACTGCATATGCGTCGTGTCAGAAAATTACTATAAAATTACCTTCATCAAGGTCTAAAATGTCCCCGCACTGGTGTAATATGTCTGTTAATCTATTTGGTGTATTCTGGTGAAGTGTTCTGTGTAAACCTGTGTTAGTTAGTTTATTTTCTATGTGTTCAACTTCTGCGGTTAAGTTCTCGAGTTATTGGTTAGGATTTGCAGAATAAATCAGTTGAAATATAGTGTTTTACTTGTTTCTATTACTCGTATTATGTAGTTAAGTGTTTGTTTTCACTGTTGTCGTGAATGTATTAACAGCTTTAGCTTTAAAAAGTGTTTAAACCGCCTAACTCTCGTTTCACTGATTTCAATGGCTAAACACTAGTATCATTTTCAATTCGATTTTAAGAAACGTTCTTCACACAACTGTCCAGCTTGATATTCAACAAAAGACTAATTAACTTGGTCATAAATCTAGCCCAGTTAATCTTTGAAAAAGTATTGTTAACATTTTTCGACTTCCCATACATATGATAAAATATTACATTATGTATGGAATTTATCTATTTTATTCCTCACTTTTATGAATTATTAACCTTATTATTGGTTTAATCATCTCATTCCCTTTAAATTGATGCATTATAGTCCATATCTGTAGATATTTTGTGGAAATTAACAAATTTCTTTACTTTATGGAAATATAGGCTCAAAATTGGATTTCCGTCTTTATACAAAATTCCCTCCATTTAAATATTATTAATACTATTATAATAAATTTTAATTAGTCATATTCCTCTTCCTTTCCTTAAATACATATAAAGTACACCTTTGAACTGGTTTTTTGTGTTAATCTGTAAATTTGACATTGCTGTTTAAAATTAATTAATTTATATATTTTGAAAATTTACAAAATGTTAAGGTATATTTCCTTATTATCATTTTAATTCATAGGATCATTCCTAGTAGTGGTTAATTGTGTTATCTTATATAAATCTTGGTAGTTTACAGGATTTATAAGTGAATTATACTATTTTATATTGGTTCTCTGATTTCACCAAATGGCCTAGATTTTAGAATTTTATATTTCTTTCTTTCTCAAATAATTTAAACTTAATTCCTCCTCTGACTTTACATAATTACAATTAGATGAAAATAACATGATTTATAACTTATTGTGTTGTGTAGTAGTTAATTAACACTACAGTTATTAAAATAATTAATTATGAACGTTGTTTAGCAATCTGCACAATTTAACATATTGCAGATATAGCTTGAACATATATCTTTTAACTATTTTTGAGCTAACATAGCATACCTATTAGAACATTATTACTGGTATGTAGGTTATTATTTATCAAACATAATTCTTTTTAAAACACATAACATAAATCTTATTTTCTAATAAACCTTACAAATACATTTATTTAACACATTGATTTTAGGACTGTGAAATAACAGTCTATTTAAACATGTTACACTTATTCATACTATATTAGTACCAGTCCTTTCTGGTTTAAACCATTATTATTGTGATCCCCTACATCAGTAAACATTAACTCCCATACTCTATTTATTATCATTTTTTACAAATGTCTTGTAAATAAAGATTTACATTAAAATAATAAAATACTGGAAACCTTCCATTTTATTATTTTATTATGCTGTTTATTATTAGATTTTAAAGTTGTGATATAGCATACTACTAAGTTATAGTATCACCAACTTTAAGTTTATTGCATTTTTTTTTTTTTAAAAACAACACTTACACAAATTCACTTTCACTGTTGGTTCTGATATTTTGAGTCTTATTATCTCAGACCAGACCTTTAGTAATCATGGACCGTTAAGACTAGTTTATTTTCTTTATTACACAATAGCTTTAGCCGGTGCACTTCTTATAACGCTATACAGCACTTTAGTTTTCTCAATAATTACATTTTATAAGATTTTGGGTATGTTATACTTTCTTTTGCATAGTTTTTGTGGGTTTGGGATTGATAGTAGTTTATATAATAATAGGTTTTACTACGGTGTTTCTTTCATACTATTTCTTCCTCTCCTCCTGTCTTCCTTCTTGTCCTTCTTCGTATCTTCCTTCTGGTATTCATTCTTGTCCCTCTTCTAGTCTTCATTCTTGTCCCTCGTCTAGTCTTCACTCTTCTGGTCTTCCTTCCGTTCTTGGGTAAACCAAGGTACTTGGTGTTATCACGACTGAGGTTTAGTTTGGAGTATTCAATTTATTCACTGAACTGACTTTATTCTTCTATACAGGTTTCAGGGTATTGTTTTCTTCCTGTTCACAAACTTTATTCTTCCCTCTTCTTGTTTTTGGGGTATTTTGGTATTCACCACCCTTTAATTGAGTCTCTTTTTTCTTTGATATGGTCTTATATAACTGGTTTACTGCTCTGAGCTTCCTGGGTAACTTACTGATATTATATGGGTTGATGAGTTGCTTCGTTACTTTCTTTGGTTTTTTAAAACAGTGGTTTTTATATATAATGTAGTGAGGATTTTTATTTTATTGTGGTTCATTCCTCTGATTTATTTAAATGTCATTCAATATTATTATAACATTTGTTGGTGTAATTAAACTTTATGATTTCACATGACTTAAAATGTAGTGGATTTTCTGTCACGCTACAGAATGCCCTTCTCCAGAAGTAATTTTTTCAGACTATAGTTGCTTTGTCTGAAACAATTGCTTATGATAATTATTCAAGGTTTGTTATTATTTTGGACTTCCTTTCATTTTAAAATCTTCTTATTTATATTTGAGTTTATATCATTCTCACTTGATCTTCCTTGATAGTAATAGTCTTCTGAGTTTCATATTTATTATTTCATTTTTATATTTCTTCTTAGTATTTTCTCCTTGGGATATTTTCTCCCTATCGTTCCCTACTTTGTGAGCTGGTTCAGTTCAGAGAGGCACTGTACGCTACTTTCCTCTGCTGTCCAATACTTCACACATATTTGAGTACAGAGGCAAATCATCTCTGCTCAAAAAACATATTAATCCTGCTGGAATTATCATCAGACAGATTTAAAAAAATTATTCAGAATAGTACACATTTGTTACTATTTAAAAAATATCTTTGGGATACTTCACTTATTACTTATTATACTTCTCAGAGATTTTAATATTTCTATCTCAGTTGTTCTTCTGACTCATTATCTGGATGTTTCTTTCATTTGATATTATGGTAGGAAGCTCTTCTATTATTACATTTTTTCAACTTTTCTTATCATATAAATCTTTTGGTTATAAATTCTTTATTACCTTCTGGTTTTTTCATTATAATCTGCATTATTTATAGTAGCATATCTTTATGACATTTTTTAGACTGTTTCATCGTTCTTAAAATTCCACTTGTTCTATTTTCTAGAATTTTTATAACTGTCATTATCATAATTGTCATTTAATTCATAAATCATTTTATATTAATTCGTTTAATTACATAAATCTTTGACATTATTTTCACATTATTCATGTCATTGTTATTATACTTGCGAATGATGGTTTTTTATTAATTTCATAATGAGGTCATAATTTCTCCTCATACCACTTTAAAGTTTCATTCTCTCATAATTCCAAAGAAGTTTTTATACTTTATTCTATTCAATCACTCAAATCGTATTAAAGAATTTTTTTCTTTTTTATTTCCTTCATCACCATTTTACGGAAAGGTTTTTACTCTTCATATTGAACTTAGACATGATTATACTGTCTAGAATTATTTGTTTTTTAAATTCTAAATCTGTTTCCTTTCTTCATCCCATTATGATTCTTTGTTATCATGGTAATTATCTTCTATGCTTACCATAAATATGGTATGAAATCTCTTCAGTTTATCTCATCATAGTGTTTTATTCATAATTGGTTGGTAAGTTGTACTTATACTTGGTTTGGGAAACTTGATTTATTCATAATTCAAAATTCACTCTTCTTATGTTATTCTATAAAGTTTTCTCAAATAATTTGTATGTAAGGTGGGCTTACATGTGTTTTGGCTGGTTTTATTTCTCTAAACTCTCTTGGTATAATTGCCAAAATGTTTCTCTTCAAATAAATATTTAGTAAGCTGTCCTTATTTGTTTTTGACCTTAGATGGTTTTATTTCTAAATTCTCTCCTTCTTTATTATTATATTATAGCCATAAAGTTTTTCTTCAAATATTTGTTATGTAAAGTGGGCTTACATTTGTTTTTAGAATTTGGTTGGTTTACATTCAAAATTCTGTTTTATATATCTTCTTCCAAAATGTTCCTTCTCAAACAAATTGTATGTAATTGGCTTACATTGTGTTTAGAATTTAGAGGTTTATTTCAAACTTCTTCTTGTTATTCTTCCTTCAAAATATGTTTCTCTTCAAATAAATTGTATGTAACTGTCTTACATTATGTTTAGAATTTAGGGGTTTTAAATTCTAATTCTTCTTATATTCTTGCCATAAAATTTTCTAATAATTGTAGATAATATGTGCTTATATTTCTTTTTAGAATTTGGAGGTTTATTTCAAAATTCTTCTTGTTATTCTTCCTTCAAAATATGTTTCTTCTCAAATAAATTGTATGTAATTGGCTTACATTATGTTTAGAATTTAGAGGTTTTAAATTCTAATTCTTCTTATATTCTTGTCATAAAATTCTCTAATAATTGTAGATAATATGTGCTTATATTTCTTTTTAGAATTTGGAGGTTTTTATTTTAACTTCTTCTTATATTACTGCCACATAGACTTTTCATAAATGATTGTAATAGTTTTCATAATTATATGGTAAACATATCATATTAGTTTCATAAATATTGTATGACTCTTTCCTTGTCTTTATTCAAACGTATTTCTTATTATTATTTTTCCTTTATACCCAGGTGGATGCTTTTATTTATAGTGCATTGTTGCTCATAGTTCCTTTATAAGGTGTAGTTTCTTAATTAATTTATTTCTTAAATTCCCATTTTGGTTCTTTGTCCCTTCTTCTTCTCATTTTTCCTCAGTGGTAATTATTTTCATCTTCTTTGTGGTGGTTTTGCCGTTGTTGGTTATCATGAATCCATCCCTTTTACCACCTCATTATGTATCCGTATGGATCCTTATCAGATCCAAACTATTGCTCCTACGCGCCGGATAGTACCTCGGTTGGTCCCGTTCTAGGCTTCTCCAACGATCCTCCTCCTCATGGAAACTGTTACGCCGCTGATAGTAGTTTCTTCGTTGACGATTGTCTTCAGCTCGTATAAAGTTCACTCTAGGGCGAGGAAACCTATTATTATTAAAATTACCATTATTGGGACCCGTACGATTGGTATTATTATGGTAAGGACTATTACCATAATTGGGGCTTCTCTGACTATTCACGTTATTAGGGTAGGGATTGCGGTTACCCTGATAACCATTAGAGGGTCGATTCGGGTTTTGATAATTTGGACCCGTATTATTATTATCATTGTAATGAGTATTGTTCCCATTATTATATTGTCTTATATTCCAATATGTCTCTGGTCCATATGCTGTATGACCTGAAAAATATCTGTGATGATCTTCATCTGGTTTATCAATTATTTGCTTCTCTGAATCCCCATAATCTGGTTCATCATCACATATCCATCCGGAAGGTATAAATTTTTGTGTAATTGTACACTGGAATAGTCCTGGATGACGCACTAATGGAACACACTCTGGTGATTCACCAGTGCCCTCGTCACAGTCTGATAAGATGTTATTTTTCCATCTTTCTGAAATACACTGTCCAGTCCAGCACTGAAACTGATCTGGTCCACATGTCGTATTCCGTTTACCTCTGGTCCTTCCCCATTGGTAAACTATTGTCTGTTGGCACTTTATTTCTGAGATTATTTTTAATCTCCTTCCATAACTTCTGGAATTCCTGATTTCTTCATGGTCGGTAATTGGAATATTATTGACATCCATTAAACCATGGTTCATCATTTCTATTTCTTCCTTGGTTTTCCTTAATTTCCTTGGAAGCGTTGTCCTCCTTTCCCTTGGTTCTACTTCCATATCTGTAGTATTTTCTTTATTCCCGTTAGTTTTCTTCTCAGGCAATACTACAACGGGGTCCTCTGTTTTGTCATTTGGTACTTCTTCTGGTTCTGGTTGGCTATCTTCCTGCGTTTTATCATTTATTACTTCTTCTGGTTCAAGTTTGCTATCATATTTTATTTCTTTGGTCCTTTCCCCTTCTTCTCTTTTTAATCTGGCCTCTCTCAGTTCCTTATTCATCTCCTTCATCATCTCCAACAGCTTTTCCATCATCTCCACTGTTGTAAGTTCTGCCATTTTACAACAGTAAAATGTAATAACAGTAATTTTAGGCTTATCTATTCAAGCCCTCTAAGTTGGACGCCACTTTGTAAGAAGACCCTTGTGTATGGCTGTAATCAAATCAAGCCCCACTGTTTGGGCTAGCCACTTGGTTTCCAGACCGCTGTATGCCGGTCGTTACAAAAGAATAAAATGTATACGGAAAATTCACTAATTATAGAATTTTCAAATAATAAAATAATTTTGTTTATGTTTATAGAGGTATGTATAAGAGATAAATCTGTTTTTTAAAAGGTTCTGGTAAAATTTTAATAACAGGTAGGTATTTATTGACCGTCGAGCACTTCTTGAAGATTTGCACCAAGTCTGGAGTTAAATAGATTAACTCCAGGTAATAATCGATTGGTGACTTTTCTGACTGGTCCAATATCTTGTTCAAAATAGAATATATTCTTCTCACTTAATTCCTTCAGCCTTATAAATACCCTTAAATTACCCTGTGAAATAAGTACAGATACAAAATAATGGAAATATAAAGATTTATTGACAATTTTAATAAATAATCGATATTTTATCGATGGAGAGCAATTATCGACTCTGTCTCAGGAATTATCGATTGTGTCATACAGAACAAAATTTTATGTTATATTATATTAAAAGACAGGTTCTTTGAGCGATTATGGATTAATAGTCAGAGAAGGGTGACGAGAAAGTATAACATTAACAATTAAAAATAAATACCATAATTACTATTCAATAGTATTTAAATAATTTCAGTATATAATATTTGAATATAAATGTTTTGTCAAACCAATGAAGACTGACGTCACTGCGATATGGTTAGCCGACTTCGTTTTCAAGATGGCCGCTACTCGAGTTGGTCTTGGTTACTGCATATGCGTCGTGTCAGAAAATTACTATAAAATTACCTTCATCAAGGTCTAAAATGTCCCCGCACTGGTGTAATATGTCTGTTAATCTATTTGGTGTATTCTGGTGAAGTGTTCTGTGTAAACCTGTGTTAGTTAGTTTATTTTCTATGTGTTCAACTTCTGCGGTTAAGTTCTCGAGTTATTGGTTAGGATTTGCAGAATAAATCAGTTGAAATATAGTGTTTTACTTGTTTCTATTACTCGTATTATGTAGTTAAGTGTTTGTTTTCACTATTGTCGTGAATGTATTAACAGCTTTAGCTTTAAAAAGTGTTTAAACCGCCTAACTCTCGTTTCACTGATTTCAATGGCTAAACACTAGTATCATTTTCAATTCGATTTTAAGAAACGTTCTTCACACAACTGTCCAGCTTGATATTCAACAAAAGACTAATTAACTTGGTCATAAATCTAGCCCAGTTAATCTTTGAAAAAGTATTGTTAACATTTTTCGACTTCCCATACATATGATAAAATATTACATTATGTATGGAATTTATCTATTTTATTCCTCACTTTTATGAATTATTAACCTTATTATTGGTTTAATCATCTCATTCCCTTTAAATTGATGTATTATAGTCCATATCTGTTAATAACAGGTAGGTATTTATTGACCGTCGAGCACTTCTTATATGTATTTTGTGGAAATTAACAAATTTCTTTACTTTATGGAAATATAGGCTCAAAATTGGATTTCCTTCTTTATACAAAATTCCCTCCATTTAAATATTATTAATACTATTATAATAAATTTTAATTAGTTATATTCCTCTTCCTTTCCTTAAATACATATAAATTACACCTTTGAACTGGTTTTTTGTGTTAATCTGTAAATTTGACATTGCTGTTTAAAGTTAATTAATTTATATATTTTGAAAATTTACAAAATGTTAAGGTATATTTCCTTATTATCATTTTAATTCATAGGATCATTCCTAGTAGTGGTTAATTGTGTTATCTTATATAAATCTTGGTAGTTTACAGGATTTATAAGTGAATTATACTATTTTATATTGGTTCTCTGATTTCACCAAATGGCCTAGATTTTAGAATTTTATATTTCTTTCTTTCTCAAATAATTTAAACTTAATTCCTCCTCTGACTTTACATAATTACAATTAGATGAAAATAACATGATTTATAACTTATTGTGTTGTGTAGTAGTTAATTAACACTACAGTTATTAAAATAATTAATTATGAACATTGTTTAGCAATCTGCACAATTTAACATATTGCAGATATAGCTTGAACATATATCTTTTAACTATTTTTGAGCTAACATAGCATACCTATTAGAACATTATTACTGGTATGTAGGTTATTATTTATCAAACATAATTCTTTTTAAAACACATAACATAAATCTTATTTTCTAATAAACCTTACAAATACATTTATTTAACACATTGATTTTAGGACTGTGAAATAACAGTCTATTTAAACATGTTACACTTATTCATACTATATTAGTACCAGTCCTTTCTGGTTTAAACCATTATTATTGTGATCCCCTACATCAGTAAACATTAACTCCCATACTCTATTTATTATCATTTTTTACAAATGTCTTGTAAATAAAGATTTACATTAAAATAATAAAATACTGGAAACCTTCCATTTTATTATTTTATTATGCTGTTTATTATTAGATTTTAAAGTTGTGATATAGCATACTACTAAGTTATAGTATCACCAACTTTAAGTTTATTGCATTTTTTTTTTTTAAAACAACACTTACACAAATTCACTTTCACTGTTGGTTCTGATATTTTGAGTCTTATTATCTCAGACCAGACCTTTAGTAATCATGGACCGTTAAGACTAGTTTATTTTCTTTATTACACAATAGCTTTAGCCGGTGCACTTCTTATAACGCTATACAGCACTTTAGTTTTCTCAATAATTACATTTTATAAGATTTTGGGTATGTTATACTTTCTTTTGCATAGTTTTTGTGGGTTTGGGATTGATAGTAGTTTATATAATAATAGGTTTTACTACGGTGTTTCTTCCTCTCCTCCTGTCTTCCTTCTTGTCCTTCTTCGTATCTTCCTTCTGGTATTCATTCTTGTCCCTCTTCTAGTCTTCATTCTTGTCCCTCGTCTAGTCTTCACTCTTCTGGTCTTCCTTCCGTTCTTGGGTAAACCAAGGTACTTGGTGTTATCACGACTGAGGTTTAGTTTGGAGTATTCAATTTATTCACTGAACTGACTTTATTCTTCTATACAGGTTTCAGGGTATTGTTTTCTTCCTGTTCACAAACTTTATTCTTCCCTCTTCTTGTTTTTGGGGTATTTTGGTATTCACCACCCTTTAATTGAGTCTCTTTTTTCTTTGATATGGTCTTATATAACTGGTTTACTGCTCTGAGCTTCCTGGGTAACTTACTGATATTATATGGGTTGATGAGTTGCTTCGTTACTTTCTTTGGTTTTTTAAAACAGTGGTTTTTATATATAATGTAGTGAGGATTTTTATTTTATTGTGGTTCATTCCTCTGATTTATTTAAATGTCATTCAATATTATTATAACATTTGTTGGTGTAATTAAACTTTATGATTTCACATGACTTAAAATGTAGTGGATTTTCTGTCACGCTACAGAATGCCCTTCTCCAGAAATAATTTTTTCAGACTATAGTTGCTTTGTCTGAAACAATTGCTTATGATAATTATTCAAGGTTTTTTATTATTTTGGACTTCCTTTCATTTTAAAATCTTCTTATTTATATTTGAGTTTATATCATTCTCACTTGATCTTCCTTGATAGTAATAGTCTTCTGAGTTTCATATTTATTATTTCATTTTTATATTTCTTCTTAGTATTTTCTCCTTGGGATATTTTCTCCCTATCGTTCCCTACTTTGTGAGCTGGTTCAGTTCAGAGAGGCACTGTACGCTACTTTCCTCTGCTGTCCAATACTTCACACATATTTGAGTACAGAGGCAAATCATCTCTGCTCAAAAAACATATTAATCCTGCTGGAATTATCATCAGACAGATTAAAAAAAATTATTCAGAATAGTACACATTTGTTACTATTTAAAAAATATCTTTGGGATACTTCACTTATTATTTATTATACTTCTCAGAGATTTTAATATTTCTATCTCAGTTGTTCTTCTGACTCATTATCTGGATGTTTCTTTCATTTGATATTATGGTAGGAAGCTCTTCTATTATTACATTTTTTCAACTTTTCTTATCATATAATTCTTTTGGTTATAAATTCTTTATTACCTTCTGGTTTTTTCATTATAATCTGCATTATTTATAGTAGCATATCTTTATGACATTTTTTAGACTGTTTCATCGTTCTTAAAATTCCACTTGTTCTATTTTCTAGAATTTTTATAACTGTCATTATCATAATTGTCATTTAATTCATAAATCATTTTATATTAATTCGTTTAATTACATAAATCTTTGACATTATTTTCACATTATTCATGTCATTGTTATTATACTTGCGAATGATGGTTTTTTATTAATTTCATAATGAGGTCATAATTTCTCCTCATACCACTTTAAAGTTTCATTCTCTCATAATTCCAAAGAAGTTTTTATACTTTATTCTATTCAATCACTCAAATCGTATTAAAGAATTTTTTTCTTTTTTATTTCCTTCATCACCATTTTACGGAAAGGTTTTTACTCTTCATATTGAACTTAGACATGATTATACTGTCTAGAATTATTTGTTTTTTAAATTCTAAATCTGTTTCCTTTCTTCATCCCATTATGATTCTTTGTTATCATGGTAATTATCTTCTATGCTTACCATAAATATGGTATGAAATCTCTTCAGTTTATCTCATCATAGTGTTTTATTCATAATTGGTTGGTAAGTTGTACTTATACTTGGTTTGGGAAACTTGATTTATTCATAATTCAAAATTCACTCTTCTTATGTTATTCTATAAAGTTTTCTCAAATAATTTGTATGTAAGGTGGGCTTACATGTGTTTTGGCTGGTTTTATTTCTCTAAACTCTCTTGGTATAATTGCCAAAATGTTTCTCTTCAAATAAATATTTAGTAAGCTGTCCTTATTTGTTTTTGACCTTAGATGGTTTTATTTCTAAATTCTCTCCTTCTTTATTATTATATTATAGCCATAAAGTTTTTCTTCAAATATTTGTTATGTAAAGTGGGCTTACATTTGTTTTTAGAATTTGGTTGGTTTACATTCAAAATTCTGTTTTATATATCTTCTTCCAAATTGTTCCTTCTCAAACAAATTGTATGTAATTGGCTTACATTGTGTTTAGAATTTAGAGGTTTATTTCAAACTTCTTCTTGTTATTCTTCCTTCAAAATATGTTTCTCTTCAAATAAATTGTATGTAACTGTCTTACATTATGTTTAGAATTTAGGGGTTTTAAATTCTAATTCTTCTTATATTCTTGCCATAAAATTTTCTAATAATTGTAGATAATATGTGCTTATATTTCTTTTTAGAATTTGGAGGTTTATTTCAAAATTCTTTTTGTTATTCTTCCTTCAAAATATGTTTCTTCTCAAATAAATTGTATGTAATTGGCTTACATTATGTTTAGAATTTAGAGGTTTTAAATTCTAATTCTTCTTATATTCTTGTCATAAAATTCTCTAATAATTGTAGATAATATGTGCTTATATTTCTTTTTAGAATTTGGAGGTTTTTATTTTAACTTCTTCTTATATTACTGCCACATAGACTTTTCATAAATGATTGTAATAGTTTTCATAATTATATGGTAAACATATCATATTAGTTTCATAAATATTGTATGACTCTTTCCTTGTCTTTATTCAAACGTATTTCTTATTATTATTTTTCCTTTATACCCAGGTGGATGCTTTTATTTATAGTGCATTGTTGCTCATAGTTCCTTTATAAGGTGTAGTTTCTTAATTAATTTATTTCTTAAATTCCCATTTTGGTTCTTTGTCCCTTCTTCTTCTCATTTTTCCTCAGTGGTAATTATTTTCATCTTCTTTGTGGTGGTTTTGCCGTTGTTGGTTATCATGACATCCATCCCTTTTACCACCTCATTATGTATCCGTATGGATCCTTATCAGATCCAAACTATTGCTCCTACGCGCCGGATAGTACCTCGGTTGGTCCCGTTCTAGGCTTCTCCAACGATCCTCCTCCTCATGGAAACTGTTACGCCGCTGATAGTAGTTTCTTCGTTGACGATTGTCTTCAGCTCGTATAAAGTTCACTCTAGGGCGAGGAAACTTATTATTATTAATATTACCATTATTGGGACCCGTACGATTGGTATTATTATGGTACGGACTATTACCATAATTGGGGCTTCTCTGACTAATCACGTTATTAGGGTAGGGATTGCGGCTACCCTGATAACCATTAGAGGGTCGATTCGGGTTTTGATAATTTGGACCCGTATTATTATTATCATTGTAATGAGTATTGTTCCCATTATTATATTGTCTTATATTCCAATATGTCTCTGGTCCATATGCTGTATGACCTGAAAAATATCTGTGATGATCTTCATCTGGTTTATCAATTATTTGCTTCTCTGAATCCCCATAATCTGGTTCATCATCACATATCCATCCGGAAGGTATAAATTTTTGTGTAATTGTACACTGGAATAGTCCTGGATGACGCACTAATGGAACACACTCTGGTGATTCACCAGTGCCCTCGTCACAGTCTGATAAGATGTTATTTTTCCATCTTTCTGAAATACACTGTCCAGTCCAGCACTGAAACTGATCTGGTCCACATGTCGTATTCCGTTGACCTCTGGTCCTTCCCCATTGGTAAACTATTGCCTGTTGGCACTTTATTTCTGAGATTATTTTTAATCTCCTTCCATAACTTCTGGAATTCCTGATTTCTTCATGGTCGGTAATTGGAATATTATTGACATCCATTAAACCATGGTTCATCATTTCTATTTCTTCCTTGGTTTTCCTTAATTTCCTTGGAAGCGTTGTCCTCCTTTCCCTTGGTTCTACTTCCATATCTGTAGTATTTTCTTTATTCCCGTTAGTTTTCTTCTCAGGCAATACTACAACGGGATCCTCTGTTTTGTCATTTGGTACTTCTTCTGGTTCTGGTTGGCTATCTTCCTGCGTTTTATCATTTATTACTTCTTCTGGTTCAAGTTTGCTATCATATTTTATTTCTTTGGTCCTTTCCCCTTCTTCTCTTTTTAATCTGGCCTCTCTCAGTTCCTTATTCATCTCCTTCATCATCTCCAACAGCTTTTCCATCATCTCCACTGTTGTAAGTTCTGCCATTTTACAACAGTAAAATGTAATAACAGTAATTTTAGGCTTATCTATTCAAGCCCTCTAAGTTGGACGCCACTTTGTAAGAAGACCCTTGTGTATGGCTGTAATCAAATCAAGCCCCACTGTTTGGGCTAGCCACTTGGTTTCCAGACCGCTGTATGCCGGTCGTTACAAAAGAATAAAATGTATACGGAAAATTAACTAATTATAGAATTTTCAAATAATAAAATAATTTTGTTTATGTTTATAGAGGTATGTATAAGAGATAAATCTGTTTTTTAAAAGGTTCTGGTAAAATTTTAATAACAGGTAGGTATTTATTGACCGTCGAGCACTTCTTGAAGATTTACACCAAGTCTGGAGTTAAATAGATTAACTCCAGGTAATAATCGATTGGTGACTTTTCTGACTGGTCCAATATCTTGTTCAAAATAGAATATATTCTTCTCACTTAATTCCTTCAGCCTTATAAATACCCTTAAATTACCCTGTGAAATAAGTACAGATACAAAATAATGGAAATATAAAGATTTATTGACAATTTTAAATAAATAATCGATATTTTATCGATGGAGAGCAATTATCGACTCTGTCTCAGGAATTATCGATTGTGTCATACAGAACAAAATTTTATGTTATATTATATTAAAAGACAGGTTCTTTGAGCGATTATGGATTAATAGTCAGAGAAGGGTGACGAGAAAGTATAACATTAACAATTAAAAATAAATACCATAATTACTATTCAATAGTATTTAAATAATTTCAGTATATAATATTTGAATATAAATGTTTTGTCAAACCAATGAAGACTGACGTCACTGCGATATGGTTAGCCGACTTCGTTTTCAAGATGGCCGCTACTCGAGTTGGTCTTGGTTACTGCATATGCGTCGTGTCAGAAAATTACTATAAAATTACCTTCATCAAGGTCTAAAATGTCCCCGCACTGGTGTAATATGTCTGTTAATCTATTTGGTGTATTCTGGTGAAGTGTTCTGTGTAAACCTGTGTTAGTTAGTTTATTTTCTATGTGTTTAACTTCTGCGGTTAAGTTCTCGAGTTATTGGTTAGGATTTGCAGAATAAATCAGTTGAAATATAGTGTTTTACTTGTTTCTATTACTCGTATTATGTAGTTAAGTGTTTGTTTTCACTGTTGTCGTGAATGTATTAACAGCTTTAGCTTTAAAAAGTGTTTAAACCGCCTAACTCTCGTTTCACTGATTTCAATGGCTAAACACTAGTATCATTTTCAATTCGATTTTAAGAAACGTTCTTCACACAACTGTCCAGCTTGATATTCAACAAAAGACTAATTAACTTGGTCATAAATCTAGCCCAGTTAATCTTTGAAAAAGTATTGTTAACATTTTTCGACTTCCCATACATATGATAAAATATTACATTATGTATGGAATTTATCTATTTTATTCCTCACTTTTATGAATTATTAACCTTATTATTGGTTTAATCATCTCATTCCCTTTAAATTGATGTATTATAGTCCATATCTGTTAATAACAGGTAGGTATTTATTGACCGTCGAGCACTTCTTATATGTATTTTGTGGAAATTAACAAATTTCTTTACTTTATGGAAATATAGGCTCAAAATTGGATTTCCTTCTTTATACAAAATTCCCTCCATTTAAATATTATTAATACTATTATAATAAATTTTAATTAGTTATATTCCTCTTCCTTTCCTTAAATACATATAAATTACACCTTTGAACTGGTTTTTTGTGTTAATCTGTAAATTTGACATTGCTGTTTAAAGTTAATTAATTTATATATTTTGAAAATTTACAAAATGTTAAGGTATATTTCCTTATTATCATTTTAATTCATAGGATCATTCCTAGTAGTGGTTAATTGTGTTATCTTATATAAATCTTGGTAGTTTACAGGATTTATAAGTGAATTATACTATTTTATATTGGTTCTCTGATTTCACCAAATGGCCTAGATTTTAGAATTTTATATTTCTTTCTTTCTCAAATAATTTAAACTTAATTCCTCCACTGACTTTACATAATTACAATTAGATGAAAATAACATGATTTATAACTTATTGTGTTGTGTAGTAGTTAATTAACACTACAGTTATTAAAATAATTAATTATGAACATTGTTTAGCAATCTGCACAATTTAACATATTGCAGATATAGCTTGAACATATATCTTTTAACTATTTTTGAGCTAACATAGCATACCTATTAGAACATTATTACTGGTATGTAGGTTATTATTTATCAAACATAATTCTTTTTAAAACACATAACATAAATCTTATTTTCTAATAAACCTTACAAATACATTTATTTAACACATTGATTTTAGGACTGTGAAATAACAGTCTATTTAAACATGTTACACTTATTCATACTATATTAGTACCAGTCCTTTCTGGTTTAAACCATTATTACTGTGATCCCCTACATCAGTAAACATTAACTCCCATACTCTATTTATTATCATTTTTTACAAATGTCTTGTAAATAAAGATTTACATTAAAATAATAAAATACTGGAAACCTTCCATTTTATTATTTTATTATGCTGTTTATTATTAGATTTTAAAGTTGTGATATAGCATACTACTAAGTTATAGTATCACCAACTTTAAGTTTATTGCATTTTTTTTTTTTTAAAAACAACACTTACACAAATTCACTTTCACTGTTGGTTCTGATATTTTGAGTCTTATTATCTCAGACCAGACCTTTAGTAATCATGGACCGTTAAGACTAGTTTATTTTCTTTATTACACAATAGCTTTAGCCGGTGCACTTCTTATAACGCTATACAGCACTTTAGTTTTCTCAATAATTACATTTTATAAGATTTTGGGTATGTTATACTTTCTTTTGCATAGTTTTTGTGGGTTTGGGATTGATAGTAGTTTATATAATAATAGGTTTTACTACGGTGTTTCTTTCATACTATTTCTTCCTCTCCTCCTGTCTTCCTTCTTGTCCTTCTTCGTATCTTCCTTCTGGTATTCATTCTTGTCCCTCTTCTAGTCTTCATTCTTGTCCCTCGTCTAGTCTTCACTCTTCTGGTCTTCCTTCCGTTCTTGGGTAAACCAAGGTACTTGGTGTTATCACGACTGAGGTTTAGTTTGGAGTATTCAATTTATTCACTGAACTGACTTTATTCTTCTATACAGGTTTCAGGGTATTGTTTTCTTCCTGTTCACAAACTTTATTCTTCCCTCTTCTTGTTTTTGGGGTATTTTGGTATTCACCACCCTTTAATTGAGTCTCTTTTTTCTTTGATATGGTCTTATATAACTGGTTTACTGCTCTGAGCTTCCTGGGTAACTTACTGATATTATATGGGTTGATGAGTTGCTTCGTTACTTTCTTTGGTTTTTTAAAACAGTGGTTTTTATATATAATGTAGTGAGGATTTTTATTTTATTGTGGTTCATTCCTCTGATTTATTTAAATGTCATTCAATATTATTATAACATTTGTTGGTGTAATTAAACTTTATGATTTCACATGACTTAAAATGTAGTGTTTCTGTCACGCTACAAGACCCATCCCAAAAAACTAAGTAGAGAGGGGAAGATATGTCGGAGGATGTCTTCCCCTCGCACTATATCTTTACAAGTTCCAACTACCTCCAGGCAATTGCTAGGATCCAACTCTTTCGACATGAAGGTCCGGTCCACTACCTCTCAACACCTTTCAGTATGCCCCTTTCTGTCGCTCGAGGTAAAAGGGGGTCAGCTCAGAGCATTAGTTGACTCCGGTTCAGCCCGATCCATCATCTCATCTCGGGTATGCGCGGACCTTGAAAAGCAGGGCTTGATCAAGGGGTCGAACCTGTCGTCTGTGGTATGCTGGACTGCATCTCGAGAAATCTTGCCCATCTCCCAGATGATTACCTTTAAATTTAAAATCGATGGGATTTCTTGGGTGTGGCCTTTTCTGGCTTCTCCTGCTCTGGGAGTGGATTGTATCATTGGTGCCGATTTCATCGCGAAAAGTGGTCTCGTGCTGGACATCCAAGCGCACCAATGCTATTTCAAGTTTAATCGGGGAGCTCTTATTCCGTTCCTTGGGTACCAGGGAGCTAAGCCAGGTATCCAAGAGGTGGCTTGTCCCGATTCTGCACGAGACCATCTCACTCCATCCCAGCAGAGGGCCTTAGACCAATTGTGTGAGGAATTTCCCGAGGTGTTAACTCCTACATTGGGACTCACACACCTGCTGGAGTATAAGATCCGTCTTACAGACTCAAAGATAGTAAGGTCGCACCCTTACAAATTCGCACCTCCGAAGATGACCATTCTGCGAGAGAGGGTTCAAGAGTTGTTAGAACAAGGGGTGATTGAACCTTCTCATTCTAGCTATGCCAGTCCAGCGTTTTTGGTATCTAAGCCTGGGGGTAAACACCGTATGGTCATCGACTATCGGAAGCTGAACGCAAATATCGAGGTGGATTCTGTTCCCCTCCCAGACTTACATTCGGCCTTTGATTGGTTCAGTGGGGCCAGGTATTTCACCATAATCGATCTCAATGCGGCTTATCACCAGATTCCTTTGGCCAAAGAGAGTAGACCGTACACGGCCTTTTGTGTACCATGGAATTTGTACCAATACACAAGGGTTCCCATGGGTTTGGCTGTGGGGGCCCAGACACTCACTCGTCTTCTCGATACCGTTTTTCACGACGTGAAATTCAGGTTCGTCTTTAATTACTTAGATGATTTGTTGGTGTACAGTGAGACATTCGAAGATCATCTGGGTCATCTCCGAGAAGTGATGTGTCGGTTGAGAGGATCTGGCCTCACTGTCAATCCCGAGAAGGTTCGTTTCGCCCAGGAGAGTATTTCTTTCTTGGGCCATTTGGTTTCACACCGGGGCGTTACGGTCGACCCCGAGAGGACACAGGGCATCCGTGACTTCCCCCCTCCTAGGGATGCGAAGGGAATAGCGAGATTCGTAGGTATGGTCAATTTTTATCGACGATTCATACCTAATATCGCTGAGATTGCCGCACCCTTGAACGAGCTGAGGAAGAAGGGCGCTAAATTTACATGAGGTGAGAGTCAACAGAAGGCTTTCCACACCTTGAAGGAGGCCATCATCTCCCCACCGGTGTTACGGATGCCCGACTTTTCGAAACACTTTATCCTACAGACGGACGCGAATTCGGTTGCGCTCGGGGCAGTTCTGTCCCAATTTGTTGATGACGCTAGGCAGCCTGTGGCTTTTATTTCCCGGACATTGACCCAGCAAGAACGAAAATCATCCGTCTATGAGCTAGAGTGTTTACCTGTTGTGTACACTCTAGACAAGTTCAGGCGTTTCCTGGAACATGCTGAGTTCCTGCTTGAGACCGACAATCAGGCTCTCTCTTGGCTTCTGGCTCATCCCCGGCAACTGGGTAAAATTGGTAGATGGGTGGTGAAGATCTCATCCTTTAAGTTCAAAGTGCAACAAATTAGGGGATCTTAAAATGTAGTTGCAGACGCTTTGTCCCGCATGTTTTTCCAGCCCAGTGATGCCAAATCTGAGCAACCCTGTTCCGTTCTGTTAGACTTTCCATTAGCCTTCACTGATGTGTTACCCCATCAGTTGAACGACGAAGAGCTGGGTCCAGTCATCCAAAATATAAAGGAGGGTAACGTACAGGCCCCTTACTTCTTGTCCAAGGGAGTCCTATGTTGTAGAGAAAGAAAAGGACGTGCCCCTAAGATCGTGCTGCCTAGCAAGTTAGTGCCCATGGTCTTCAGTTATTACCACAATTCCCCAGTAGGAGGCCACAAGGGAATTTCTAAGACCATTTCCAGCATTAAGAGACATTTTATCTGGAAGGGCATGGATAGGGAAATCGCGACCAGGGTTAAGAGCTGTCATCTATGTGGCTTGAGCAAGCCTGCCCAGAACACCAAGTTAGGGTTGTTGTCATCTGATGTGGCGAGCAGACCGACGGAGAAGTTGTTCATCGACTACGTGGGGCCATTCCCCCGTAGCAAGTCAGGTAATGCTTACTTGCTTGTTTGTGTGGATGCTTTTTCAAAGTTTGCCTGGCTATTGTCCTTACGGCAGGCAACGGCTCGTTTAACCAAAAACGCGCTCCAAAACAATATATTTCAGCATTTCGGTCTTCCGACCATCATTGTCTCGGACAATGACCCGCAGTTCATTTCGGGTGAATTCCGGCGGATGTGTTTCGCCAGTGGGATCAAACACGTAACCACTTCCCCTTATTACCCACAGCCGTCCCATGCGGAGAGATTCAATCGGAATCTCCGGTCCGGCCTGATTGCTTATCACGCTGAGCAACAAACCACCTGGGATCAGAATCTGAAGTGGTTACAATTAGCTTTTAATACGGCCCGACATGACAGTCATCAGGCCGTGCCCTTTGAAATCCTGTTTGGATTCTCGCCCGCACTCCCGTTGACCAATTTGTGGAACATCGAAGATCTTCTGCCACGGGAGCCAGATAATAGAACTGCAGAGAGGTGGAAGGAGGCTCGGAAGAATATGCTGCGAGCGCACGAGCGGGTCCGTCGACGATATAATCAGGGGCGAATTCCTAACCCCTTCCGGATTCGGGACTGGGTCTATTGCCAGAGCCACCCACTCAGCTCAGCCGCGGACAAACGTGCCGCAAAGTTATGTTACCGCTGGTCGGGGCCATATCGTATCCTGGGATTCACGTCACCGGTGACGGCCCGGCTGGGCGTACCGGGGGGCGATTCTAAAGCAATTGTTACCCATGTTTCAAAATTGAAGCTCTGTCGGAGGGAGTAAGCTGACTAATAGAAGTGGGGGGGTAAGATTTGGTGGTTTCCATGTGGGTAGGGATGGTGATCCTTCGGTGGTGTGTGCTCCGGGGAAAAGGTAAGAACCTGATATGGTAGCGGGTAGATGTTCCCCACAATCCGGGTGGTGTACGTCTACTTCAGGGCTGCGCCCCTGCCTACGCGAGCCTTGGTTTTCTCCACTCCTCCTTATTTTCGGAGGGAACTCTGTCCTCACCCTTAGTCCTCACCCTTGATCTTTAAGGATCCTTACCCTTTTCATGCTCCCGATTTCCTACCTCTTTAAAAAAAAAAACAAAAAATGCAGAAAACATAAAAATTAGAAAAAGAAAAGGATGAGAGAAAAAATCAAAAATAGGAGTAAGTAGAGCAAGTCGTACCGCTCCAACGAGGCCAGGTAGGGACCTCGGTGGCGTTGTACGACGTGGACAATGTCCTTAGAGCACACATGTATTAGGTTATAAGAAGGGTGGTCATGTATTAGGGGGTATCCACATTGGGTAAACAAATTATGGTGTCATGGAAACCACCTCCCCTGTTCTCTCCCTGGTCCTTGGGATGTTAGAGGGATTCATGGGATAAAGTGTTATTGAATTTTGGGGGGTTAGTCCCCGTGTAATTATAGGGCATGGGTCCCTGTTGAGGTAGCCTCGGAGTTCCCGCATAAGTGGTCAAGCCTCAGGAGGTCAGAACTCAGGGTGCACCCGAACACTCTTTCTTCTTTTCTTCTTCTGTCTTTCTTGCTGCATGCTGGCCCTGATCAGGCCAGTGTATAGTGCCAACACACTCGCATTCTACACGTCTTCTTTCTGTTTTTTCGACTTCCTTCTGAGCCACTGCTCTCCTGAGAACAAAGGCAACTGGGAAAACCGAGAAACACCTGCGTTTTAGTAGAAAACATTGGGGTACACTGCAGGGTACTCCTCTGTCTAAGTGTGGGGCAACTATGTTGCCCTTTTGGGGTGGGGGTGTGCCGATTGAATAAAATCGGCGCTTATACAAAAATCTTATACTGCATTTAACGAATACGCTAAGAAAGATAGGTTTCTGTATTTAGCGGCGGGCGTTCAGCCGTACTGTGTTTAACGGTTATCTCTGAATCTACATGAGGTAACAAAACGGTGCTTGATTGGTGCTGCTCCCGTGCGGACGCCTTTAAGCACGAGTTGAAAAATGTGTAGAATAAACGGTTCTGTACTGGTCTGATTTTGCTGCTTGAACTAAACACCTCGCCTCGTCTCCGACAGAGAAGTTTTTTTAATTGTACCATCTTCCACCTATGGCAGGCTAAATTAAAACAGATCTGCGGGTCCCTCCCTTCACGCCGAGGACCAGCCCCAACCTGAACAACTGAACATCCAAGGCTCTCAGCTTCATCTGCCGGAGGAGAACAGCGAGGACAGGCCACACCAACACTAAAATGCTTTAGACCAGACCTTCAAACTCCACACAGGGAATAAATCAGGTGACACCAACCCAATATTACTTTTTCACACAAGGGAATGTAACCTGCTAGAACTCGTGGGCATATAGCGACACACCCTAAAATGACTTTAAGCTTTACACATTTTAATTGGGTCCCCGGTTAACGTGACAGAATAGTGCGCGGACTTGGGGGGGGGGAATCTTTTGTACATTTTGTAATACTATTTATATTAAGTGTGAGCCCAGAGGTTGGCATGTATCCGTGGCTGATTACCATTCAGGCATGTAAATTTCTTTTTAAGTTTCAGTAAAAGGGTTACCTTAGTGCTAGTAATTCTATCATTCATCATGTAATTTCACAGATTAAATTTAGTTTTTAATTGATTTATTAATTTCACATATTTATATTCAGTTTGGGTCCTATAATGGATAGGAGTTTCTTTTATTAGTTTCAGTCGGGTCCCCAGTTTAATCCTGTATAGGCGGATTTTCATGCAGACTTGAACATGCTCCTGGGACAGGTTTAGTTAGGCACGATCTTGCCTAGGAACATGTCGGCCTTTGGGCCAAATTAATTCTTAAAGGTTATAAAGCATCATGGCACATTACTGTTATTAATATTTCACAAAATTTATCACGCTTAAATTCCTTTTAATTTATTATGGTCACTTGTATTTTGACTGAATTATGATTATATTTCCTCCAAGTCTAAGTGCTCAGTGTGGGAGCACTTTATAGTAGTATCAGGCATTATGCCAACCCCTGAATTTTAGTATGCCCTGGGGGCACTGGTGTTACACATGTATATATGGGTTATTATGTATTAAGATCTTGCAATAGGTGTTTCGTTCATTAATATTTATGAATTGTGAATTATGTACCTCCTGGGGTGAAAGAGGTGTGGCAAGATACTAATGTTGAAAGTTGTAATTGTCCTGTGATGTGGAACGTGTGTATGTGTTGTAGTTGTAGACATATATATTTATATGTCCATTTATATGTATTGTATATTCATGTGTATTTCTGGGGGTTAGGTATAGGGCTAAGTGGGGAAAAGTAACCCCAATTGGAAAAGAAAATCTTTATATTCATTACATTTAAATTTTATATTTATTTTTCAAGTAAAAAATTAACCAAAAATATTTAACCTTTTTGTTATAAAAAAAAGGAGAAGGATGTAATAAAAATTTATTGGTTGTTAATTTTGTGAGTTTTAATTGCAAGTCCCGTCTCACTGGATCCAGCGCATTTTTGGCTTCTCTAGGCTTTTGGCCTAGTTTTAATTATCTTGTGGCCCCCCTCTTTAGAAAAAAAAATAAAAAAAAAAATTAAAAAAAAAAATTGTTTATAAGTTAATAAAATACTTAAAGGGGGGTTACACTGTTTTATATTTAAAACGGGAAGCGGCCTACCGATTTCCTTAATTTTGTTTTTAAAATAGATTGAACACTATTTTACCAAATCAATGAGGTAAACACAAAAATAAGAAATACCTGAACACAACACACAAAAATACCAGCAAACGCTTTGAAGTTTATACTCTCTACGGTCAGCTTAACGTTACTATAATTATTTAATGAGTACATTCAACACACTTTATTTTCGGTATTCAATTACTTCACTATTTGATTAGATTTGAAGACTTTACTGCACACATTTTAATTGCATTCTAAATGAAATAGCGAAATCTGACACAAAAATGAAGGTAAACGGACAAATCATGTGGTAAAAATCATACTAATGGCGAATGGCTGTATTATGAAAATGTTAAAATTCCCGGTCAGTGCGGTTCGGCCCTCGTCGGTACTATTCGTCTCTGTCGCTAACACTCGGCTTTAGCGACTATTGAGTGTAATTTTGCGTATACTGATTTCCCCCTCCAAAGCTGCCTACACAGTCCAGGAGGTGCTGAGAGCTCCTTTGCAATTCGCCTATTACGCGAATGCATTACTGTTTAGTCATCAAAATTAATCTCGCAAATCTTGTTATTTAAATATGAAACAATTATCTCAACAAATCCTTAAACATATTTAAATTATTCACTGAACCATTGAACCTTACGGATGAGCCGTCACTGGTAAACTGTCAAGTAAATTAGTAGTGAGAACATTAAAATTTCAGCTACTGTTTAATTAATTAAATTTTTATAAACCATTGCTCTATACATTTGTCAGTATTAATCTATCTGAGCTTATCCATAACATTGCAATGTAATTGTTCAACATTCTTGTGAAATATAAAACCCGAAGCTTATAGATCTATGTATTTATAGATGTTGTATATATGTACGTATATTAGTTTTAACAAAAATATGTGAAAATAGTTAGATCATTTGGCACTTAGTCAAGTACGGTTATGCAGAGACAAATGTGAAAATACGGATACGATTGCTTTATAAGTGATACTTGATAAATATCGACAGTAAATAAGCTGGGATTGAATAAGGCATAAAAGTTCTCTGCTTTTCAACTCAATTATAATCGTCTTCCTCAGCGTTTGTTTCCCATTACTGAATACCTCTTTATAGGTTCTCATCAGTTTGAATTCGAATTCATAGTTGATTTGACAGATTTATCTACTTGAAACAATCTGTATTAAATGAATTAATGATATTTTATTTTCGACATTATTGAAAATCTAAATGCATACTACTACTACTACTACTACTACTACTACTACTACTACTACTACTACTACTACTACTACTACTACTACTACTACTACTACTACTATTACTACTACGGCTTCTACTACTACTACTACTACTACTACTACTACTACTACTACTACTACTACTACTACTACTACTACTATTTTTAATAGTGTGACAGTGAAAGTGACACGGAAACAGTATAAAGCAGTGGTAATACGGAGAAAGTGATTTAGCGCAGCCATTGTATTAGCCGCTTTTCACGTATTAATAGGCTAGTATGCTTTTATCTGTAAACAAGCAGCTCTTATTTCCCTTCCTGTGCATAATATGGGTTACAGTGAGACGCAGTAATATCACACACTACCAATTTGTCAAGTGTTATTAACCAAACTAAATAGCAATAAACAAACACAATTAACGTTATGCCAGTGTTTGAGATTCCTGTGCGAACCTGTCTCGTTTTCGGGCTTGCTTAAGTGAGCCAGATATTTTTATGCCAGTATGATTTCAATGGTGCTCTGGGTGAGGTGAAGAATTGTGGTAATTCCTTTTTACATGTTGTCTGGCTCTATTTACAAAAAGTACAGTACTTTTATATAACTGTTTCTGGTTTAACAAATATATAACAATATAATAATATAATAATAGGTCATAACAATCTTTTGTCACGTAGACGACACTATTTTGTTTTGTTCATATTGTTATTAGTAAACAGATGAAGGAATGAATGTCCTTTATCGTGAGGTTATGGTACATTTAGAGTCTATACTTCTTTGAATGTTCAGTTGGAACCATTGACATTGTGAAGACGCTAGCACGTACTAGCACGGCCAAAAAAATCAGTGACCCTACTATTTTAAAAATCTATTTGTGCCTAAAATGGACACATTTACATAGCCTACGTGTTCCAGAAATTTTGGTTATTATAATAGTGACTACTATTACAACGGATCTGAAACGATCATCTAGTACTGCAGAATAGTATTTTTATATAATTGCAAAGAAATCTTTTACTGATAAAGTTGAATTACTATGAAGAAGATAAAAATGCAGATTTTTATCATACCAAAGATTTATGCACAAAAAATCTTTAAAATATAATTGTTTACTATACCTGAACGCTGACTACTGTAAGTAAATTATATGCGTAATTAACAAACTATAGTCGGGACTGTGAATTGTCTACAGCAGTCATGTCAAAAACTGTCTACAGCAGCCTAAGCTTAAATACAAAAAATTATTTATTTTTTAAAAATATATATACATTTTTATAAGTCGTACCACGTGTTGTACAAGAGATCAGATCGTGCGAAAACCGAGACTTCAGTATTTCATAAATAATATCTCGTTAGCACATCTGAACAGCTTTTCTGCACGACTATGACTACTGTACGCGCGTAGTTGTCACAACGCCTAGTTGTGACCTTCTGATTACTAGTTTTTGTAATCCACAGTTTGTATCTGCTGTGGGGATTGCAAGGTTAGTATTTAGTTTGGAGAGTTCAGTCTGAAGAAGACTTTTTGATATTCATCACACCATTTTCTTACTACGTTGGGTAGGCAAAGGATAGCATGTAAATGAACTGATAAAAATGTAATATGATTCTGTCCTAAATAAAAGTATGATGTCATTCCATTCCTCAATCTTCTTATTTAACATCTGGTTGGAAAGGGTTATGCACATTTACTACAAGAAACTTAGAAATTTTTGGCAGTAGCTTCTTCAGCAAGCAGTTGTGTTTCTCTTATAAAATCTGACAAGATTTTACAAATTTAAAAACTGATTGAAGAATGTTTGTTACTACACCGGTATTGAAAATTGCTTCTTCTCTAAACCAGCATAGAGACATCAATGAAAAAAGTGAGTTAGCTGGAAAAAGACACGAAAGTAATGTAAATGTAAAAACTGTTAACTCGTTACAAAACAAATTGAGTTAAAATTTGTTTGTGCTCGTGCAAACATGTCAGTTTGCTATTTTATAAAATTAAATTTTGTCATTTTATTAATAAAACTAAAACATTCTCAAGTAATAATACATACAAAACTTTTAAGAGTTTCCTCTATTCATGTAATTTATGTTTTATAAATTACTTAACTTACGTAACGTACGCATCCATAGGATTAGCTTAGCATATTCTTAAATCATTGTTTCTGAGTCACCGATTTGAGTTTGACATGGCTGGTCTACAGGAAAGACAAAAAAATACATACTATCACTATTAAATTTGCAACAAAATCGATGGTTTACAGATTTCTAAACAGGTGTCACCACTTACTCAACAAAATTATGTGACGTGACTGAGTAATCAATATAGGGTAACTGTAACGTTATAAACTGCTCAATTCTCTTATTTCGAATGTGACTTAGTAGACTTCAAGAAAATGGAGGATATACAATAGCCCTACTATGCTTAGTGAGCGACTTACCTATCTATGGTTCCTTTGTCTTTACACATCGGCGTATCTCATATATGAGTGCCTTGCAGTTTTTCTTTATAACTGTGTTGTGTTGTGCTTCTTAGTAAAAAGACTTGTCTGGACTATAGGAGTAGGACTTAGTATTAATACTCGTCCTTATAGGAGTGAATTGTACACTTATGTATGTGGGCACGTATTATGTCACTGTGAATACAAGTGAAATCTGTATTTCCACTTCTTAATAATTTTTCAGTCAGAAATAATTACCAGTTAAAGTGGATGTTTTCAAATGGAACAGAGACTTGGCAAATTTCCCACACTCTTTATAGGACCGAAAACTGACCTTCGTGTTGACGTATTGCGTAAACTGCTGACCACACTTTGTATATAATTACAATAGTTGTATCACTAGCGTAAACTACTAGTGATAATGAATCTTTGGAGTTGTACATATCATGCTGTCAAATTCCTTGACGTAGATGGTTTGAGGACGTGAATATGAATGGAGGAATTGCATCGTTCGAAACATGTTGTATATACATAGTATACATAATAAAATGAAACAATTTAAAGAAACTGGATTGAACATCTGAACAGGAGAAACAGTAGCAGACTATCTTGGAAAATTCGAGTCAACAAACTCAGTGATAGGTAGACAGAGTTGCTGGGTGTCTTGCGGCCAAATGTTTGTTGCTCTATCCCGGGTCTTGTTGCCAAGATCTAACAATGCTGTCTGGCCGTTTATCTTGCTGGTCACAACGACGTTTCGGAGGCTGAAGTTTTTGGCGCATGCAGAAAAGTGCAGATATTGTGGTATTACGACAAACCCTCTTACACCAAGGAAATGGCTTTGTCACTGTACTTGGAAAACCGCACTGGTGTGAGCGATAAGTTGCAGTGGTTATTAAGCATAGGAAAACAGTATATATTAGAGTCCCGGGAAATCTACATAATGTTGACTGATAGCGTGATGGGTTACCGAAATGGCGATTTTTAAAATGTTGAGTTGATAATTGACGGGTAATTACTATCTGATGTGAATCAATTTATTTTAATAACAAATTTTAATAAAAAGTAATTAAAGGAAATTACGATTTAGTATAAAATAATTTGTCTACAAAAATGACTAAATATAGTCTATTTCTGAGTAAAGAATTAGTGACGCTTAATTGTTTCTCACCTTAAGTTCTGCGTCACGCTGATGCTTTGTAACGTAGGCAAGGGTGGAGTAAAGTGTCTACTGCTGTAAGTTGGAATATAGACTCACCGTATAACTTTTTTAACAAGAAATGACCAAAAAAGCTTATTAAACTGTACAAGTACGAGCCTCAAGTAACTACGTAAATTATTCGGTTTTCTACGAAGTGTTTATTTTCTCACTATTCCAGAGAATCCTGATACTATTTCACAAAATCTTGTGTGGCTATAAAAAGCAATTTTATTCATAAACACGCGTATTGTCAACATGTCACATATACGTGAACATGGAATTTTATTCAGAGACGTATGATTATATATGTTTACGTTATGTAGAAAGGGTCGGTGCACTGTCTCCCTGGCTTCTGTGTTCAGGTCTCGTCGTGTACGACTGCGCTGCGTTAATATATTATTACGTAGAAAGCGATTCTTTGTATAGTAAAAATGTAAAATTGACACTAGAGGCAGTAAAATTGAAAAAGGTTTTATCCAAGTCACACTTAAATTAATAAAGATACAACGTTTGTTGAGCTGTACTTAATTTACTTAACATCACGTAGTAGCAATTACAACGCACTACTTCAGTGAACTTTTGTATAACGGACAACTGACAGAGCGAAACAAAATTTTATACTATTATGAAATTTTACTTAGTTGCGGGATTTGAGAATTATAGGTAGTGGTAATTGTGTGTATTGGGAAGTACATGTTACAGAACTGTGTGAAAAAGTTTTTGTAAAACAAGTCAAGTTAAAAACTTGAGCACCATACTGCACGTTTCCTTCAATTCCTAAACACATTTCTAAAGAATTTTAATACACTATAATAAAAACATTAAAGATTACTTATATTTTAAAGGTGTATTATTAAAAGGAACCAAAAATAATTAAAATAAAACTATCATCGATTGTATCTACAGTTGTCGAAATATAAAACCATTTTTAAGACCAACCATTTGACTACGGACTGGATGACAGCGACTAAATTCCAAACTTTTTAAACGGAAATTCCACACATCCATTGTACCGTTACTCTGGAGTCACAAAGGATCCGGTAAGTGGACCTGACCTATAAGGGTTACGCCGCTTGTATTATTTGTACGGCCAGTCAACTCCCGTACAGTGAAGCCAGAAAGGGTACCAAGTGGTGCTGAGCGTTGGTCGCTCCATCACGATGAGCGAGACACACTCAAACAACTGAAAATGTACAAACACGCAAAAACACGTGAAACAACATTCTAATCGGACAGACACAATTTAAACCACATATACTATTTGAACACTTTACACACACAACAATGACATTTCAAACAATAGCGCAGTCTCCAAAAATAGAACTGACAGCGTTCCTGGCGGTCGTCTCTGACGAAGCTCAAAATGAGCAAAAGGTATGAAATAAGGTACAAAGTGTTTTAATTTATATGTAAAACTAGTGTTTGGCATAAAAATAGTGTTCGCTAATTATTAAAAAATATTTGTTAATACTTTTAAAAATTATGTTGAAAGATGTTAACAATTCGGAAGTAGAGTATAACTTCATCATTATAGTTCTTCTTCACTAACAATGAACAATGAAGTTATACTCTACATCCGAATTGTTAGTGAAGAAGAACTATAGAACTGCAATGAAAAGAAAAAAATATATTTCTTAGCGTTTGATAATTTTATATTGTAACTTAATGTATTTCATTAAGAGAGGATATTATTGAAACACATTCAAGTGTCTCAACATTACGATAACAATAAAATAATTTGTTTCAGGAAACTCCCAAGATAGTTACAAAAATATCAAAGTTATTAAATCGTCTGTTGTTTTAAAGAAAAATAACTCTGAATTTAGCGAATTTAGCATTACCATCATGGAACGTCCAACTTTTCTTGATACATCCCGATTACATTTTGTATGACCGAATATAAATTCTTTTACGTATAATATTTGAGTGTATTCTTTCATATTCCAATAAAAACATTAATTGAATATTTTCCCACTACTGCAGCATCGTCGTGTATTCCTGCTATGTGTACATGTTACAAACGACCATATGTATTCAGTCGGCTGCTTCACTGGTAGCATATTCACTTTTGAGGAAATTTCCCAAGGGAAGAGAAATGAAACAGCAGTATTACTTTAGGTAATTCCTCCGTACGTTCCTTGTTAACTTGTTTATTAGTGTTTTTAATTTTTTGGTAATATTTAATTTTATAACCGACTGTCAGGAGTTGGTGATACTCTTACCACCCAGATACATATCATATTAATTCCCATCTATTACCAGTATTTATTTGTGACATGCAATCTATGACGCGCATTGTACTTTCCTATTGTATATCTATGTAGCAGATGTTTTAATTTACTTATAATTTTGTTCTAACGTATAACGTACTGCTAAATACATATAAGGAAAGTAATTATACGTCAATAATAAGGATGGTGGAAAATTGGGGGATGGTCAGTGGGTAAAATTACATGGAGAAGAAAAAAGAGTGATTGAAATGTACGCGACAGTATTATACATTTTTTTATGCTGATGAATTCCAACAGAAACATTCAGTGTATTATAAATGCTCTAAAAATCTATTCAAAAATTTCTTGATAAGTGAATACGTTTTGCAGTAAATGAAGAAATAGCTTTAAATTCCGTCATTCAAAGTGTTTCCTTTGGTTTTGTATGTGCTGAGGGAGTAGCGTGAAAGGCAGCGAAGATCAGTCTGTATGATGGACAAAATGGTATCTGTTTAGTTCACGCAGCTCCTATTATGTGATGCTTTAAACACACACCATTTACATCTTTGAATATATTTAAAAATAAATTAATGTTACCAATTTTCTTATTTTGTGACTTCGTCCTTAAGTAGTTTGGATTTATCCATTGAAACATATGTCTTATTTTAAGAACATTACCGGAAATTTACTCTAGAGATTATTATAAATACACATATAAATATAACAAAAAATCCGCGAAATGCGTGTGAGACGTAAGTTTGCGTCACGTTAAGTTATAGGCATACATAATTATATTTTAACGTTTCTTCCACATCGAAAGGAGTGATAAATTATGAACTTGAGACACTTGTCTCAATATAATCCGTAAAAAGTCACAGGACGAGTAAATTGGTTATTTTTCTTGTACACATAATTTGGATAGCGATCAAAAATGAATCTCTAAACACTACTTTTAATCTTTCTTAACAGTAAATAATTCAAGTTTCTATCACCTTTTTCTTATCATGTTATTTGAAGCAATTTAAGTTTTTCTGTTTCGCAAAGGTTTATCAATAACCTTAGTTTGTTTGTTTATGATATACATTTAAGGCTTTAATAATGTAAGTACAAATAATTTTAGGCAAGATTTAAAAAGAATTGTCGTGTACACGTTCGTATTAAATAACAATCTTTTGAATTTTCAGTCAAGTTTTCTTTACGTCCACTTAAGCTATCTTCTGTTCCATAAGTACGTAACTTTAAACGTAATTAAATCCAAAATTTAAATTTATACGACATCATAAGACGTCAGTATTTTTTTAAACAAATTTGTTGATATATATTATTAGGCCACATAATTGCAGTATTTTCAATAAAAGTCAAGAAAATTATTTTCAAGTATTATGTATTCAGCGAAATAATAATGTGCATTTTACATGTTTTCAATCTAAGCTCTTTCAAAACGCGTTCGTCCCACGTAGTTCTTATATATTGTGTATTAAGAACATTTGCTATTTCGTGTTATCATTAAATTTAAGTTCAACGTACTATGACTTTTCTATGAATAACACACGCGTGCGGCTTCCCTCCGCACACAAAACCATATTCACGTAGACACATTTACAGTTTCATGTAACGTCATTGACGGATGCTCACGTACAACCTTACTGTTATACGTTATGCAAGTATTTTATTTTAGTTTTGTTTGAAAGCAGATAAGGAGTCCATGAACTGCTAAAAGTTTGTTAAGTCGATGGAAATGTCGTGTCTTTTTGGTAGCTAGTGGAGCTACGTCGTAGTGGTATTTGAGAGAACAAAAATATTAGACTCACTTTACTTTCAACCTAAAGTAAATCTGCACATGAGTGAATGGCTAGAACAACGGGAGACAGATAAAGATTTTGAAAATAGGGGCATTAAATTCTTGTTTATTCTTTCCTATGGAATTAACAGAACATATAAATTTAAAAACTTTGTTTTATATTAACAAACAGTGGGATTCCAGAAGTAGAAAATTATATGCAGGTTAGGTCAAATCGAGCATCGTATAGTAGTTGCCTGCAATCGTTTGGGTCAGATATTACAGCGCTGAGAAAATAATTAGCAACATATCACTGAGTACCTGAGTACCTACGTGACCCGCGGCGCGCGAGGCTGTTCCAGACGTTTAGAGATCATTCTGAGGCAGAATTACGTAATGCCCCTTCCAGAAGGTACTCGACTATACTACCGGTATCGAGTAATATGTAAATACCGTTATATAAATACGCGTATACAATTTTTAGTGGCCTGAAGAAAAGGTAAAAAAAACCTTGAAAAGAACTAATGAGTAATGGCAGAGCGAGAAAGAGAGAAAGAAAGAGAGAAAGAGAGATAAAGAGAGAAAGGAAATAGACAAGTAGACAAAATGACATAGGGAGATGGAATCAAGTAACTGATTGAAAATGCTATGTTAAGAGTTGAGGTTATTTACTTCTGTTGTCTCATGCGTGTTGCCTTTCTTGACGAAGACAATTACGCACATGGCGTAATTGATCATGTCAGTTTTTGTATGATACGGCGGTATAAGTAATGATTCGTTTTCAGAGAATATGAAACTATTCTTTTAAATCATAAATTAACTCTTGACTATGCCGGAGTATTTAACGTTAAGACAGTGTTTAGGGGATAAACTGACACTTTTTATACTTGATATCAACTCTACTTTCATGGTAAACGAATATCTGTCCCTCCTTCCCTCTTTCTTTATCTCAGGCATGTGCGTGTGTAAAGTGATGTTTGTCTGCTCGTGTGCGTCTCTTTATGCGTATAAAGAGACATAACCGTATTACATACATATACGTTTACATACACGTATTCGTAACATAATAACAATAAATATCAGAGGCGTACGTGTGTATTTTTTAATGGCGAACTAATATAGGACTTTGTAATAAAATTATTTAACGTATTCCAAATGTAAATTATTATTTTAATAAATTTATTTCGTAAAGCGAAGTGTTTCCTTAATCATATTCCCAAAGATTTATTAATTTTTGTATTCTATTTGAAAGACTCCATAACTTTATTTTACACATTGCAAGAAACTATTGTGGCTCTATTACGTACCACAAAATAATACTTTGGCAAAACTGTTGTTCAGCACAAAGGAACATCTTGTATCCGAAGTGTCTGTCTCGTATTACCAAGAAACGTCTTTGTGGCATCCTCTAAGATGTGGCATTGTCTCTCACAAGCACCCTTACTTGGAATTGCAACACCCACCCAACACACGCACACACACAAAGACAACAGACGTGCAAGTCTGTCAGTGTAACCATGATATTCTGAATAGTGATTGTCATCTGGATACTCATTGATTTTTGGATACTCAGTAATAATTTACACTGGCATGAACAGTTATTTGGTATTTGATAAAATGGGACTTAATAGACCAGTGATTATACTGCTACGACAGCACAGAACAATCTACGCGTTTATCGAATGCGCCAGAAAGATCTCAATGTAAGCGTGTGGTGTACGTGCTACTAGACGCATTTTGCGAGAATTTTCTCGACTGTGCCAGGCATCGCTCGGGCGCTCGGACTGTGTCAAGGCCGTAGCAATTACGTAGTTCGCGAGAGATAAGACGCAGTTTGGAAGCTTCTGGTGTGTGAGCGTAACTATAAATACATCGCGTCGCGGCCTTAGTTTTCAGTTCAATGCGAGATTTTCGACTGTGCGGTTCGAGAGTATTAGTGCGATATATTTACAGAGCGGTTCGAGTTATTACGGTGTACGTTCAAGTAGTTGTTATTGAAGTGTTGCGTTATATAATCAGACGGTATAATTGTAATACAATTGAGTTTTAATATTTGTGGACATTTTATTGCGTGTGTACAATTTTCATTTGATTTGTTGTAGAGACTGTGTTGTTAATTACGAACTGTTTTACTGTAACAATTAAAGGTGTGATTAGTGACTTAATTGGTGTCTTGTACTTATTTTGTTTCCACTGTACCTACGACGATCAAGTAGATCGTCGTAACAGTGGTGTCAGAAGTGGGATAGAACGGTTAACAGTGGAAACAGCGGACACTTTGTACAAGACGAGTGTGATTCGTAATTAATCGGTAAACATGGATCCCAGTCAGATGATGGAAGCTTTACAAACACTGCTGCGGCAGACACAGGAAGAAGCAGAAAAACGACAGGATGAGAAACGAAGACAGGAAAGAGAAGAGGCTGAGGAACGTCAGAAAGCACTAATGCTAGAAACAGAAGAAAGACAGGATGAAAAACGTAAGCAAGAAGCAGATAAAACGGAAGCTCTCTTTGAAGTTATGCAGAAACAGTGGCAAGAACACAGTACCGCAGAATTGGGTATCCTACGAGGTGAGCTTAATAAACAAGTTACTAAAATATCGGAGGTACAAGAATCAATGACATTAAAAATAGCTGAAGTAGAAAAATCTGTCTTGACTGTTGAAGAATCGATGTCTACAAAAATATCTGTTATAGAAGAATCTGTTTCAAATAAAATATCTGCAGTAGAAAACTCAATGGCAAACATAAGAGAACAAATTAAAAGTGAAGTTGAACAGTGCATGAAGATTCAACCAAAACAAATTTCTGAACAGACTGTACCAGTGATCAAGACAGAAAAAGACACAGAAAATAAGTTAACAGAGAAAGTCACTTTGCCTGCAGTAGGGACAGTTTATGTCAAAGCTCCAACCTTTGACGGAAGCACTCACTGGGCAACGTACCTCCGCCAATTTGAAGCTGCTGCATGCGCAAATAATTGGACAGAAAAAGACAAGGCTGTTTCACTTGTTCTTGCATTAAAAGGACCCGCGGCAGAACTACTACAGAAAGTGCCACCTGACAGCCAGAACACCTATGCCGAGTTGATAAAAGCTCTGGAATTACGGTATGGTGATAAACATTTGCGAGATGTGTACTGCACCCAGTTGAGAGCAAGGCGACAGCATTCCGGGGAAAGTCTTCAAGAGTTTGAAGCAAGTATCGACAGACTAATTAGACTGGCCTATCCTGAAGCGCCAGAAGATTTTCGAACGCTTTTTGCGATGCAGACATTTACTGCCGGTGTCCGAGATAACGAACTACAGCAAGTGTTACGAATGGCAAGACACCAGAACAGTGCGGACGCCCTGGTACATGCTTTGCAATTTGAGGCCGCCAAATCAGCGTCTGGTTGGACAAGTCATAAAGTGCGCGAGCTAAAAGATCGTGACGGCACAGACGATGAGGAAGAAGAACAAGGAACAGAGACTCGACGGTCGGCGCCACAGAATAAAATAAGAAAGGATGGAAGACCAAAGTGTTATCGATGTGGGAAACCTGGACATCTACAACGAGATTGTCGGGTTAGAATTCAGCAGCAGGGAAACGAGCAATAGTCGGTGCAACGGGGCGTGTGCTGACTAACTGGAGGAACGAAGCCCCTAGAGAATACGCAATTTCTACGCTTCAGAAAAACACCGGGAGCTTGGTAGTTACCGGATTTGTTCAAGAAAGGCCAACTTCGATTACAGTTGACACAGGCGCAACAGTTTCTATTGTGCGCCCCGACGTGGTGAAAGATCTCAAGCCAATCTGGTGCTTTTGCAGCTTGCGAACAGCTACTGGACGGCCTGTAAAAGTGTATGGAAAAGTGGAGATACACCTACGCCTCGGTAGACTTGAGTTTAATCATCAAGTATTTGTTGCAGACGAAGCAATTCTTGGTGTGGACGTTATGAACGCATACGGATTTATAGTCGACTTCAAAAACAATGTCTTGAGAATCGGAGGCGAAGAGGTAATGCTATCAACAATGACGACAGCAGAAAAATCGATGGACGTCATAAACCAAGTGGCCGTAACTGTTCCGCCAAACTCCGAAAAGATCATCATGGTTAGAACTGCGGTAGATACTAGGGGCAATCAGTGCTCTATATTCGAACCCCAGGTAGTCAGCACACCGGGCATACTAATTGCCAGAAGTTTAGTAAAACCTGACGAAACCGGAAATGTACCTATTAGAGTGGCGAATATTTTGGATCAAGCTATCACTTTACAAAGCAATACGCTCCTAGGCAAATTGACTCCTGTGGCCTGGGTAGCCGGAATAACGCAACGAAGACCCAGTTCTTCGGATACTTCTAAATTACCAGAGGAACTGCAAGAATTATTGAACAGATCTTCTAACGACCTCTCAAGTGGTGAGGTAAAAGAACTCGGACAGTTTTTACACGAATTCAAAGATTGTTTTGCAGTTCGGGGACAGTCACTGGGAAGAACCTCTCTTGTGCAACATCGCATCAATACCGGGGACACAACACCGATACGCCAACCTCCTCGGAGGCCTCCATTATCTAAACAAGAGGAGATGTCTCGGTTAGTACAGGACATGTTGACAGAGGGAGTAATTGAACCTTCGTCAAGTGCTTGGTCTTCCCCTGTAGTGCTGGTAGCGAAGAAGGATGGTGGATTGCGTTTCTGCGTAGACTACCGGAGGTTAAATGACGTTACAAAGAAAGACTGCTATCCATTACCTCGCGTTGACGATACACTCGACACGTTGTCCGGAGCACAGTGGTTTTCCACATTGGACCTGAAGAGTGGATATTGGCAAGTGGGTCTTCATCAAGAAGACAAGGAAAAGACCGCTTTCTCGACCCCAAGTGGCTTATTCCAATTTAACGTCATGCCATTTGGACTCTGTAATGCACCGGCAACATTTGAGAGATTGATGGACCTGATACTCCGAGGCCTGACGTGGAAAACTTGCCTTGTTTACTTAGATGATGTCATAGTGATCGGGAAGACTTTCGAAGATCATTTGGAAAACCTTAAGGAAGTTCTAACTAGAATTCACGGTGCACAACTGAAGCTGAGCCCGAAGAAGTGTTCTCTATTCCAGAAGGAAGTACAGTATTTGGGCCATCTGGTTTCGGCAGCGGGCGTTAGCATGGATCCTAATAAAGTAGACACCGTAAGAGACTGGCCAGTTCCGAAGAATAAACACGAAGGTCGGAGTTTCCTGGGGTTATGCTCATATTACCGACGTTTTGTGAAAGGCTTCGCTACTATTGCTAAACCACTACATGAGCTAACGGAAAATAAACGAAACTTCCAATGGTCGGGAGAGTGTGAACAAGCATTTAGAACGTTGAAGATTGCATTATGTTCGCAGCCAATTCTCGCTTTTCCAGCTTCCGAAGGGAAGTACATCGTAGACACAGACGCAAGCAATACTGGTCTAGGAGCAGTTTTGTCTCAAGTGCAGAACGGTGAAGAACGAGTAATAGCGTATTACAGCAAGACGCTTTCTAAACCAGAGAGAAATTATTGTGTTACAAGAAGAGAGTTGTTGGCAATTGTCAGAGCTTTGGAGCACTTCCATAAATACCTCTATGGGGGAGAGTTTTCACTACGTACTGACCATGCTGCACTTGCATGGCTCTTGAGATTTAAAAATCCGGCAGGACAGTTGGCAAGGTGGCTCGAACGTCTGCAAGAGTACAACTTCAAGGTACAACATCGGCGGGGGCGCCTGCACGGTAATGCAGATGGCTTATCACGAAGACCATGCCCGGAAGACTGCCGACATTGCCACAGAAAGGAAGAACAAAACTCAAGCGAACATGTTCAAGCCATCACTGTAGATTTCCTGGCTGATGGCTGGACAACACAAGACTGTCGACAAGAACAGATGACTGATGAAGACATTGGACCGATCTTGACAGCAAAAGAGGAAGGTCGCCGCCCGGATTGGCAAGATATCTGCCATGGTTCCGAAGTGCTGAAGGGCTACTGGGCACAATGGGAATCTCTCACCTTAGAAAACGGATTGCTGAAAAGGGCTTGGGAAAGTGCAGATGGACGAGACGTGGTCATGCAGTTGATAGTTCCCCGAAGTAAAGTGCAGTCTGTTTTGAAGGAGATGCATGATGGAACATCTGGAGGCCATCTTGGCGTTAACAAAACCCTTGACAAAATACGGAAGCGATTCTATTGGCTTCATCTTCGCCACGACGTAGAGGAATGGGTTCGGACGTGTGAAATATGTGCTGCAAGCAAGGGCCCACAAACCAGAAGCAGGGGAAAAATGAGACAGTATAACGTTGGACAACCTTTCGAGAGAATTGCCATAGACATTGCTGGACCATTCCCAGTTACTGACGATGGAAACCGGTACATCATGGTTGTAGGTGACTACTTTACTAAGTGGGTGGAAGCCTACGCAATTCCAAATCAGGAGGTTACCACTGTGGCAAAGCAGTTAGTTCACAACTTCTGTTGCCGTTATGGAGCCCCTATGGAAATCCATACGGATCAAGGGAGAAATTTCGAATCAGGAGTGTTTCAAGAATTATGCCGTCTACTTGGAATTCGGAAGACCAGGACAACGCCTCTGCATCCTCAGTCGGACGGGATGGTTGAGAGATTCAACAGGACACTTGAACAGCATCTTTCGAAAGTTGTTGACGAGAACCAAACAGACTGGGACCAACGTATACCACTATTCCTTATGGCGTATAGGTCATCAGTACATGACACAACCGGCATGACTCCAGCAAAATTGGTGTTTGGGCGGGAGATTCGTCTTCCTGGGGACTTGATGTTTGGATCACCTGAGACTCAGTCCCAAGAGCCAAAGAACTATTCCTCGCAATTAGAAAACCAACTGCGAGAAATGAATCGCTTGGTAAGAGGACGGCTCAAGATTGCCAGTGATAAAATGAAAACTCGGTATGACATTCGCAGCAATAGTGTGGGTTTCCAAGAAGGAGATCAGGTCTGGTTGTTCAATCCAAAGCGCCGTCGTGGTCGCTCACCTAAGCTTCAGTCTAACTGGGAAGGACCCTACACTGTAAAAAAAAGATTAACGATGTTGTTTATCGGATTCAACAGGAAGGACAGCGAAAGCTCAAGGTCGTCCACCTAGATCGCCTGGCTAAATACAAATTTAGAGACGCTTTGCCAGTTCGGGACGAACAAGCTTAAGGAGGGGGAAGTGCTACGACAGCACAGAACAATCTACGCGTTTATCGAATGCGCCAGAAAGATCTCGATGTAAGCGTGTGGTGTACGTGCTACTAGACGCATTTTGCGAGAATTTTCTCGACTGTGCCAGGCATCGCTCGGGCGCTCGGACTGTGTCAAGGCCGTAGCAATTACGTAGTTCGCGAGAGATAAGACGCAGTTTGGAAGCTTCTGGTGTGTGAGCGTAAATATAAATACATCGCGTCGCGGCCTTAGTTTTCAGTTCAATGCGAGATTTTCGACTGTGCGGTTCGAGAGTATTAGTGCGATATATTTACAGAGCGGTTCGAGTTATTACGGTGTACGTTCAAGTAGTTGTTATTGAAGTGTTGCGTTTTATAATCAGACGGTATAATTGTAATACAATTGAGTTTTAATATTTGTGGACATTTTATTGCGTGTGTACAATTTTCATTTGATTTGTTGTAGAGACTGTGTTGTTAATTACGAACTGTTTTACTGTAACAATTAAAGGTGTGATTAGTGACTTAATTGGTGTCTTGTACTTATTTTGTTTCCACTGTACCTACGACGATCAAGTAGATCGTCGTAACAATACTGTACGGGCAATAATCTAGAGGTCCATGAATCGGTTCCCGAGAGTACCATAAAAGCAATGTTCGTTTGTCAGTCTCTGTACCAACTAAGTCTGTAAAAATGAGTTCCTGTGATAACATCCCGAGGGCAATAATGGTCTCCTAATCTACTTCGATGGTACAAAAGGAGGCATTTTTATTAATAACTATGTAAATTAATGATTAAGTAAACTAATGTTGATTAAGTAACAGTAAACCAAATAAAACAACTGTTAACGTCAAGATTGTTATTGATTGCGTAATAGATAGTAATGAACTATCAAATACCAACATATATCGTAACTTGCTGTACACAGCCTAGAAAATTCCAGAACGCCGTACAATAAATGAGTGTTTAAGGTACATCGAGATTATTATTTTACTCACTACCTTGATTACGATTTACGTAAGCAAAACATCAGAAGGAATTAGTCGGTAAGCAAGTTGTCATACAAAGATTAAGCTTTCGAGTAACTATTGTGAATTGTCATTACATTTTTATATTATTTGCTATTTAGTAAAGTAATCTTTAGTAACCTAAAGTAAAGTAAAACCTAAAGTAAAGTAAAGTAACGTAATAGCAAAGTTAGTAACATTTGCTATTTAATAATGTAATTTTAGTAACTTTTTAAAAATCCGTATCGCAATGTTTCTCCTACGTAGTTTAATTGTTGACTTAATTGCTATCTTGATAAAAAGTTTATAATGAGCGAAGACTTTACGACCGGAGTCAGAAGATGTAAGACATTCCGGGCTTATAGGTTGCAGCTGATCTGTAAGCTCGCAATGTTTTATATCTGTTGGACAAAAAGTGTTTAATAGAATGGTACTCTGTGGCGCGACTGAAAGTCAAATCCTTAAAACATAATGAAACATATTTGGAAAAGGTAAACATTTAAACAGAACACGTGTTAGGAAGCCGTGGAAAAGGCGGCTGGAGGTTGATGACGATAATGATATTTGGAAGAATTTCTGGTTTTCGAAATAAGATAGACGAATTTATGGTTTTCGACCCCTGAGCAACACATATTTTAAAGAAATTAAATCGTTGGTGACCGTGGAGGACAAGAATTATATTTATAAGCTAATGTTTAATAGAAAACATTTTTTTTTAGTGTAAACTTATCACTTCAAATAAAAAGATTAAAGCATATATTGACCAAACCTTGTATATCACTAACTTAGCAGAGTTGGAATACTTCAGCTTTACCCACCCATACAGTAGTTTTGTCAGCTTTACTACCCGACCTTGGCTGCACGCGTACCTGACAAATTTTACCGTCAACGCATTAAGTAATTTATTGATCGGCATTGAAGAAGCTATATGTACATCATATAGCTTATGATATTCTTTCGCATTCTCTAAGCCTCCCTATCTCCCTTATCTTTACTTCTGCAGTAAACTAACTTGCCTAAGTTAATTTTTCTGCGACCGGCTCTTTTCTTTGTAATAAAATAAACTTCTTTTTAGAAGTTGGTTGACATCACCATCATCATCATCATCATCATCATCATCATCATCATCATCAGAATCATTGGCTCGACAGCCCTTTGTGGGCCCTGACCTTCTTCAGAAGATTTCGCCATTCTTCTCTATTCATAGCCATATTCTTTCAGTTTCTAACTTAAAGAGTACTGATGTCCTGACTCTCCCCGTCCCACCATCTCAGTTTTTGCCTTCCTACCCTCATTTTACCTTCTGGCTTTGCATTAAATATCTTCTTTATAATTCTGCTTTCACAAACACGTATAATGTGTCCAGCCCATTTTAATCTTTTTAATTTAATAAGGTGACCACATCAGGTTCATCATAAAAATTATAGATTTCTAAATTATATCTTTTCCCTCTTCCACAGGACCAACAATTTGCCTGAGGATCCTCCTTTCAAATATATTCAGTTACCTCTCATCTGATCTAGGTAGCGTCCATGTCTCTGATGCATAAGTCAGTACTGGGTCCACAAGAACCTTATACATCAATACCTTGGTCTTCCTTTATGTTATCTGAGACTTCAGATGTTTTCTGAGGCCCTGCACACACCAATTCGCTGACCAAATACGCTTTCAGAATTCCACACTAATATTAATTTTACATTTAACTTCTGAGCCGAGGTAGGTAAAGCTGTTGGTTGACACTCCCATAATTTTTTAGCTTGTCGGTAATTTCCCATTCTTTTAGCATGTTCGTACCGTTTTGATCATATCGTCTGTATCTGATCCATAATATTTCTCTCTACTGCATTCTGCTTCTAGTTTCGTAGTGATCTTTTCTAATCTTGACATACAACAGTAGAAAGTCTATTTGATAGTTTCCAAATAGTCTTCAGACTCTTGTCGTTGTATTCTTATATCTTGTCGTTGTGCTCCATAAAGAAATATGTTCTGGACCACAGAAGAGAGATTCAATGTCTACATTCTTATTTTTTGTCATAACATAAAGTTTATTTATTGTTTGTTTACCTACAGTGTTACTGTCCATAATATTTGACTATTGTAAGTCTACATATAGGTCTCCTGTGTAACCGTTATAACATTCTCTCTGCGCTCATAAAGATGGTACCAAAACAAGGCATTGGCTCTTTTAAATAACAACACAATGGTAACAACTCGAAGAAGTTTGAAATATTACAGTATTTTTAACCTAAGAGTTGTTTCTGAAAGTGCACAGTCTCTCAATCACATTATATTGCTTTATTTTGCTTTATATCTGTGACACTGGCTTCAAGGTTTTCTACGTAGATTGTAGCAAACTACGAACCTTTAAATTAAACAAATGAAAATAAAATCTAAGCAAACATCTGAAACACCCACGTAACATTAGAGGTGTGAAACGGGGGCAGTAAGCTATGTGTAACGTAACAATAGAACACGTACTTTGTCTGGAGGGGTGAGACAGTTCTGGGAGTTGTAATGTTCGTCTACACAATTATTTAAGGGAAGCGAACAAAAGCCGTTTTCCATTTACCATTATTAACAGTTTGCCCACAATGTTACAAATCAATTACTAACACACAGATTCTACGTATAGAACCGACAGCCTTTTGTCATAGTTTCTGTTCATATATTAGTTTCTGTTCTGTTTATGTAAATTATATTTCATAGTTGCGGAATGCAGAATTGTTCTATTCTTATTCTATGAGTAAGACAAAATAAATAATTACGCTTCCAGGAAAAGTTTATTATTGTGAAACATTAAGTATATTACGTAACTAAATTTTAAATTTAGGAACTTACATTAACGTGCGCTCGAATTCGGGGAATGTTGTCTACGCACAACCGATCTCGGTAAAATTGTGCTGGATCGCGAATCTGTTTAAACTTTTAAGCTAGTGTCCTGTTTGCGTCTAAATGAAAAGTAAGTGTTTCAACCACATTTAGACAGCAGAGAGCAAATAAGTTGTACAATAAATTTATATCACGGAAGGAGGATTACACAGAAGCACTACAGAATTAATGTTGATAACACGGACAACGATTTTATCACGTTTTGTGCAGGTGGATGTGATTCTATGAGATGAGATAATCTTATCTTTGATTATTTCCCAGCCTTCACTTTGAACCAAATGTGAAACCTACTACTTATCGATTACATCTACACTATACTTTATGGTACGAAAATACAACATGATATTTTTAAGTTTAAAGTCAGGACTTTCTTCTAAGTTAAATTAACAGAAACAATGAAGTTCAACCAGTGAAATAAATACCGTCAAGCAAATACTTTAGTATTAATAATAAAAATACATTAAACGATGCCTCTGTTACTTTCCGATTCTTGTACTGAACGAGGCTCTTTGGTGTCTACAACAATTCAAAGTACTTGGTAGTCGAATAGTAGGCCTATTAGAAAACAGTTGAAGATATCGCAAGACCTCGTTAAATACGACACGGTTAGCGATTGGGCAATGTTCAAATTGAGGCGGATAAGAAACAATATCTTTATGAAAAGCATACTGTATTACACATATGAAGTGATTCACAAAGTTTTCTCCGATTTTAAGAGCTTATTCTGTACGTCAGAATAAATAAAATTTGTAAGCTCTTTGAACTGCAAAACTCGCTTACTATTTTAAACGAAATACGTTTATTATTAGACATATTCTAATATTAGATATTTTTTCATTTATAAGACAAATTAGGAAAATCGCGACTACTCCACTATTTTTTGTAGTAAAGTAACTATCATTAAGCAGGCAAGTTTACAACAGACACAAAAATTTTAGAGCTACTGCATTATTTTTTTTTTTTTGGTAAAAAATTAATAATTTGCTTAAATAATGCTACAGTCACAAATAATTTAGGAATCACTTTTAAGGTTATGCATGTATCTGTAGATGTCTGCAGACATCTAACACGTTTCAAAAATATGCATATACTTAACTGAAACACTATATAATGATTTTTCTGCAAACGTAGCTTACAGCCTTTTTGAAAGCTGCCCAAAACTTGCAACAGATGTTGAGAATTTTAATTTGGTCAAATTATTAAAAGACCTTAGTTCGTGTTTTGGATAAAACTGCTTATAATTTAATGGCCAGCCCGAACGTCAACTTTCATCTTAAAATGTTTACTTTAATTTTCGGTCCGTGGTATAGCTAAAATTATTAAAAAAATAGAGTACAGCTAAATTCAGATTTGGGTTAAAATGTTCTTTAGACTGATACTTTGCTAAATGTCGGATTGATTTTTTATACATTTCATGGGCTCTAGTGTCCTCTAATTTAGAAATGTACAAAGTGTAAACACCATATTTTAATTTCGGTTAAAGTTCTCTTTAATTTTATGCCCCCACAGATTTTTGAAATTTTTACAAACCTTTGATTTGTTTTTACCCCTTGGGTACCAAAATATTTAAATTTCAAAAATTAAACATTATGTTTAGAGTTTGGTTTAAAGTTATAGGTCTATTTTATTTGATATCTTACGTGGAATTTTGTGACTTTTTCAAAATTTCATCTCCTGACAGGTTTGCATCTCGCCGCCTATTTTTTTGAGGATCAGTAGAGGGTTTGAGCTAAAAGTGTGGACATACATGTTAAGTTTTACAAGAATCGGTTGATGAATTATAAAGCTATCGTGAGATCTACCCTAAATGCCCAGATAGATAGACAGTCAGGCAATTGCCAAACGGTCTGGTTAAAACTGCCAACTACCGGTCAACCCAAGATTTTTCCACTTTTTTGGTGTAATCGGTAAAAAAAAAAACGATAGGCTTACTACAGCAATACTGCAGTAGAATACAGTTATTCTGTTGGGTCCCCGAACTGTATCTCCAGTAGTTACCGAGAACATTGCTGAAAAGCCCAAAACAATATGAATCGAGGAACATACTTTCTGCAGTAATTAACGGTCAAAAAACAATAGCTGTCAGCTTGCTCTAATGACAACGCCCAACCAAAGCAGCTGATATTGTTCTGCAAGCTTGCAAAACATATTTGTACTTAAATGCAATACTCAAAACTTACTTGCTGATTAGCTGTTAATACTGTGTTAGGAACGTATAAAACAAAAACTTCTCAAATTATTTTAATATCATATTTTAACATTGAAAATGTTTATAAGGACGTGTCGCACATTTGCGGCCGATCGCTGGTGTGTGATCGAAAATGGGAACCGGTGAGTTTCCATAGAAACTATTTCTTTGTTGTCAATAACGTAGTACACATATAAAAACTTCGCTTATGAATGCGACTACATTTAACTTATAATCTGTACATTGGTAAATGAAGAATGAATTCATTGATTGGTGAATGAACATAAATATATATATATATATATATTTTAGATTTATTGCAGCATTTTCAATGCCCTTCTCTGTGCATTGCATTTGTTCAATGCCTGTAAATTTTTTACTCCTGTGAATGTCTAGTAAATTTCTTATGTTATTGTACATTATGCTGTACACTTTTAATCGTTTTGTTTTATCAAATTCTATAAAATAATTAAGGACTTATTTCGTATTAATATTTTTAATATACTCTCATTAAATAATTGTTTATTTTTAGGTTGTACATTTATTGAATATTAAACTCTTTGTTTTTCCTGGAATCACTCTGGAGATACACGTGTATCTCACTATCTCTCTCTCTCTCTCTCTTTCCCTCTAACAAAAGTTTTCATATCTCCTCTCTGTTTTCACTAGTCAGTTTTCCCTCCCGTTTCTCTCTCTAGCACTCTCCAGTTTCGTATCTCCAGACTTATCGCACCCGTTCCTCACATCTCGTTGTTTGGTTTCCCTCTTGGCTGTTCTTCATTTATGTAATTGTCGTTTGATTCTTTTATCATCGTTTTGGGTACACTTCTCTGCACATGTCCAAACCACCTAACCATTCTGCTTTTATACGCCTTATTGTTTTATCCTCGTCGAGCAACTTTCTTATTTGTTGGCTTCTCTGTCATTGGATTCTCTGTCAATCATTTACTCAGGGCTCGTAACTTTTCTTCTTATTTTTATTTCAATTACGTCTTTAGTAATTGAATTATACATGCATTGTTACTTACTCCAAATTTTGCTATACCCGAGCAAGATCAGACTAATATGGTATAAAAACGGGATACCAAAGGATTAACAAACTTATGGTTGTCTTGGAAGACTACGAAATTGTAAAAGTAGTAAATAACACAGTTGAAAGGAAGCTTAGGGAGGAGTTAGAAATATTGAAAGAAAGAGAAAAAGGGTTAGACAATTTAATTAATACTAAAATTAAATTTGATAATGAAGAAATATTTTATAACATAATTATGAAGGAAATGATAGAGGACAGACAGATAAGATTAAGAATTAAATTGCATAGGACTAATTGGATGTTTTTAAAATAAGGTTGTGTGACTGGCCCACAAGTGTGAATGAGAAAGACGGTTAGGTTTGAAAGGAATGCACACACACACACACAACACTGAAACATAAGGAATTTGCTAGAAAAATATGTAACTGTCCAGATGGAGGTGACAGGGCTTAGAGCGTGGGGAAGGGACATTTGAATTATAGCTTGTTGTGTGTGATCAGGGTGGGGTGGGGTGGGGTGGAGGTGAACGGTTTGTTTTCAGGTTTTTTCTTCATTTCCGATCTGACGATGAGCTGTGAAGCTTGAAAGCGCTAATCGGAATGATTTTTATATAGTGGTGCGCAACAGTGATAATTCTGCTTGTGATTTTAACCACTAACACAACTTTCTTCATTAAAGTTTTTTCTTCGTCTGGCCTACGTAGAATTTATTGCAGTTTCAGGTTTTATTTTATTAAAAACAATCTGTGTAAGATATTTTTAAGTTTGTATCTTTAAATAGTTTGCTTAGTTTACGAGTTATGTTTTGCGTGATAAGTAAAGTTGATAGCCTATATTTTACATTGTCATAGTGGAAGGATTTTTATATGAAGGTTTGTATGGTGTTTGTTTAGTAAGTTTATGTTTTATTTTATTTTCTAATTTATTGATAGTTTTTGTTTTGTATCCATTGTCTATTGCTACTTGTTTGATAATCACACGCGCGCGCGGGCTCACACACACAAATAAAAGGTCAAAGAGAGTAAAAGACTACTAGTCCAATATTTTAGGTAAACGTTTATGAAATACGTTTCGTTTTAGGATTTCTGCTCAGTCTGAATGTGTTTAGTACAAAGGAAAACAAGGACGGTGAAATATATTCCCACGCGTCACAACAAAAGTGTTAAGCTTTTCATTCGCTAGCTCTTGCAAGATATATGCTTAGTCCCTGGTTGGTTTCTGTGCTGCTTTTAAGTCTGTACAAGTACCGTTATGAGAATAAGCAAACAACGGTTCGCATGTTTGTTTGTTATGTTCTTCAGTAAGCTTTTGTTTTCAGTTCTTGTTTATAAAATATGTGTTTACATCAAGCGTGTTTACGTAATCTTAGGTCTTTTAGTACAAGCAAGCATTTTATATAGCCACTCACCACTTGCAAGTTTAATTTTTTCCTAATTTCAATTAAACGTATGGTAATAATATACATGTAGGACCGTTGTTATAGAACAGGACAGAGTCCTAAGTAAGAAGTCGAAGAAGAAGAAGATACTATATTAATGGCGTGCTCAATAAATAATTTGGATCTGATATGGTGCGTTTGCTTCTCCCGTTCTGATTAAATTTGTAAAAAACAATTACGAAGTTAAAAATATCCGTAAACGCATACTCAGACACATCAACACACATAAAAACACGTTCATGCATATACAATGAAGATGGAGTACATTTTGTACCTATTTCTATTTTTTTTTCTATAGTGCTTTTGTTTTTACTTAAAAAAAACTAATGCAGATTTTTCGTAGCGTCTCCACTATCGGTTTCGGACTCCCAAAAGTGATATAGATGCTAATAAAAAGTTGTATAAGCAGTGATAAAAACTATAACCACAGTATTCGTCCTTTTGTGGGCTACACCAATTGCATCAGCTCTTTTAGAGACCTAAAACATGACTTCGTTTAACTTAGATACGATCTGTTCGAAAATGTCATGAGCGTGAATAGAAATTATTAAAATTTTAATTGTGTTTCAATAAATGGATCACGCTTAAAAACGTTTAAACAAATGTAGTAACACTTGGGGAACATATTATCAAATTACCTCAAATTGTTTATAATAAGATAAGCTATTCTGACGAGCCCATCTCAGAATCTTCATCAGTGAGGACGCTACAACATTTTTTCACTTAGGCCTAGATATGACATGCACTCAAGGACACTTGACTGTTGTGAACAGAGCTGACGATAATTATTCACCTTTTTAAGTATTATACCACTTTTTGACAAATATATCAACTAAAGCACTGAGTAAAATACAGTCTCCATTATAACGTTCCCTATGTAATATTACTTATGGCTAGATCGCTATTAACCGTTTACGTTTTTTCAATTCCGCGTGTTCAGAGAATCAGCTACAAGCTTGATTTATTACTTTTCACACTTACACTGGAAACAGAGTCGTAAAGATATCCTTCACTAGCAGTACATACGGAATTCAGATGAAGACACGGCGTGACGGGGAGATAATAGCTTGATTGTCTCTTCCATTGCCAGGCCATGTTGTTATGTGCTATCTGCTTTCCGTATTCAATCTTCTCGTTACGCAGACAAACGTTACGATTTTACCCCCTGCTCACTTACCCCTGCAGGATAGAGTAGCAGCTCACGGTCTTATATGACAAATGCCATTTAGTCTCAATTTTGCATATACTTTGCACAGGATATTGCAATAAATAGCAGTAGTAGATACCAATTGATCATAATTCTAGACGAAGTACTATTTGTAATATGGAAATATATAGAGATTGTAATGATGAGAAGACTGGAAACAAGCACGGCTTACTTGACGCTTTGCACAAATTGTGTGGGCAGCAGAATTACGAAACGCTCTCATCTATTTTCTATCTCTATATGCCTTTGAAGAGATAGTCTAATTATTTTCAAGGTGTCTATAATATTGTGGAAGCCTCTGGTAACATTACAATAGTCCCCGCCGACTATAAATACAGTTTTAATTAAGTAATTCATCGACATTTTTTATGGTTCTCTAATTGTACCACACATGTTTTAAAACACATTTATTTCTTTCTACCACAATTAAAATGATAATTCACATCACATTCAATAACTATAGACTTTTACTTGTTCTTCACTCAATTCAAAACTTCCTGCTTGTTTACCACGGCAAGCAATTAATTTAGTTTTTACTTCCATTTTCCATAAGGAAATGGAAGTATGGTGATAGCGAAACAAATCGTGATCGAGATAAGGGCTAATTCTGATTGTACTACCCTCAAAACATTAAAAAAAACTCATTTTCCGAAAAGTGTCTGTGTGTCTATCTGTGTATGTGTCTATATGCAGATTTTTTTCTATGGCGAACGATAACTGAATCAAATTTAAACAGAATGCAAATTTAAATAGAATCAAATAATGTTTTGCTTGTGTTGCCGAGTTGTAGAGGACTCAAGGCCTATTGCATTTGGTGAAGGTCGGTTAAGTGGAAGGGGTAGTTTACCTGTAACGTTTTACGTTTTGAGAAGAGTAAAGAACTTAATTTTGATAAATAAAGTATCCTGAAAAGAAGGTCATAATAACCAACTGTAGAAAGGTAAATGAAACGTCTATAAATGAAAAGGGTAGTTGAAGGGGGTAATTTTTTATAAATGAAAATGATAGTTGAAGGGGGAAGGGACAATTTGTTATATATGTGTACTACGTTATCGGCAATAAAGAAGTAGTTTCTATGAAAATATTTCATTTCAATTTGTCAGACATAAAACTCGATTTACAAGGAACACACCTAATTTGTTAGAAATTATCGAACCAAATTCAAGTAAATGATTTTAAATATATCTTAGAACATGGAAGTCATGTATGGTTCTCCATACCGATTTTTTCAATAAGCATACTTAGATAATAGGTATTTATAATTTTTGTCAAAAGCATAAATCGGTTTTTGTACGGAATCTTATCATCTTGTTAATATAAAATAATGTTGGCGTATAAATGAATTGATAACTTAAAAATTAATTTAATTTAAATCCACAGTTGCTACTCTGTTTGCTTTTTGTTACTGCCGCGTCCAAGCAAAGGTTAAAAAATATCGGTTACACTGAACACCCATTTCAAACTCCTTGTGGTCTCAAAATAGTTACTGTAGTTCTAACTTTAGAGCCAGTATAGCCTATAAGCTTTTGTTCACGTTTACTAAGTATAAAGGTTTCCATATTTTATTTAAACTATTGTATAATTTTCTTTTGTCAATTCTATGTAAATCTTTCATAAATATAAAATAGGCTTATAAGCATAATTTTATCTTATATGTATACTACACCCGCACACACACGTGTGTATGTGTATATACATATTCAAACACATTTTGCTACAGTCTATTTCTTTATGCATATAATATATTTAATATTTATAATAACTTTACCTCAAGATGTTTTTTCCCTTATTTGGAACATGTTTCGGGACACTTCTTAATTTTGACTCTTGTTGAGTACTTGTGTGTTGGTTGTTTGTTGTTATGGTTTTCTGTTGGTGTCTGGTATTTTAAATTGGTATTATTGTGTGTGATTGTGGTGTATATATTAGTAATTTGTATATTTTCGATGTTGAGTGCTTTCAAAATTGTGTCATGCTTTGTATTGATTTGTATTTGTTCAGGTATTAGTTTGTTTTGTGTTTGTACGTATGTTTGTAAATTTTCCCAAATGTTCATTATGGTGCCTTTGTGTGGTGTGTGTTTCATTAGTGTCATGTTGGTTATGTCTGTACATAGGATAACCAAAAAAAAAAAAAAAACTGATAAAACGTTATTTTGAACATCTAAATGCATACAAACATTGTGTGTGCGGGGTGTCATTGCACCCGTGGCTTGTTCATGGCTGCCAGTAGATAAAACGCATACAAAAAAACAGAAATATATAAATCTAATTAGGCCACACATGCAATAAATATGGATTTCTATATTGGCATATGGTTGACCGTGTCATATAGGCCTATCTCCTAGAATATGAAAACAGATCGATTTGAAATTGAAGTACACGTGTGCAAGGAAACTGTGTCAAAGTGACAATGTTTTGACATTAAGTCAGCATTTGATCTCTACTGTCGGAAGGTTTTGTTGTTAAGTAAATTTAATGAACGTCATTATGCAAGACTTTTCACGGTACACTGACAAATTGGCTGTAGATAACAAAAGCGTTGCTGTAACGAAGTATTCCATAGATAACTCGATTTTATTTTGCTTGAACAAATGTTTGCTTCCTGTGGAAACGTTATTACTTTTATTCAAATCTTGTGCTGACAAATTATTTCTTCTTCCATATTACCTTTTGACTTAGGAAAACCAAAGTTTGTGTGTGCGCGCGCGCGCGTGTGTGTTATTTGTTAAACATCGTTCACTTTATATAAATAGTAAAATAGTTTTACCTTTTTTCTTTTCCGTCTGGTGGCCTTTATCCTTTATGAATATCTACGCGTTTCGGGACATATGTCCCATCATCAGGAATATCCCTTGGTGAAGTTCGTCAATTATTAAAATATTAAAAACAACTTTATATACAATTTTACACACATCACAATAAATATAAATATAAACACAAAAAATATATAAAAATCCCAAACGTGAGAACACACGCGATATCGCTGGTGCACACCACGAAATACTATAGTCGACTGCTGTGCTCATGTTGTTATAGGTCGCGCACTATGGACCTTGTTTTGTATTCTTATCGCTGTGTCGTATAGTGGATTTGATTGGAAATTCAATTGTTCACTAAGAAGGACCTCTTTTGTGTTTTTACCTTTATACGCCTTATATATTTCGAATTCTTCGACAGCATTCATATAACTTCCTTTTCTGCATACGTGGAGAGGTTGAAAGTTTGTCGTGAAATCGGTATAACTATGGGTTTTGTCCATCAGATGGCACGCGTAATTTGACACAGTTTTACTAAATTCTTTTTTAGGTAAATGTCCTTTAAAGCGTTTTTTAAAGGGTCTACCAGTTTGGCCAATGTAGTAGCTGTCACAGTCATTACACATTATCTTATGTTCCTGATGATGGGACATATGTCCCGAAACGCGTAGATTTTCATAAAGGATAAAGGCCATCAGACGGAAAAGAAAAAAGGTAAAACTATTTTACTATTTATATTACATATAGTGGCTTGGATACCAAATAGCATGGATCTCATCGTTCACTTGTTAAACTAGTTGTTTTTTAACCTCATTTTAATTTATTGAAAGCATAATGAAATGTTACAAAATGTTTGAAAGTTGGTGAAAAGAAGCAGGTTTCGTATACCCAAGGAGGTTGCGTCAACCAAGAAACTAAAATATGTACCCAGTTGTCTGGAACAAAGCTCGGACCTTTACCCTCAGTAGACAAATTACATAACCACTGGTCTGCAAATAGTTTTATAATAAAAAGAAAAACTAGATGAGTTACTTTTTTGTTTCAGATATTAACTGCGTTAGTTACAGTAAACGTGAAAAATAAAAAAATAAGAAGAAGTTGTTATCGCCAATTTGTTAGATAACATACTGAAATTAAAAAAAAGATGTATTAAATACTATTTTTGTAATAAACGTAAAATAAAAAAAAAAATTCGTGCAACTTGTTCTCGACTCTATTATTACGATAAGTCAATACCGATATGTTGCATTTGACACATAATACAGAGTAAAGCCAATAAGTTTTATGGTTACTTCATTCGTTCAAACCTGTTTCTATACAAAAAATTATAAAACCTGTTAAATTTTAATGAAAAATGATTTCTTTTATATGAATGAATGCTTTAAAAAAAAAAACTGAATATACAACTCTCATAAAAGAAACAATGAAAATGACATATTTTTTTTTATGTTTCTGGCTAAAGTCTAGTCAGTTTTATTGTACGGAGATGTAACATGTCTGAACTTATTAAATGGTATGTTTGTTTTGCGTTGGACACTTGCTTTTACAGTAAATAGCAGAAGTATTATGCAAATACAATACAAAGTTTTAAACAAATACGTAAAATTCTATTTATAAAATTGTCTTGTAAGTAAATTAATATCTAAATCAAACTTAAAAACCCTCAAATTATTATAAATGGGTTAACATAATTTATAAAGATCGATAAGTTTTTGAAATTGTTTATTTTTAAAAATAATTTGAAAGCATTGGTGTTTTTACCTCTTCAACTCCAAATCTGAGGGTGCTCCCTAAGACTCTTTTGTGCAACTTTTAGAACTTGTTGGAATACACTATTTTACATGTGTTCCAGGAGAAAAAGATTTGTATTCCATTCATTTGAATCAAACCTGGCTTATCTGTTTTTCCGTATTTCAAATGCGTTTTTACATTACTTATGAACTGTTTGAGTTTTGTGTTTTCTCTCCTTCTTTACAATAATCTTTAGTAGACATAGTCGCTGTTTTGTTTTTGCATATATTATTTTTTCTGCTTCTACTCGTGGTTAAGCAGTAACTCTATCGCTGTAGGGATGCAGACATTAAACGGTTATTTAAAAGTAGGTAAGTTGGAAATATAGATATTCCCACTGCTTTATCTGATAACAAAATTTAAATTATTCCAACTAAATATTAATTCAATTCAGTTATCATGGAATATGTCTACTGATCAAGTATTGATTTTGGAATAGGCCTACTGTTGACTCTACGATGGTATTATTTTGATTTGTAAATTATAGAATAGGAATGCAAGTGATAAATAATAATTTCAACAGGCAATTTTAAACTTGAATGTTCTTTACTCAGATTCATGTTTGAAGCGTAATATGAGTGGTAATAATTATTATTTAGGAATTCGAATAATTCGTGGATTTCACGATGTGATTTTTGAATACAAATAGTATTAATTACTTTCGCCACTTTCACTCGTCGTTGTGCAGACAATGAGCGAGCGATTTCCATCATTTGTGTCCGTATTGTAACTTTGCCGCCATCGGATTTCTCACATACCTTCTGCTTCCTTAGCAATGATATTTCATTAGCGTTCCTCGTGTTTATCCCTACGTTACGTAATCATTTCAAGTATCACGGACTATTTATTCACAAATGTAAATTTATAATTGTTTCTCTTTCCTCTGTGTGTTTGTGTGTGTGTCTGTGTATATAGTTTTTTACAAAGTATGTAATAAAAATAGACCTAATTAATACAGGCTAAAATTCTGGTTAGCTATAATGATATTGTAAATGAATGTGAACTATTCGTCAGTAATATGAATTTACTGACATGTAAATATTTATTCATTTATACTATACAGTTGTATATCATAATTCTGTTGGTCCTGTTGAATTTTACTTCCTAAATTTATGTAAAAAAACATGGTTACACGAAAATTTGTAAATAAACTTTGTATATTTGTTAGCTTATTAATTCGTAATTAATTCGCTACACAACACAACTTGCTGGCAACGTAAGTAAACGCCGCGCCGGTTAAAATAGATACACTTCCTACATTCAGGGCAGTTGAAATTGATATCTTCTGGGAAGAGCGCAAGTTTCAATTTTCCACTTGTATAATTAATATGACAACACACACACACACACACACACACACACACACACACACACACACACACACACACACACACACACACACACACACACACACACACACACACACACACACACACACACACACACACACACACACACACACACACACACACACACACACACACACACACACACACACACACACACACACACACACACACACACACACACACACACACACACACACACACACACTACGCAATCAGCATATTGACAATAATAGCTGACGAAAATCTTATTGACATATTTCCGTCCCTTTCTTTCCTCCATTCATCCCATCACTGTATATAAGTATTATATATACACATAATAGTTCTTATTTCTTCCTCGATCTTCTGTTGCAGTCTTGAGGTTTGAGTACTTCTCCAGTAATCCACTTCTATCGCGTACCGCGGTCAATCTTCTCTCCAAATTCGCAATGTAAGTGCAGTCCTTCTTATTGTTCCCTCTTCTTCCGTCAGTTTATTCTTACTACATTTACATAGTAGTAAATCTGATGTAATCCAAAAATTCAGTTTTAGTAACAAATTTTTCTGTTGTTAAAGGTATGCATACCAGAACGTAAATTAAATTTAAACTAACACGAACATAATAACATAATGTTGTAAGACGTGACAAAGCACCAACTGAAGTGTGTTCCGATTTTGTTTAATTCATGTGTATCGGAGTTGCTTGGCTGTCACTAAACTAGGTCAACAGTTTTACAACACCAACTTGTCTAATGCTCACAGTTCAACTGTAAACGTAATCCCGTACTTATTGAAAAACCACGCGACATGAACTTGCAGTAAATGTTGTATGTTTAAATAGTATTCTACAATACAGCAGCTCTCACAAAATCGATGATCCGGTGTGTGTTGAAAATCTAATGGACACAAAAAATCTTTACTATAGCAATTAGTACAGTTATTTGTTTATAAAAATATAACAAATTCGTTATAACAAAGATTGCAGCAAGGAAACTACGAAATTTATAGTTTGTAAACAAAGTTTTGTAAAGTGTAAGCGCAGGAAAAATTTGGATCCAAAATCCCTGCAAAAAATCTTTTTGCTTGTATTTGCAATTTGTAGAAAATTAAAGAAATAAAAATAAAATATTTTTCATGAAATATAAAAGTAAGTAGACATTTCTATATGTGTAGAATATTAACATATAGAATCAAAGTTACTTGAATCGTTTTGGGGAGGAGTCGTTTAATGCCAGTCTAGGAAGCGAAACCTGAGGCTTAAGGAAAATTGTTAGATTGTTTCAGATAAGTCAAATTTAAATAATAAATAATCATATTAAACAAAACAATTTTGTTAACAATTGTATATAAACCCTTTTTATGTTCCAGCATACACTTATATTTTGTTGATAAATTAAATTTTAGTTATAATCAATATTCGTTTTATTTCTATTCTAAAATGTTTATGAATTTTCTCATGAAAAATCAAACATGTTGTTAACAGTCCTTATTTGAAGACGTGTCGAGAAGTAGAATGAAATTGAAGACACTTTATTGAATGCGAAATTGTAAAATTAATTTATACCATTTCTAGCTTTTGATAAAAACTGTAACAAGACAATAGAAATAAAGTAAGCAGAAAATATAAAGGATTTAATTAATGAATATGAGTAATGTGTTTTTGTGATGCTTATTTAGTATCTATCGAAAATACAATATACTTTGATTGTAACGTATCAAAATTGTCGTTACATAAAAATAATATCAAATACCCAGAATAAAAATCTATCGTGTACATGTCTAAGCCAAAAACGACCAAAAAACACTAAAGTATAGAAATCAATCGTATATCCATGGATAAATAATGTTGAAGTAAATAAGCACCGTAGAAGGAAGAAATATAATTGATTGCATCATCAATATTATCAGAAGAGGAAAAATAAACCGAACAGCTACGTTAGCAACCAGGACCCAATAGATCATGTAAGTGAGGGAACATATCATATAAGTGAGGGAACATATCATATAAGTAAGGGAACATATCATATAAGTGAGGGAAAATACCCAATAAGTGAGAAACCCGTATATAAGGAGAAGAAGAAACCTGTATATAAGAAGATGAAAAGTTTATATAAATAAGAAGAGGAAAATGTATAATAAACAATGAAAAATATTTAACAAGGAACAAGACAATAACATTACCAGTGTGAGGAAGACACAATAAATAAGGAAAGTATTTATTAAATTGAGCAAATACCCAACTAATAAGAAGATAATAATACAAGTATGAAGAATACCAGATAAGTGAATAATGATACCCCAACAAAGAAGAACATGAAGAAAAAACAATGTGACCAAGAACAAAGTGTCGACAAAATAATAAGCAGCCACAAATAATAATAGTGAGTGACTTATAAGTGAATCGATTAATACCAAAATACCACAATCCCAAACTAAACAACACAAACAATGAAAGTGCAATGTTTATGGAAGATGAAGATAAGAAGTGTTAACAAAGATATATAACAACCCCAAAATTAACAACACAAACAATCAGTGTATTATTTATGAGGCAAGAATATAATAAAATAAAACATAAAAAAGACCACAAATGTACTTATAATAAAGAGAGAAATAATTGCTCAATAATGACTGAAATTGAATGTAAAATCCTTAATAAAATATATGTTTAAATATCAGGAGAGTGAAGGGTAAAATCAATACAGAATGTAATTATTAATGTACCAAAGATAAGACAACCTGTAGTAGAAAAACAAAACAGCTTACCCAAACCCAGATGTAAACACATAATATGTATGACAATAACAAGTTAGAATTAAATAATAATGTGTGAACAAATAGTATATAATATAAATAAAATAAGGAAAATATTGTACTAGATAATAGTAATAACATATCATAGTAAATATACATGGAATTAAGCAAGAAACTAAACAAATCCATATAAGCATTGTTGTCAATTCAGTAGGATACACATAACCTCAACTGAACAGAATCTGCAACACAGAATCACAAATAACAATTAGAAAAATGCAGACAAAAGTAATTACCTGAATCAACAACCAAACTAGAATAAATAGTTAACAGAATAAACCCAGTATGAACTAAGAAACGCAAATATATACTCTATATTGTTTAAATAAATCATAGCCAAATTACCAAAACACAAGGTGACTATCAGAATTACATAAAATACTCACTTAAACTTAATAAAGGAGGGGAAAATAGCATAACAGTAGTTACTAGAATACACAATACCTCTTTGAGAACCATTAACAGACATTAAATACATAAATTTATATGAAAATAATAATAAACCAATATGCATGCCAAATGGGACTAGATGTAAATAGCAATCCTACAGAGAATTATGAATAATTAACACAGCAGGGAGTATTATATACACAAGACAAGCTGTAGACAAAGTCTAAGGACACCTTAATGGATGAAAATACATCCCTAATGCACAAATAATAATATAACATGAATATCAATATGACAGAAACTATGACATGATGTGTTAAAACCATGCAGTGTAAATAAATGAAGCAACATTAATGGATACAAAGCTTCACAAAACATGTATTAATCTCAAATGTACAAAATAAACCCCAAGGAATTGTATTATTATAAGATATATGTTAGAAATAATAGGTATTAATGCAAGGACCTGTAGGGCCTACAAGCCTGAAAATGCACTAGGAAAGATTGTACATAATTTAGTATTTAAGGAGTAGTTAATAAGAGATAATGACTCTAAATATCTACAGTGAGTGTTAGAAATAACATGTATTATAATAAAGTGGAAAAAACTTATGTATAATTAAGAACCACGAAAAGTGCATCATCAAAAAGATAATTAGGTTAATCATGGACGGATTTATAGCTTGAGTAGACTCAAAATAAAGAGCCGAGCATCCGCAAAATGTGATACCTTTAATTTGTTAGTCCGAAATGTACTACAAAAGTTATAAACAATAATAAATTTTCCTTCAATTCCAAAAGAATTGATAGCATCATCTCGGTACTCTCAAACCCAAAGCTAGATGCTTAGAAATACAATTTCTTAATTTATTAAGGCATATGGGTACGAGATTAACAGATTTTCAACCAATAAGAAGAGCTGATTTCAACAGACGCCGAGAGCGGCATCGAAGGAGAACACTACTAGCAAACTGACCACCAAAGTATACGGAACGAGTCTTCGACGGGAGTAAATTTTAGAAATGTGCGCGCTCCCTAGTGTAAACAAATACATCTAACCTAACTAAAGTGTTTATAACCTATAGCGAGTGAAGTGCAACGAGTGATGTGAGATAATAAACAAACCATTGCCAGTGTATAATATCGGCAATGATGAGTGGGAAAATAAGGGAGTATCTAGTTTTAGCGACATTTTAATGAATATTAATGTTTATCAAATAATAAATTTTTACGTTGGTACTACTTTAGTCAAGTACAGTTGTACATGGCTAAACTAAATAACAATTATTACTTAACCAGTAATTGAACAGAAGTTCTCAATTTTAATTATTTACATAAAATATTATTAATTTTAGAAAGAGATGACAATCGAATTTAACATTTTAACCAACATTGATGTAAACAAGACTAAGCCTAGATGCTGATTTGACGATAACCAAAACGAAAGTTAATTCATTTATAAATAATAACCGAGACCTATCAATACAGTTAATGAATAATGAACGTACCATGAACAAATATTATGTATAGTTATAAGATTTCAATGCCATCAATTTAAATATTTGAATAATTAACTTAGAGTAAATGGCACTCTAACCTACCTGTTAAGAAAAGGTATAATAACCATACAGAGCTGTACTTTAAAATTAAATAAGCTCAAATATACTCAATTGAAATGAGATTATGAATTAATTAATATATTTTTGTTATTAATAACCATTTAAGGAATATTATTCCGACACACGGCAATTTTAATTGTATCGTACATTCCACAACATAACCTACGAGGTTGATAGCAGGTGGACCAGATACGATAATTTTTAATATTATAATTAAATTTGTTTTGCTAATTTTGTAATCACTCTCTATAATACACCATTGTCGTATTTTAGCATTTTTGTATCCAGTATCTTGTACACTAAAAGAATTCACGACTTTTGGTAATTATAAACAAAAATCTAACCAAACCAGGTTAGCACAATACAATATAAATAATCAGTGTTACCTGCCCTGAGCTTTAAGAATCTCGGTGACGAGTTGAATTACTTTTTGATGTTTATAAATTGTTTTAAAGGGTTTTAATTGAAATTAACTTATTGTTAATAAACTACAAATTTACTTACACTTGAGTCAGTCTTTCATTTCAAAGTAGATAATAACGACAACATTAATAGAGCAATTATTTTACAAGTGGCAGTACGGCGAACAAGCGGCCAATATTTGAAATTTCAAAACAGTCTCAAAAATACAAAATAATTTTATTTACTGTGCATCCACATATACACTTGTGAAAAAATTTTATAAACTGTGTTGTGTCAATTTAATGCATTACAGGATCTACTTTGGAAGGTCGACAACAACAATAAGTGGTAAGTGAAAGGTAAATCTACCAGTGTCCTAGGAGAGAATTAAACCATTATTTTTCAGCTTGTAAACCTTTTGAACAAACAAATCATAAAAAATAATAATAATCAAACATCTCTACACACATAATTAAAACGTGTGACCTATTATACTTCAACTCATAGTAATTACAACGTAAGTAATCAAAGGTGTGATTTATTACTACTATTATTACTATTTATTATTACCACCATACAACCATATATTATTTCGTTGTAGTATTACAATATTTATATGAGCTGTGCACGTACGTGACGTGAACACACAGGTGGGTACTATGAAGTAACAGGTTTATGTAAATATTTTCGTTCTTTTGTTCCAAATAAATATTTTTCTATTTTTACTAAGTTAAACGTACATTCAGAAGTCTTAGTGATTTTGACTAGCCACTTATTGACTCTTGCTAAAAAACACAACTCTATCGTACATGTAAAAATACGTTTCCTTCCTTGAAACAATATCACAGCCTGTGTTCTTTGTGTATCAATTAGTTGTATTTGTGTTGCGTGCACGTGACTTTGTGTCATGACCAGAATAGAAATTCTACTAAATAGGATAATACTATCACTGAACCACAGAAAACAAAATAAAGCAACTAGTAACGCCAGTCGAGTTTTATGTCGAGGAGGTAAAAATGCATGTGGTATAATGTGATGCGTAATGAGCTGTAGGTCTATGTGTAATAGCATGCTCAAAACATTGTAGACGGCTACAGAATATTTGAGTGATTCTGGTAGTGGGAAGACTGTTTTATAAATTGCATATTTATATAGGCACATGATACTGATTACCGTATACTTCGATTTAAACAGCCTAATTGTTTCTCACCATGGTGTAAGAAGAAGTGAGCCTGTACCGTTCAGTTGATATAAATGTTGCAAGTTAAAGTTAACAAGGGTTCACGGTTTAACACTGCGTGAATGTAAGCGGTACATCACTTGGTGTCCATGAACGTTCCAACTTTTGATATGAATTTAGTGTACCGACAACAGGCACAGGGTCGAGTCCTTATAACTTGTACTCGGATGTCAGAATTAACAGCTGGAAGGATTTCAACCTAACCTCTCTGCGTTAAGTATTACCTTGTTACAACTTTAAACAGTGAACAAAACAAGAATAACAAATGATTAAATAAACGAATTCAATGAATAAAATAGAGCTTAATATAGACTGTAACATGGCGTGACTACAGGAATACACTAATATTATTATCGTAAATTATAACGGTCTATTATATACAAAATATTATGTAAACATTTAGGCCTATTATAAACGTTTAAAATTCTTTTGCTTAAATATTATAAGGTTAACTGTCATAGATTAAGGATAAACGGACTCTGAAAACAGATTGCAGATGTGTATATATTTGTTAAACGGAATCTGCAAAGACTCTGGATTGCAGATATCCACAATTGAAACCAAGGTGATGGCTTTTTTTAGAACTGATCCCGTACGGGCAAAAATTGTTATAGACGGTACTGTCCTGGAACAAGTTAGCAGTTTTGAATACCTGCGCTACAGTGTGTCTTATAATGCAAGCAACGACGTGGTGAACAAGTTGGATAAGTTCAACCTTATGTGCGGCACCATCTAGGCGAACCCTTAAGTCAGCAAGTAAAGGAACACGCATAAAATTCTACAAGGTAATTGCTCTTCCAACACTTCTTTACGGGTCTGAGAATTGGACTTTAACGAAAAGCCAGGCCAGTCGCATCCAAGCAGCTGAAATGAGATTTCTCAGGCACGTGGCAGGGTATACTCTCCATGATCAGAGAAGAAACACAGATATACGGCAGGAACTGAATATTATGAGTATACTCGAGAGGATCGCCAGCATCGACTGAATTGCTGGGAACATCTTTGCCGAATGGATGACTGCCGCATCCCCAAACAACTATGGAATTATAAGCCAAGGGGACGGAGAGGTGTGGGACGTCCGAGACGCGCTGGAGTGACCAGCTGTTGTATTTGCTTATTTGAGACCGGAACAAACCGTTCCTGATTTAAACCTTGAGGATGATGATGATGAGATTAAATATAAATAGCACGGATGCTGTTATTCAGTAAAATAAATAATTTTCAGATGCCGTTAAATCACTTACACAGAAACGTACTGTAATGCAACGAATACTTTTTTCTGGGATATAGAAAACATAATTTATTTCCACAGATATGGAACTATTTTCACGGTTATGCTACTGTTATGAGGTAGTTTGCTCAGAATTATTTCAACGTGACGTCGCTGAACATTGTGTATTACACTCTGATAGTTTTTAAAAGCAGCACGCTATGTTATTGTCCATCACGTTTGCCTTAAATACAAGTGCCATTATGTAGTTTGAGTAGTAGAAGTAGGGATGACGTGTCTCGCTGAACGGAAAATACAGCTTATAAATACGTCAAGTTGTAGAAGGTAAATTTCAATAAACATTCTACGATACATTTCTACGGTACACATTCGGTATGTTGACACATTTTTGTATGGGCTTTGATAACGTTTTGGGAGGCTCAGGGGATCAACCCCTCCTACCCAAGAGCTACTAAAAGTTTTAGCAAAATTACGTAATGACTTAACATAAGTTTATTTGTAAGTCAGTTACGTGTATTAAAGCTAAGTTATTAATAGATATAAAAAGAATTACAATATTTGTGAATTGAAAAAGTAGTTTTTATAATAATGATAATAACTTTACTTTTGGAACTAATGTGTTTCTTACGTTTTAGAAAACGAAGGCAAAGCTTATTAGTTCACGATATTTTTCGCCCAGACATATTTTCCCTTACAGGTTTACGTGTGTTATGACTTCTATAGTCTAATATCTCTATGGTTTGAATCGTCGTCTTTACACTGGTAAACCAACAGTTTCCTGACTGTAATTCGGAAAAATGAGAATTTTTGTTGTTGGATTTTACACAAAAAAGCCATGCACTTTATAACAAACTATAAGTTGCTTAGATCGTTCTTAAATTAAAGCGCAAAAGGATAATAAAACGGAGCTTACAAATGTGTCTCAGTTTTACAAGATTCATTAACAATAGAAAATTTTGTAAATCAACCCTTTTCCACATTTTTTCAAACTTTATACTTTACATTGGTGTTTTCATAAACTTTAAGACGCAAAGAGCTTATACAGTATACTTATATAACTATGTGGGAACAATTCTGAATTTCTCATACATCCAGAGGAAAATGGGGCTTACAATCTTCAAGCTAGTCTAGTCGCCCCCCTCCCCACGAATCTAATCTCATCTCCCTCCACCCAGTAGCAGTTCCTAGTTACGCCCCTAGACTCTATTTTAACTTTACTATTCGCTATGTGGTAGTTAATAGTATCCTTGTATTCATTATAAAGTTATCAACTCTTACAGCTATGTAAATCAGTTAAAAGAATTATTTCAATTATTATATAAGTATTCATGTAATGCGGTGCAATATTTTGCAACATTTTTATCACTAAAGTAATGTAACATTTTTCTATTGGGTTACATTACATTAAATAATTTACTAAAACTCAAAAACTATTATTAACTAATTTAAAATTTGTAAACAAAAATTAGAAGTGTTGCCTGTTGACTTATTTACGGATTTATTGTAATTTTAATGGAATGTTCTTTACAGAGAAAGAAGCATATTGTAAACAGTGTATACTTTGGTGAGTAACAATTGTTAATAAACGTTACTTGTGCTTTTCTTACGGTACCTGATAAAATTATCCAAGCTGTCTTCCATCGAAACCTCCAACTGTTGTTTATTTTTTTAATCACTGCTGTTAACTGTGTAAACGTTAACTCTCCCTCATGAGTCCTTATAAAATGCCCGTCGGTTGGTTACGAGTTTTTGGGATTCTTATAGCAAACAACGTGCAGCAGTGGTTTGGGTAAACATGTTTTATAAAATGTGTGACTTTGTTACATTTTTGGGTGGGGATTCACGAAAAATTTTAAGGTCAGAATTCACTTAACAATATCGTTTTATTGAAAAGATAGCATTTCGCAGACGAACAAAGGAACATAAAGAAGAGTTTATTGAAATTCAAGAAACATTTGGAGCGGAGCAGCTCGAGGATATTATTAGAACAGTAACCGAACCGTAACCGTAAGACAGTGCTTAATGGTGCATAAATTAAAAAGAGATTATGGAGGAAGTTTTGTCTGCCTGTGTGTCTCATTCCTTCGCTGATATAGTATTTACAGATAATTGCACGAAGATCGAGAGCTGAGTTAAGTCTCTTTTATTGTAGAATGAGTACAAAGTAAACAATCAAGCGAATAGATTCTACAAGTTATATCAAAATCGCAAGATAGCTGTCTGGAGGATTTACTTTTTAGGACAGACCGACAGTAAAAGTTTCTTGTGTAAACGGTGGAGTTAAAATTCAGTTGAGAACGGGAAAGTATTGACTGAAAGTTACATTACCAGCCTTTAGTGCTCGACCGTGACGGCCTTAGAAAATTGTATCAAAACGATATATATATAACCAATATACTGTAAAATTGCAAAATCGAGTACACTTTTCTCGGATTACACATTGTCTGTTGCAGAAGTGTTGGGTGTGTTTTAGGGGCTGTATTTACCCTGTCTAGAAAGTTGTTATATTTATGTACAGTATTGTTTGAGGTGTATGCGACTTAGTTTTCTGAAGTATTGAGTTATTTTAGTGTTCTGTGTTTATCAGTTTATTTTATACTTCCTTTATTATTCTGAAGTTCCTCTCACATTCCACGGTGCTTCTAGCGTCCGTCTTGGTTGCGTGTCTTCTTGGTCTGCAGCTTAAGCGACTCCTTTAGTGGTCAATGGTGTGTATATACTGTATACTACAGTATACTGTGTATATACACACTGTATATAGTATGTATTATGATGTGTGTATATAGTATCTCAACTGTATTACTGTGTGTGTGTGTGTGTGTGTGTGTGTGTGTGTGTGTGTGTGTGTGTGTGTGTGTGTGTGTGTGTGTGTGTGTGTGTGTGTAACTGACTTTTACAGATGAGGGTTCTTTAATTCTAATTTTGATTTTTCTGATTTGTAACATGAATTGAAAACTCTTAAATCTCAGGGCTGCAGTACACAAAATAAAAATATAGAGACTTAGAACCAATTTATTTTGTTAATGTACATGTTTTTTAATACAAGTTATAAAAAAAATTGTTTATCTACAACTAATTATAGTTTAAAAATTTCTCTACTAGAGTGCAGCAATGGCTGTAATTTTACAACAAGAAATATCACTCTTCAGTCTCTCGCCTGTGGCGCTAGTTGGTTAATCTAAACTAAACTATTAAAAATACACGATGTTTCACTTGCTTTTACTTAATTTTTTACAAATTAATAATATTCTACAAGTTACAAGTCTGTATTAGTGTGTTTCTTATTCGTTAAATTAGTTAATGTCTAAAGTACACAGAACATGGATTACCCTGTGGGTGTGTGTGCTTCGTTTCACTTTCTTTTAACTGTGAACGTTAATAGGTTAGTTTTCTTTTGTATTATTGGCATTACGAATACACAATATTACCTGATAAGTGAGTAATACCCTTTCACTCACTATTATTTTAATTTCTTCTTGATTTCTTTTTTCACGTTATTATATTCCGTTCCGTGATTTACTTATTTAATACTTGATTTATTCTCGCACCCTCTATTTACGGTTAGATTACCGAATACACTTTAATCATTTCACTCCTTGAAGATACGCCTAAACTTGATGATCAAATTAAAAGTGACGCTTTCTTTCCAAGCGCTACTATTTCAGCGTCCCGGAAACAGTAAGCTTTACGTTTTTCCTTACCAACAATCACTTTATAATTTCGCATATTATTATGGTCTTTGACTTACTTAATAAGATTAATCCCATTGAATTTTACATAGTTATATTCCTTTTACTTTTAATTTTTACATATTGAATGATTTATCAATTTGTTATAATACAAAATTTGTTCATAAACTCTAGGTAAACTTGAATAGGTAACGTCCACTTACTGTTGTTTCTGAAGGCGCAGCCTAACACAGTTACAATTTTGTTTTGATTTTCCATTGGCGTTAAAACGTTTTAACAGAGGATTCATCACAACACGATGTTTGATTTTGTGCATTTTAAAAACATGCGTGACAGGAAAATTTCAAACAGCTGGTAAAAAGTGAATAAATTAGCAGATATATCTGGAAATTAACACATGATCACAAATAGGTTCTTTTTGTTCTATGACCTATCAAAACACAATTTGTAACTAATCTAATTACGTATTATTCAAAACAATATTTCTTATTATTTTCAACTTATTACTAAGTTTATAAATAATTACAATAATTTTGGGGTTTTAATTAGTCTTTTACACATCATATGTCTATACCCAGCCAAAGCTTGGTCCTAGGCCTTTCACACACATTCAAGATGGCTGACAATTTTATTCAGCAAATTATACATTTTTCAATTTTACTAAGATTTAGGCCTTAGTATACTGGTGCATTTTACAGCAGTACAATATGTGTAGAGGTTATTTGAGAATTCGGCAAAATTAAAATTGTTTTTCTCATTCTAGCCTCCAAAAATCCTTATCTTTCCAATCTTGTTCTCGTAGGTTTTTTTCCTTATGGCTGATGATGTGCTACCTTTCTATAATTTCCTTGGATTTTCTTTTCTTTTTCGTTTTAAATGTGCCAACTTAAAAAATTTTTTGTTTATCTTTCCGCCTTCATTCTTTGAAGGCGGACAAACCATCGTACTCATTTTACTCCTATAGATCAGTTGTTGATGTACCCACACCCACCTGTTTTATTATTACCTCACAGCTTATTCGTTTGGCATTAATACATATAAAAATATTGTAGACCAAATAAAACATCCAACAAGGAAAGCTTTGAGTGACTACCTACGCACTAAGGGTATAGTCGAAAAAAGAATGGTTCGCTGAAGATATCAAAAGATTAGTGATTGAAAAGAAAAGTGCGTATGTAAAAGGTAGAAATTACAGAAATATAGGATGTAGGTGCAACGTAGAGGTAAAGAAAGCTGTAAATTACGCAGAAACATGTTGTGGAAGGAAAGGTGTAACCGCATTGATAAGTATACAGGTGGAAGTAAGTCCAATCAACGTTATTTACGAGGGTCAGATGAAAAGTTTGCGAAGCGACATCTGTAGTTTAGCTGTAAAACTAAAATTTTTTGTGTGCTGCAAGATTTGTATTTTATGTGAACTCCTGTTAATTTTCAAATTTATCTGTCAATTCATTCATTGTTTAGAAGCTGTTTAAAATTGACATGTCATGCGTGTTTTGAAAAACGGAAAAGTTGGACATCGTTGTGTGATTTTTTGTTAAAATTGTTTAGCCCCAACGAAAATTCAAAACGAATATGTAAATGTGTCAGGAGATGCTGCGACTTCAAAACCAATGGTTTGTAAGTAGGCACTTGAGTTTAAATGTGGTCGTAGGAGCATTGAAAACGTGGTTGCACTGGACGCCCAAAAAGTGCAACAACTTCAGATGGGGCAGCCATCTTGCACACACCAAGATGCTTTTCACACCAAGTTCTTGAGTTGAAGTATGACGCACACGCTCATATGAGATGCCTATGATTTCAGCAACGTCATCCACTCCTCAAACTGTGGTCTTCCAACACCCTATGAAATGTTTTCAATAATGTCATTTCTTGTTACAATTTTTGGATGTCCACTGCTGGGATAGTCTTCAGTGCTTGTACGACCACGTTTAAACTCGAGTGTACCCCACTTACTGTTGTTTCTGAAGGCGCAGCATCTCCTAACACAGTTACAATTTCGTTTCGATTTTCCATTGACGTTAAAACGTTTTAACAGAGGATTCATCACAAGACGATGTTTGATTTTGTGCATTTTGAAAACACGCTTTGACGCAAATGTCAAACAGCTGGTAAAAAGTGAATAAATTAGCATATATATCTGGAAATTAACACATGGTTACGAGAAATATACGTCTTGCAGCACACGAAAGATTTTATTGCTACCACTGAGCTATAGATATCGCTCCACGAACTTTTCAACTGACCCTCGTATAGGGCGAATTATTGACAAGCGTAAATTGTATTTTCCGAAAATTACCTCCTTACCTACTAAATTCAATTTAGAGCTCTTTTACATTAAGCACTTCTATGTAAACGTATGTTTTAGCCGAGTATCTCGAGATTCAACGTGTCGACGTTATCGACCAATGGGTTATATGCTCTCGGATCACACCACTCATAAAGTATATTTTAATTACTTTTTTATTTGAACCGTGCTATTTTTACTAGCACTGAAATACTGGACGCTTCAGACAGTTCACTATCCTCTGGCAGAGGACACTGAATTCATATGTTTCCACCTCACGGGTAAAAATGAAAAGACGGCATAAACAAAATTGCACATTCCTGTTAAAGTCAGATAATTCAGCTATGCGTTGCAGGCGTCTCCTCTTCACATACTAGTACATGCTGGTCACACGTCTTTAATCAGAACAATGACTGATCCCTATCTGTAGTATTGCAATAAAAGTTTTATAGCGCATAGTATAGTTGTGCACTTGTGTTATACTTCGTGTTAAACATTTATACATTTTTTTTGGTGCCTAAAAACTAATTAGAGATCCCGCTGGTTAAACACATCGCCCCCACTTATGAAGTCAAACGTCACAAGCATAATTAAAGAACTTGATGGACTGCCACGTGGTGGCTCGATGACCGGAGGCATGCAAACTACTAAGGATCAACAGAGTATAAAAATAACATTTAAATATGATTAGAATCGTATATCACCTTCTATATATAAGATTAAGTGAGGTCGACTAGTAGCGTACAATTGTGAGGTGACCCTAGTAACAACTTTGTTGTTAACACCGTTCTGATGTAAGTTATTTTGTTTACGTTAGTCATCGATTCTAATTGCAACTTAGTTAAAAATCAGCAATTAATGACAGAACCTTCTGTACTAAGAAGCTAACCACTAAACAAAGCTCACAGACATGTGAAAGCAATTTGATAAAATATACAAAATTTAAAAAAAACTATGTCTTGTCAGATAGTAACCCATGAGTTTTTGCAGCTTTCATGTGAAAATAATTGTAAAAGTAATTATTTTCTTATACAGTTATTAAATGTTGATACAGGCTAACATAGCTTTTACATAATCACGTTCCACATTATCACTTGGTCTAAATGTGTTGACATATAGTGAACATATATATAAAATATAAGTTTAGAATATACAATATTAATATTATACGGTTACGTCACGGGAACCGCATGTTTTTGTATTGGGTAGTACGGCCGAGCGGTTGGCATCAGTGATTGTGGGTTGGCCTTGATATGTTCGTTAGAGTGGGAAGTTTAGTTGCTGCCATGTCGTGGAACGTGGAGCATCGTACGTTCGCTCTCCGGCGGTTTTTCGTAAACAATGAGTCACTGACGCAGACACAACGTGACTTTCGCACCCATTTTAATATTCCGCTCCGCCGACCTGTTCCAGACCGCAACACCATTTTGAGATGGTTTGAAAACTTCAACACAACTGGCTCCGTAATGAAGAAAAAACCACCTGGCCCTGTCAACACAGCCCGAAAACATCGAGTGAGTTAGGACGTCTGCGATACAGAGCCCTAAACGGTCGGTTCGCAAGCGTGCTGCGAGTTTAGGGATTAACGAGTCAACAGTGCGAAGGATTCTGCACTAAGATCTTCATTATCACCCATACAAAATTTAGGTATGTCAGCAACTTAGTGTAGGTGATTATGAACAGCGTCGTGTCTTTTGTGCAACCATGCTTGAAACCATGGTCAATAATGAAAACATGATTTTTCTCATGAGTGATGAAGCCCATTTTTATTTAAATGGGTTCGTTAACAAACAAAACTGTAGATATTGGTGTAATGAAAATCCTCAGATGTTATATGAGTCCCCTCTTCACAGCCCAAAAGTAACAGTATGGGGTGCAGTTGGGGAGAAGGGCATTATTGGCCCGTACTTTTTTGAGGAAAACAACATTACTGTGACTGTTAATTCAGAGCGCTACATTACGATGCTCCAAACCTTCTTCTTCCCACAACTTCGACGTCGCAGATGGGCAATGAGGAGAGTATGGTTTCAACAGGATGGTGCAACTGCACATACAGCTCGTAATTCAATGGCTGTCTTTCGGGATCAGTTTCCAGGCCACCTTATCTCCAGATATGGCAATCTTCGCTGGCCTCCTCGCTCCCCCGATCTCAGCTTATGTGACTTGTTTTTGTGGGGATATCTCAAGTCCCGAGTATATGTTAACAAGCCACGCTGACTTGAAGATCTGAAGACGACAATCCAGGAGGAAATCGTTCGTATTCCACGTCAGATGGTAATTAACGCTACTCGGAGTTTTCGGGACCGGCTACAATCATGCATAAACATAAATGGCCAACATCTGAGCGACGTGATCTTCAAAACATAAATGAACAATGAAATTCTCAACATACACTATGTATTGTCATAAATAAAAATATTTTTTAAGCCAAACTGACTAAGTACATCTTGTTTGAAAACCATGCGATTCCCGTGACGGATCCTGTACTGTATAGGCCTATTACATGTATATAATGTAGCATGTAAGTTTACAATTTGTAAGATCAGTTACGACTATGACATGGAATCCTTAGTGTCGTAGCATTTCTATTTGACAGAGTTCGCAGAAACACTGACTAATTTTCGTTTTCGGTTAGAAGAAAATCGTAAATACTTATTATATATCGACACTTATTATATTTATTTGATCACTTGTCAATATATTTATACATATAAATTTTATTATTTATTTATTTCAGTTTTGTTTACTGAATTTACATTCTAAATTAATGATTAATGATTAATGACTTGTAAGAGTAGAAAATATGGAAAAACATTTTGAAGTTGTGTAAACAGTATGTTTTATGAACACCTGTGGAGTAAAGCCAACAATTTTAATGATGTCAAATGTTTATATAACACTGAGAATGTCTGACATTTCCCGTCAAAAAAATTTTAAGATTCATTTAATGAACCTCATTACGCAAGAAATTTCCCTGATACGCTGGCATTTTGACTGTTGACGCAACAAAGTGACATCCATAGGTTTTAAAATTTTACACAAAAATACAGTAGCACTGTAGCTTCTCCAATTAGCCTGAGAAGTTTATGCGAAAAATACACGGGTATTTAAAAATTACCTTGGCGAAAATAATTCTTGTTATTTAAAAAAAATTAATGTTCCTAATAAAGTTTTCTTGTAACGTAAACACAATATTTAATTAATAATAAATAGATTTGTATAGTGTTAATATTTATTAATTGAAACTAATAATAAAGTAAATATAATTAAATCACTGCCGACTCGGAACACAAATTTTTTATGGGTAAAAACGAAAAAATTTTGCCTTACAGCCTGAACCAGTTTTCGCTTTTAAGAAGAATCAGAGGCTGCCGCTGGGAGCACTGTCCGTCTTTTTCTTCGCGACTGTATCGACTTTTAAAGGATCAATGTTGTGTGTGTGGGGTGTGATATGTTCGAATAATGCGTGTGATTTGAATTGTGTCTGTTCGTTTAGGATGTCGTTTTTATGTGTTTTTGTGTGTTTGTATATTTCCAATTGTTCAAGAGTGTCTACACGTACACACAAAAGGCCTGAAAACTAGACAATTTAAATAAAACAATAAGTAAATCTGAGTTCATTTATAAACAATCTTTTTCCGTGGATGGAAACCATCGGAGTGTTGTCTCTTTGTTTAAAAAAAAGAAACAAGACTTAGTAATACAACATAAAGATTATACTGTACGGTTTTGTTTGAAAAATAAGAAGCTATAGACATCTATTTAAAAAAATTTTCAGACACTTTTGTTTGACAAACAACAAAATAATCTAAACAAAATGTCAGAAATTACGTAATGTTAAGCGTGTATAAATCTAAATACGCCCTGCAGTTTTTTCTGCATTTCTTAGAGAAAAAAAAGAATAGCACTAATGGCAGTTGCTTAATAATATTTTATAACAATAAACTCACTTCAAAAACGAAGTGTGGAATAAAGTTTTAGCAATTCTGTGGTTTCACAGTGCGTAGGGAAATTTACTGTCTGATTATTTATGTTACTTAATATATTTTGTATCTTTCCTTAGCGGTTTTTATCAGTACGAAACACCCCAGAAGAAAGAATTCTTAAAAGAAGATCACTAATTATTAATGTTTACGGCATTATACGGTAGATGTAGCTAACCAGCAATCAGCAATATTTGTGTGCTGTGTTCAGGAATCTCCCTCTTGTTGTAGTAAAGAAAGTACCAGCGTCACGTTCGGCATGCGTGGAACGCAGACGAGATGGAGATATTGCACAACTGCAGAGACTGTTCTCACTATCATGTCAAAGGTTATGTAAATTTATTTATTACAAATAAGTGTCAGACATAATTGAGTCTTTGATTTATATTGACTATAAAGCGTACAAACAATTGCACTTTTCCCACATGTATTACTAGTACCGAATGGTACAGGAAAACTACCGATGTACTAAAAGACAACCTAACCCTGTGATCAACGTCCTCACTTATTCTCTCCTTCTCTCCAATTATTTTTCTGTCACCTACAATTTTTTCTCAAGATCATTTAAAAACACACACACGGGTGTGGGCGCACTTGCGGGTTTCAAGCACATATCATTTATTTCAATTCATTTACTTGTTTTTAAGGATGAACGCTTATAAAAAAAATTGTAAATCTATTTTCAAAGTTAGTGCCTTAATTTGCTCCTAAGGAACGTAAGTACTGAGAAAGGTAAGCAATGTGTTGACAACGAAACTTTTACTGCGTGGAATACTTGAAATGTTGCCTACGGAACATGTCTTGTAACTTCTCTTCTCAAACAAATTATTTCTTCTTTCGTATAATTTGGCACTGAGTGAACAAATTACAAATTGTTGAGTACTTTCAACAAACATTTTTTTCCTGAAGCGAATTCATTTTTCTAAAACACATTTTCTCTTTTTTAACGGGTAATAAAGCGTTGAACAAATTGATTAAAACTGTTGTAGACATCTCATTTGTTATAAATCACTTTCGAAAATTCAACCAAAGTAATTTATTAACCCAAATAACGTATTATAAAACACTCCTTTTTTAAATTACAATGATATGTTATTTTAAATCTTTAAACGTTTTGAAGTTTTGAAACAACAACATAGTGGGAAGCAACAATATTTTATTTGAAGTTTTCTTATCCAGTAAAAAACTATTCTATAATTTTTGATATGATTTCCAAACAATCGAATTAACTGAGTTAAAATGTTAGAATATTATGCAATATTTATACGACTTCAAATTTAAATATGTGTTGTAAGCCTTTCTCGTTTATTAAGAAAATACACATTGAAACTGATTGAGTTAATAATGTACACGTTATACTTGCAAAAAGATGCTAGTACGTCAGACTACTTTTGTAAGAGCAACGCTAACTCGAAAGATTTAGGCCTTTTATGAGAGATGTCGTGTTCAAAACGACTTTAGTATACACATCTTGACATTAACTCTGACATATACAACTCTTTCTTAACATTACCCTAGTAAAGAAAGTACTAGGGTCATGCTCGACATGCGTGGAATGACGATATCTCGTTTGTGGCCGTGTGACAAAATAACGAACGCTACATGGTGACGATATTGCAGATATTGTTCTTTATCTCGGCTTCGTATGTAATTCTTTTCAGACTATAGCACATAATAATAGATGACGTTTTTCTTTAGCCTGTAACTTATTTCAAGTATTTTCTCGTTCAACAGTTACAATGAAAGATGATGTAGTTTTCTTGTTTAGTTTTTGTATTTATGTTATTTATTTATTTACGTTATTTGGGTTTGTGTTACTTATGATAGAGATTGTTTTGTAAACATGTATGCATTTTTAGACGAACATAGACTAAGATTTTTAATCATAGTCGCTATACATGTACGTATATGTTGGAGTTCTTAAGATTTAGCCAGACAACCCTCTCGTAATTCTATGTTAGTAGAAACAGTGTACAGTAACGGGACTCTTCATAGTTGTTCATTAACACGTCATGAAGTTGGAGAGACAGGCAATAGGTACTTCGTGTCCAGTCATTAACACATTCCTTATTTCTACACAATGTCTTTGTGTTCCTATTCTCCGTAGTAATTATATCTTCTGACACTACAAAAATAATTTGAAACAATATCTTTAAACATTAAAAAATACACAGTACGTATGAAGTACAATCAAAGTCATCATCATTATCATAAAAAAAGACAGAAAACGATTCAGATAAATATGTCTACAAGTCTACAAGAGAGTAACCTATATACTAAAAATGGTTTACGTTCCACGGTTGGACCCTGTCTCTCAGTAGTGGGTCTTGTAGAGACTGTAGGTTTGCACGTATTATATACAGCAGGTTTCCTATTTTGAAGTAGGTGAGTATGCCTCGCACAAAATAAACGCTCTAGATTATATAAGTCTGGGAATTCTGACTCAGAACTCCCCTATCTTTAAAAACATACCTACAAAACAGGGCTGCTTCGTAGTCTAAAATGGGACAGACAGGCGTACAGTTCAAATTACGTATTTAAGTTATTTCATTAAATAGTTAATTGAACTTAGAGAACGCAGAAATATGGTAGTGTTAGTGGGAAAAGGAACGGAGCTCATTAAATATAAAGCTAAAGTGACGATTATAGTGAGGATAGTGTAGAAATGAAGATCGAGATTGACGGAATAAGGCTAAAACAGGTGAAAATGTTTCCACCCTTAGGCCAACGTGTGATGTTAGATGGGAAATGAACACAATATACGAAAGTGAAAGATAGAGTTGACAAAAATGATGAAATTGTACAGAATTTTACAGTTCTTAAGCTATGCATAGAATTTTATAGGGAAAAAGATTGAAATACGAAAACTAAGTTGAAAATACTTGACAATATGTAGATATGTTTTAACTTTTGACTACAAATCTTGGGTGCTGGACGAAGGGCAATGAAGCAGAACTCATGCGGTTGAGATGAAGTATTAGAGAAAAGCTACGGAAGTGCCTAAGAAAAACGGATTTAGAAATGTAGACGTCATATGAGATATGGAGGTACAATCTACACGGGAGGTAGAACTATATAAATAAGGGACAAAACATTGACTAGGATTTTTGAGCACCAGACTTTGGGATACGAAAACAATAAAAAAAGGCCAGAAAATATGTCTGCGTGATTGAAAAGTTAGGTGGTAACTTATAAGTCGCATTACTTTGCGACAATACGCTATAGCATATTTTCATTTTAGTGCTGTTATGTAAAGTAATTTGGTCTTTTTTATTAGTCTGATCTAAAAGTGAGTTTTTGAGGACTTTAATGGTTTTTGAATCTTTACTACTATTATAAACAGATAAAGTTTGTTTATTTCATTGTTTGTTTATCTCGCGAAACTGCTAATCCGATCAAAAAAATTCTTTCAACACTATGTTCCTTGAAGTTTGAGGATAGTTTTGGACATAAATTTTAACTGATAGCTTTAACAATATTTAAAAACAGAGCCTTAAGACGACGGTTCCTTGTCATGAAACATCTTAGTTAATTTGCATGTGTTGAAATTTTCGCCACACGACAAACTTTGTTTTCGGCACACGACAAACTTTGTTTTACGAGAGATAACTATATGGCGTCAGTGAGTGAAAGTTAGAGAACATTCCAAATTTTATTGTGGTTTTTGTTTCAATATTGGTTACTTTGGTTTTCAAGATATTGGCGGTTTTGTAAAAAATTTGGTTGGTTGACACGTGAAGCAAAGCCCATTTGTACTTATGCTGAAACTATAATATCAATACATTAAAAAAAATTATTCTCAAAACGATTATTTCTACCGAAATTTCAAAATCTATTTTTGGACGAACGCAATAATGTCTTTTATAAGCATTGTTAGGCGAGACGAGGTAAAAATAAATAAATCTCAGTGGAAATTTCTGTGAACTGTATTAATGTCCGTATTTTTCTGAGGATCGATTCGCCTGATGTTAAAAAACTAAAAAAATGAACACTTGGTATAGTTTTACAGACAATTTTTATTTTTCTGACAATTGTTTCACCAGTATGGCAGGTTCAGAGGTTAGATTCGAACTGACAGATTTGAAATGTATGTTCGGCGGGAGAGGGGTGGAGCTAGTGTATGACTAAGGGGGGGATTCAAAAGTCCCAGATAACGATATAACGAAGAAACGTGTTCTACTGTTTGGAAGAAAAACGTACATAGTTTACAACAGATATTATAATTATCCAGTAACGACGCTTATTTGTGTAATATCTGAAACTGCCGTAACTAGTGACACATTTGTCAAGAAAATAGAAATTATCTGTAGAACTTACCAAGTGTTTATTTATTAAATTCAAGTAAGAGTAGAGTTATTTTTAATTTTAAAATAAAAATGAGTTAATTTCAGTTATTTAAAAATGTCTATTAAAGACGTTATTAAAATTTTTATGGGTTAAATATTTGTTGCTTACCCCTCACTTGAGATCTTTGCACCTGCAGGCAGTGAGCGAGTGATCAACGTTGTAATTTAAATAATTTGCGATCATATTGTAACTAAGAGGTCATCAGACTACCGTTAAACTCCCCGTTTACTTGGTACCGTTATTTAATTAATATTTATTCACGTCTTCGTTACGTGACGCTGTTTCAAATTATTTCCGATGCAGCAAACGTACGTTTTACTGATTTGATTAAGAAACGTACAGCCGTGAATTTAAACTTCAACAGCTTGACGCCCGCTTCCTCTCTCTCATCAATTTGCAACTATCCACGTACTCACAAACTTGACAAGGTCTGTAAATTCAGTAATAATTTTCCCAGTGTCAAATTCAAGTTGTCCAGTCCGGAAATGAATCAAATTTTAATTACCACTAAACAAATGTTTTACACGGCGTCACACCGCATAAAGGGAGGTGTTTTCCGTCGTTTGATGAATAGAGTAATTTTGTACTATAGTGCTGGTTCATCACATAGTGTTTAGAGTTTGTTGAGAGTCTGATGGTTGGTTGTGACAAAACTAGATCAACAAATTTACAGAAGAAAATTTTGTAAAAATTTGGTTGGTTGATTATGGTGAAACTATAATATCAATACATCAAATATATTATACATAAATATGACCCTTAAAACAATTATTTCTACCGAAATTTCAAAATAAATTTTTCGGGCGAACGCAATAATGTCTTTATAAGCATTGTTAGGTGAGACGAGGTAAAAAAAAAATATCAGTAGACATTTATAAAAAATATATTATTGTGCGTATTTTTGTAAAGATCGATTCGCCCAATGTTAAAAAGTAAAAATTACTTTTTTCTTTATTATACGTAACTATAGGAAACTGAATTCTTAACTTACAACAAACTGACAAACTGAAACATTAATAGTGCAGTGGTTACTTGGTGTAAATAATTCTAGACTTTCGCGCTCACTTATTTCACCATCACGCTGATACTTTGAACACATTTCATTAGCACAGTAAAATATGTTTGTTGCCTAAAACAATTTAGAATATCTGCCTATCTCTTGTACGTAAATCCATAAATTTGTACATAAATTTGTAAAGCAAAAACGTAAAAAAAAAAAATTTCTTGGGAGATGATAGCGACCACCTGACGGCGAGATACATGACAGTGACGAATGAGTGAAACAATAAAAGAAGAGATTTACAATAGATGTACAGTGTACACCCTTCAACGTAGAAGTACAGATACCTAAAAGCATCATAAATTTAAACGAGAGCAGAGAGAAATTTTTCCAAGAAAGATTACAGAGGCGTGTGAACCCAGTCAACATGTACGGACAGAAACATGTCGAAGTAAGGAATTGTTCTAAAAGAAAGGCAAACAATCGCCAGAACGCAGTACAATGAAAACTTACTAAGAAAATGACTGACGTACTAAATCAACAGAACAATTGTATGTCAACGAGAGACATCCTCGAGAGTGGTGCATTTAGCTACACAAAGGGTGGGACACGTGGGAAGGCGTATGTAACACGCGCTTCAGAACGATGTAAGAAACAAAGGGTGTCACGCTAAATGGCATGAACAACGCCAAGAAGAGTTATGACCATAACATATTGTAAGGACTACAGCAGGGATGGAACCAATTGCCGATGCAGCTGCCAGCTGGACAGAAAAAAGAATGTCACTGTAGAACAATACCCGAAGCGATTTATGACCGTGGGAGCGAGCATGCTTAAACAAGAGGTAGCTGAACCCAGAGCAAGAAATTGGTGAGAACAGAAGTCACCTATCAGAAAGCAGCTAAGTGTAGAGGCGGGTTTCCTGAAGGGAATTCTAGGTAATCCAAAAAGCAAAACCAATGAACAGGAAGCAGAGTAACTTGTGGGAGTACAAGGAGGGACTTTCTCAAGGAATACAGAGAAAGAACCAATGGAAACGCAGCTGAAGTACGAAAAAGGACTTAAGTGGGGAAAAGTAAGAAGATAATGGGAAAAGTAGAGGAAATGATAAATAACAGGATGAGGGTGAGATAGGGGAGTCTTTATAAAATTTTCGAGAGAGTCTTTACTAAAAACCTCGTAAGTCGATAACTAAAGTTACGGAGAGTCGGTAAAGCCCGATATAATGATTCGGAGTAGTGACTAAACACTTAAAAGTCTTTAATAAAAAACTTCGTAAGTCGATAACTAAAGTTACGGAGAGTCGGCAAAGCCCGTTAAAATGATTCGGAGTAGTGACTAAACACTTAGAGAGTCGAGCTAAAGTTTACGGAAATTCGAAGTAACAGTTCGGATAGTTTACTTAGAATCAAGTGATGTCATCAATAAGAACGATCTGTGAAGTGAAAATAAATGTAAAATAGTGGAAGTGTATACGTGTAAGAGTAGTATACGTGTATTCATGTAGGAGTTACATTCCTTGTGCACGCAATGAGACAGTCTTCAACGCAATTGAAGGAGCGTCTACATCTCCATATGCTGAATTAAGTAGTAGAGAAGGAGAGTCCAGAATGACGACGCGCCGTAGTTTGTGGATACATACTCAGAGTAAATCATTTATGTATTAATTTTATTTCTAAATCACCTGTCTGTCTCTCTAAAAGAATCCACCTAGAGAATTTCATAATATAGGATATGTTCATTTAAAACTTACTTATAAATGATAAAAATCACAGTGTTTAAAATTATAGAGAATTGTAGACAGCCACATTAAAATGATAATGTAATGATATTGTAATTACAATGATAATGAATCCATTTAAAATTATACTTTATAATGAAATGAGTAATTAGTTTGTAAGAAGTAATTCATGTTTTAATGATACTATGATACTCAAAAGTAATATTAGGATAAAAGGAATACTGAGGTGTGAGGAGATGTTTTAGTTTATTTTATAATTGTTTTTTATTGGTGGAAATAATGTATTAAAATAATTCTTAATAACCAATTATTAATCGAATTAGTATTATGATACCAATAACAATAATCGTTAACATAATAAATGCAGTAGTATACAGTATAACGGATAAATTGTGGTATGTGTTGTTTAAATGTTGTTTGTGTTGTAATCTGTCGGGCGTTACCTCCGCGCACTTTTGTTACTTACTCTGTTGACTGGATCCTCTGCAGTGATGTAGTCCTGTAACACAACTTAATACTATGCTTTTTGTGGGCGCCACTTGGAAACGTTTGTTCCAAGAAAAAAAATATGTGATTGATAAAAATTTTTAAATCTACGAAAAAATTTAAACAAGTCAGTTTAGCTTGGAAAAATCAGTTAAGTTTAATGGTTCTTTAAAAAACAAACAAATCGTCTGAAGGACTAACATTCATAGAAAAATTATAAAATTGCAGAGAAAAAATTTTACAATTATTGACAATTTTTTATATATATCCAATCAAGTATCGGCTAGTATATTTCAGATTTTGACTCAGTTGAAAAGCATGAGTTTAATATGTGAAAAATCTTTACTCTCAGGACGTGACTCCTTTGAACTACCAAGACATATCAATTAGATGCCTTACAAGAAAAAACTAAGTGATTTGAAGGTGTATGTGTGGCGTGTGGAGTACAACTGTGTGATAAATGTAACCAGGTAACAAATGACTTTAATTTTGGTAACTCACGTTCCAATGGTCGTTTATTCTCGCACTGGACACTTCCTTCGGGTAGTTTCTCAATCTCGCCTCTTCGGGTGTACACTGAATCTATTTAAAGTCAAATTTTGCGATCATTACTTTTTTCCGCACTTTTGTAAAAACGTTTGGCAGTAGAATCTCGTTCAAACGCCGCCGCTACGAATCATCTGTTTAGCGTTGATTCAGAAATCGGCCACCGCAGCGCTGATTCCCATGCAGTGTCGAGGAAGGCTTTGTGTATTGTATGTTTACGTTAAAGGGGATTTTTTGTCAAGTTAGTCAGTCAATGCGAACACAGCAGAATTCGTTCTCTATTTAAAATTTGGTCCCTCCTGGGCCGCTGGTCGTTCTGGCTGCGTGATTTCTATTAAAATTTGCCGTATCGCTGCTCTATTTCAGCGATACTTTTTGGTGTAGATTCTCGTTGAGGTTAAGTCAGTCGGTTATGTCTATGTACGGGAAAAGCCTTCCTGCCGTGTCTTGTCGATTTCTCGCCTCTTCGGTTTCGCCTTAGCTGCGTCGATCAGTGTCGTGGGTGATGCATCAGTTCTGGAGTTCAAGTTTCAAGTGTTTTTGGGTCGAATTTGGTCTCGCTTTTATACTAATTCAGGATGACTGTTTTCATCGACTTCCGGTATATTTGTGTAAAAATTCTTTCTAGATTGTTCGAGAATAAACGAAATGGAATGTCATAGAACAATTTTCACTTCCGTAGAAGCTTTTAGAATGAATTTCTTATTCTTCATACAAAGGATATTTCAAAATTTACACTGGTATTTATCAAACAGTTTTACATTAGTACTCACAATTTGTATGCCATTAATATATTTAGATTCCCTGTTTTTAACTGAATCTAGCGATACTAAATATGATTGGTTTCTAATTAACTTAAATCTAATAAACAATACAATATACAACCCTCACCTTGAGTTGTTGTCATTGAAAACTCAATTTTTATAACAAAAATTGTTGTGGAGTTACAAAGTTCCTTCCACAAGCTGAACATCTAATACTACTACTTTCCTACAACAAAATAAACAAATTTTAACATAAATAAAACACAAATAAATACAATTTTATATGGCCTCTGCTCATGGCCTAGATTCTTGTCAGTTTTCTAATACAATGATTAGTCTTTTTCTTTAATATATGTATTATTTCACTACTATACACACAGAGTTTATTATTTTGTCTATCTTTTGTGATACCTGGTTACTCTGTACATATATTATTTTTATCACAAGATGACATAGCATCATTGATTGGTCTTGAGATGTCATTTTTTATGGTGTGACAAATCTCACTCTAATTAGTTAAATTCTTTTAGAATTGACTTTACTTTCAACTGAGTTTGTTTCTTATTAAGGTATACTGATGTATTGTACCTTTCTATCTTATTTTTGTTAGTATTATGTAAGTATTTAGCCAGATATGATTATTTTTGTACTGGATAATTGGCTTCAGCCATACATGGTATAAGTAAATATTTTGCTAACTTGACTATTACAATGTTAAAGTTGGTCAGGTACATTAGCATAGTTGCTTTATATCATATTACAGCTTTCTAATACAGTTTGGTTGCATTTTGGCAACATTAAATTCATAAATTATACAATATTAGATGCCTATTACATGTTTTTAGTTAACACGGTTTTTGGCTATTTTGACTGCTTTTTATTCATTTGACAGCTTCCTTTATTTAAGATAAATTGTTTACTATTGTCTGCTTGACAATTACATATAGTTTTTATTTAAATCTGATAATAATTAATTTTTTCATGAAATCTTGGTGTATGGTCTCAAATCCAACACATTGATATTTTTTGTCATTGCAAATATACAATTTTTATTTTAACTTAGATTCTTTCTAATAATGTATTTAAATCATTTAATACATTTATTTCATTTACATCAGATAATATAATAATGGATCATGTCCATTTATTCACAAAAAATAGTTTTTAATACTCTATTCATAGTTATAAAACTTAATAATTATTGACTTTATTTTGGTTGATTCTGACATTATTTCTCTCTCTTATAGTGTCTTATGGTTTTTTCACTCTTATTCACTTTAATAATATATATGGGGTTTTGTCTTAGTCATAGTTTGGTCGTTTTTTCAAGTTGATAGAAATAATTATTATACAAAATTACACAATTTTTGGGACTACTTGGGTTCGATACTGTTCACCTCACTTTCCTCTTATGCTAACTTACTATATAAATGATTTCTTTTATGGAACGTTCTGTGACGTTACATGTGCCTCTCCGTTAAAGTTGATAATTTTGGAAAAACATATCTTTGGTTTTGATGAAATTATCATCTCTATAATAACCCTTTATTAGCTTCTTTATATCTCATTCTTTTATCTTATAATTAAATTCCTGTACTACTCCTTTAATATATTAATCCAACTCAATATTCCTATTTCGTTCTTTGTCGTATCACCTATTCCTTTCCTTTTTACCTTGATGTTTTATAATTAATCTTTGATATAATTCCCTATCAATTCCCTAACTTACATAGAGGTTGGGAGTCAGAGTGGCTCGCTATGGCATACATTCTCTGCCCTTCCTATCTATAACTACTGAAATCAGAGGCAACACATCCCTGTTCAGAAAATAATAATTGCACCTTTGCAACAAATAATAATAATAATAATAATAATAATAATAATAATAATAATAATAATAATAATAATAAATACAATATTCAAAGATCATAGGCTCCTACACATAAATTCCCTTTCTTAAACTCTTCTGATTAATTCACAATTATATTAATATATCGTTCTCCGCAGGTTAAAATTATCGTTTAAAATCATTCAATGTTAATAGCTATATTCATATTCATCATTATCTCCTTATGTAACACACTGTTTTCCCTTTTTTTTTTATTTATCATTTCCATTTAAATATCAAATATATGACAGTATTTCTCCTTCTTTTCTCCTTTACTAAGTGTAATCTCTCTCCTTCTCTAAGTACGGGTAAGTTGGTAAATATACGTTGACATGGCTATTGGAAATAAATCTATATTTTATATATATCTTTATGCCTTTGGTGTAAGGTGTCCTTCTCGTAATATTATTTAATAACAGTCTTTATACAATAATATTTATATTTATTTAATAATCTCTACCTCCTTTCTAATTATGGCTAAGTTAAAAAATTCACGTTAACATGTTTAGTCAAGGTACCTTCTCTATGATGCTGTATTTGACTTGGGTTTTTGGTCATGGTACTTGGTCACTGATTGAGTATTCGACTTGCGATTTTTTTTAATCATGGTACTTTTTAATGAAGTCTGGTTATACGTACCTTTTACCTTGTTCCTAATTGTGTCAGTTACCTCGTAGGTATTGTTTTCATGTTTGATAATATTTGGGTTTATATTTGTCAGTTTGGGTTAATCACCTTGATTATTTCAACCCCTTTTGGTTGTGTTCCTTATATTATGTCATTATTTATCATTCCCATTCCTTTTTAATTCCTTCTCTTTTCAATATTCGACCTTCGATGTTTATCACCTCTACTCCTTCAAATGCCTGGTCTATGACATTTATTCTGGATGATTAATCCATGGCATTACCATCTCATCACATGTTTGGGCCATAATTTTTCTGCATAGCGGAATTCCTCCTCTCTCTCACTTTCATTTTGGGGATCATTATCTGGTTCTCGGCCAGTTTCTGCCAATACATGGTTTACATAAAATACTCGGGGTTTTTCGTCATTACTTGCCTGATTATGCTGTAATGAAAAACCCGGATTTTCGTGAACTGTTACCCGATTCTCATTATTATTTTGATTAGCGTTTGGCTCTTGTTGGTTGTTACTTTCGTTTCGGGGTGGTTCGCTACTCCTACCCTCTGAAAACTGCTGACGGTTATTCGCCGTATCACCCTGGCTACCTGGCGCCTGTTGAGTCATATACCCGTAACTTGGTAAATTGGGTGGATATGGTCGTCGATTATCGGCCATCATATAATTTACCTGGGGCCTATATTCATTTTGGTTTCTCCTATCGCCTCCTCCTTGGTTTCCCCCGTTGCGATAACCATTACGTTGACCATAATTACTTCCTCTATAATTATTCCCGCGATAACCGTTTCCCTGGTGGAAGTTCCTACCGTAGTTATTCCCGGTGTAATTACCTCTGTTTGGTCCCGGGTAGTTGCGGTTAATTGGGCCCTGAGTGTTATCATTTCGGCCATTTGGTGGGATATTATTATTCTGATTATTGGTGTTTAGATTATTACCGTTCCCACCTCCATTCCGGTTTGGTCCGTTATTATTGTTGTTGTACTCTACCTTACGATTGGGGGGTTGGTAATCCTGGAACCTTCCTGTGGATTCGCAATTTTCCAATAATTTGGCCAGATCGGCTATTTTGCTAATTTGTTGGTATAATTGGGCATCCTTGATCCCATAGCTGTAATGTCCAGCTAACTGCCTTACCAAACATTCTTCTGGGATCGGCGGTATCAACTTCCGTGCTAAACATACCTTTCCCAGGAAATAAGACGTCGGGGACTGTCCATAGGACGCGTCGTATTTGCCATAGAAAATGTCCATTCTTACCCTGTTTTGTGCGGTCTCTGACCAATACTTTTCCTTAAACTGGCGTTTAAACTCTGCTAAATTCGTTATTTCGGGTCGTACCGCTATCCACCAGTTATCCTTAGTATTTTTAAACGTCTCGTCAAGCATCTCTCTTATCCTGTCCCACCTTGTTTCTCTACTTCTCCCAATAAACTCCTCCATTCTTTCCAAAAATTCCATTGGGTTTCGTCGATAGTCCTGGAAGTTGATTACTTCCCTGTTTTCACCATGACACGTATGAGTGTTTAGTATTGGTGTGTCTCTCAGCGCCTCTAATCTTTCCTGCAGGTTTTTCTCTCTCTGGTCTATTTCCAGTATACTATTTTTGTTAGTTTTTATCTGTTCGTCCAGCCTGTTAGCGATGTCATATGATTTCTGCATCCTCTCGCTAACGTCTTTCTGGACTTCCTGCATGATGGCGTCTTGGTTCTGCCTTACCTTGTTTTCGAGATTTCTAACATCTTGTTTGGTCTCTACTGTTTGCTCCTCTATACTTTCGAAACGTGTATTGTTTCCCTCCCGTAACCTTTCCAATTGTTTCTCCATGTTTTCGACCTTCCTGTCATTATCGATTTTATTATCATTGATCGTTTTGTTTACTGTTTCGTATTTTATGCTAATTTCTTTTTTCAGGGACTCTATACTTTTTTTATTCTCCTCCTGAAATATCTCCAGTTTCTTCCCATTGTCATCTATTTTCTCGGTTATATCCTTCTTTAAAGATTCTATGTTTTTGTCTAATTTCTCCTTATCTTCCTGTCTATTTTTATTCAGGGATTCTATATTTCTGTTCATATTTTCTTCCATCCTTTGGAACATTTGCTCGTTACTTTTTTTAGTCTCCTCCTTGTCTTCTTGTCTATTTTTATTCATATTTTCTTCCATTTTTTGGAGCATCTGCTCATTACTTTTTTTAGTATTTTCGTTTAGCGTTTGGAACATTAGCATTATTACATTAGCGTCAACGCTCCCTGTTATTTTTTCTGGTTCGGGTTTCTCTGTTTGTTCTACCATTTGTATGGGTTCTTCTCCCGTTTGCTCCTCTAATTCCTCTGCTGTTTGTACCGGTCTTTCCACTTCTAGTGTGGGCGGTTCTAACTCCGTTTCCTCCATTTGTACTGCCTCTCCGTCTTCCACACTTAACTCGGGTTCCACAGTCTTCTTCACCTTTTTTCCCTTTGGTTGCGGCATTTTAATATGTTGGTAGTTGCCGGGCTTGTTCCGTCTTTTTCAAGCCTCACTAGTTGGGCTGCCAATTTATAACGGAAACAAGTAGTGGGTGTTTGTTTAAATGTTGTTTGTGTTGTAATCTGTCGGGCGTTACCTCCGCGCACTTTTGTTACTTACTCTGTTGACTGGATCCTCTGCAGTGATGTAGTCCTGTAACACAACTTAATACTATGCTTTTTGTGGGCGCCACTTGGAAACGTTTGTTCCAAGAAAAAAAATATGTGATTGATAAAAATTTTTAAATCTACGAAAAAATTTAAACAAGTCAGTTTAGCTTGGAAAAATCAGTTAAGTTTAATGGTTCTTTAAAAAACAAACAAATCGTCTGAAGGACTAACATTCATAGAAAAATTATAAAATTGCAGAGAAAAAATTTTACAATTATTGACAATTTTTTATATATATCCAATCAAGTATCGGCTAGTATATTTCAGATTTTGACTCAGTTGAAAAGCATGAGTTTAATATGTGAAAAATCTTTACTCTCAGGACGTGACTCCTTTGAACTACCAAGACATATCAATTAGATGCCTTACAAGAAAAAACTAAGTGATTTGAAGGTGTATGTGTGGCGTGTGGAGTACAACTGTGTGATAAATGTAACCAGGTAACAAATGACTTTAATTTTGGTAACTCACGTTCCAATGGTCGTTTATTCTCGCACTGGACACTTCCTTCGGGTAGTTTCTCAATCTCGCCTCTTCGGGTGTACACTGAATCTATTTAAAGTCAAATTTTGCGATCATTACTTTTTTCCGCACTTTTGTAAAAACGTTTGGCAGTAGAATCTCGTTCAAACGCCGCCGCTACGAATCATCTGTTTAGCGTTGATTCAGAAATCGGCCACCGCAGCGCTGATTCCCATGCAGTGTCGAGGAAGGCTTTGTGTATTGTATGTTTACGTTAAAGGGGATTTTTTGTCAAGTTAGTCAGTCAATGCGAACACAGCAGAATTCGTTCTCTATTTAAAATTTGGTCCCTCCTGGGCCGCTGGTCGTTCTGGCTGCGTGATTTCTATTAAAATTTGCCGTATCGCTGCTCTATTTCAGCGATACTTTTTGGTGTAGATTCTCGTTGAGGTTAAGTCAGTCGGTTATGTCTATGTACGGGAAAAGCCTTCCTGCCGTGTCTTGTCGATTTCTCGCCTCTTCGGTTTCGCCTTAGCTGCGTCGATCAGTGTCGTGGGTGATGCATCAGTTCTGGAGTTCAAGTTTCAAGTGTTTTTGGGTCGAATTTGGTCTCGCTTTTATACTAATTCAGGATGACTGTTTTCATCGACTTCCGGTATATTTGTGTAAAAATTCTTTCTAGATTGTTCGAGAATAAACGAAATGGAATGTCATAGAACAATTTTCACTTCCGTAGAAGCTTTTAGAATGAATTTCTTATTCTTCATACAAAGGATATTTCAAAATTTACACTGGTATTTATCAAACAGTTTTACATTAGTACTCACAATTTGTATGCCATTAATATATTTAGATTCCCTGTTTTTAACTGAATCTAGCGATACTAAATATGATTGGTTTCTAATTAACTTAAATCTAATAAACAATACAATATACAACCCTCACCTTGAGTTGTTGTCATTGAAAACTCAATTTTTATAACAAAAATTGTTGTGGAGTTACAAAGTTCCTTCCACAAGCTGAACATCTAATACTACTACTTTCCTACAACAAAATAAACAAATTTTAACATAAATAAAACACAAATAAATACAATTTTATATGGCCTCTGCTCATGGCCTAGATTCTTGTCAGTTTTCTAATACAATGATTAGTCTTTTTCTTTAATATATGTATTATTTCACTACTATACACACAGAGTTTATTATTTTGTCTATCTTTTGTGATACCTGGTTACTCTGTACATATATTATTTTTATCACAAGATGACATAGCATCATTGATTGGTCTTGAGATGTCATTTTTTATGGTGTGACAAATCTCACTCTAATTAGTTAAATTCTTTTAGAATTGACTTTACTTTCAACTGAGTTTGTTTCTTATTAAGGTATACTGATGTATTGTACCTTTCTATCTTATTTTTGTTAGTATTATGTAAGTATTTAGCCAGATATGATTATTTTTGTACTGGATAATTGGCTTCAGCCATACATGGTATAAGTAAATATTTTGCTAACTTGACTATTACAATGTTAAAGTTGGTCAGGTACATTAGCATAGTTGCTTTATATCATATTACAGCTTTCTAATACAGTTTGGTTGCATTTTGGCAACATTAAATTCATAAATTATACAATATTAGATGCCTATTACATGTTTTTAGTTAACACGGTTTTTGGCTATTTTGACTGCTTTTTATTCATTTGACAGCTTCCTTTATTTAAGATAAATTGTTTACTATTGTCTGCTTGACAATTACATATAGTTTTTATTTAAATCTGATAATAATTAATTTTTTCATGAAATCTTGGTGTATGGTCTCAAATCCAACACATTGATATTTTTTGTCATTGCAAATATACAATTTTTATTTTAACTTAGATTCTTTCTAATAATGTATTTAAATCATTTAATACATTTATTTCATTTACATCAGATAATATAATAATGGATCATGTCCATTTATTCACAAAAAATAGTTTTTAATACTCTATTCATAGTTATAAAACTTAATAATTATTGACTTTATTTTGGTTGATTCTGACATTATTTCTCTCTCTTATAGTGTCTTATGGTTTTTTCACTCTTATTCACTTTAATAATATATATGGGGTTTTGTCTTAGTCATAGTTTGGTCGTTTTTTCAAGTTGATAGAAATAATTATTATACAAAATTACACAATTTTTGGGACTACTTGGGTTCGATACTGTTCACCTCACTTTCCTCTTATGCTAACTTACTATATAAATGATTTCTTTTATGGAACGTTCTGTGACGTTACAACAGACAAACCCGTCTTATATATTTATTGAAGATAAACCTATTAAACTGATTAGCTGTCAATTCCTTCCATGTAATATTGAATAATAGAGTATTATAACCTGTGATTACATAACCACTAATGGATAAATTATTATTACAATTAAAAAAAACCCTGAGATAGTGTCACGTCTTCGACGCTCTCGAAATAATCTTGAGTTGGTCTTACAACGTTAGGTGATGAGTTGGCTGGTATGATGCGAAATAAAGTAGTGGACTGTATCTTTTCTTTGAATTAACTGTTTATTAAAGTTTGTATGAAAATGATTGCATGGCACGTGCAGTGTAGCGCGGCATACATTGCCTGAGAAGTAGAATTAAATTAAATGTTGAAAGTCATAATAATAAATTGAAGCTGAAATTGCCTAAGTATTAATGAATTAAGAACTGAAGAGCATAATAATAATTTGAAGTGGAATATTCCGACGTGAAATAATTACATAGCCGCGGCGAAGGCTTGTTGCCCGTTCGGAGTTTAACAGTTAACTAAACTAGGCTGCTGCGAGCGTGTGGGACACGCTGGCAGCAGGTTAGCGGGGGGGGGATGACGTCACTGCACGCGCATGCCGTTACATTGCAAATATTAAAAGGTACAAAGTTTAACATACTGCCCCACAAAATCGGGCGATTTTGCAGTTTAAGTTATTATATGAATAGTGCATCATAAATGTCAAGACATTGTAATACATCATAATATGAGAATAAGGTAGAAATAATAATTGACATTACATATCAGTAGAATAGTGACCCCACAAATTCAATAATACTTAATAATACAACAATAAAAAGGCATAATAATTGACATGCATAATACTAGAATAATGACCCCAAAAATTCAATAATACCTAATAATATGATAAGGATACATAATAATACAATAATAAAAAGGCATAATAATGGACATGCATAATACTAGAATAATGACCCCAAAAATTCAATAATACCTAATAATATGATAAGGATACATAATAATACAATAATAAAAAGGCATAATAATTGACATGCATAATACTAGAATAATGACCCCCAAAAATTCAATAATACATAATAATATGATAAGGATACATAATAATACAACAATAAAAAGGCATAATAATTGACATGCATAATACTGGAATAATGACACCAAACAATTCAATAATACACAATAATATGATAAGGATACATAATAATACAATAATAAAAAAGGCATAATAATTGACAAGCATAATACTAGAATAATGACCCCAAAAATTCAATAATACATAATAATATGGTAATACAAAATACATAATGATTGACATTACATAATGATAGAATAATGACACCAAAAATTCAATAATACAAAATAATATGATAAGGATACATAATAATACAATAATAAAAAAGGCATAATAATTGACATGCATAATACTAGAATAATGACACCAAAAAATTCAATAACAAATGGCAGCATGCGATCGCCCGGGGTATGTCCCGGGCATGAAGCACGAGAATGCGATAAAAGTTCAAGTCAATAATACATGTCGTTTGAACGTTAATGTAATTAATCTGAGGCCACTGGAAGTGGGCATAATTTGTGAATGGGCCTACGTAGGATGCTGCTTGCGGTGCGAACGTCCGCAACGCGCACTAGGGAATCCTGACCCAAATGGACCTGAGTGACTACACCGCGTTTCCACTGCAGGGGGGGGGGAATTATCTTCCAAAATAAGGACGAGTTGTCCGGGAGCCAAATTTTATGACTGGAGACGCCATCTGTTGCGTTGTTGCAACTGGTGCAAATAATCCCTTGACCACCTCTTCCATATAGAGTGGGTAAATCTTTGCAGCAGCAGCAAAAATCTACCCAAACGACCAATTTTGACTTCGGAATAGTCAGGTTCTGGGAGTGAAGTGAGTGGAGAACCAACCAAGAAGTGCGCTGGAGTCAAAGGCTCGGGGTCCCTAGAGTCATTTGAGATGGCGAACAAGGGGCGTGAGTTAAGGCAGGACTCTATTTGAGTTAAAATGGTGTAATACTCTTCAAACGTGAGAATGGTTCTGCCGACAACGCGCCGCAAATGAAACTTGACGCTCTTTTGACTCCACTCTCCCACAGGCCACCGAAATGAGGTGCTGACGGGGGAATGAAGGACCATTTGATTCCTTGGGCTCTGGTAAAGTCCTGGGTAGTCTGTTCAAATTCGTTTGACTGGAGAAGTTTGTATAAGTCGTGAAGTGTACTGCTAGCACGACGAAAATTTGTACCATTGTCAGAAAATATCTGTGAAGGGATGCCTCTTCGAACAATAAACCGTCTTAAAGCTGCTATGAAAGCGTCTGAGGTGAGATCTGAGACTAATTCAAGGTGAATGGCTTTAGTGGCCATGCATATAAATAGAGAAATATAAGATTTTGACATCGATTTGGAACGCTGCCCGCCCTGACGTATAAATACAGGACCGGCGTAGTCGACTGCACATTGAGAGAATGGCTTAGCAGGAGTAACTCGGGAAGAGGGCAATTGTCCTAATAATTGGCTTGAGCCCCTAGCACGGAATCGAAAGCAAGTGATGAAATTTGTGTATTACTGATCGTATGTACGATTTATCATTAATTATCCAGTATTTCTGCCGTAGAGAATACTGAGTCAATTGTACCCCAGCATGGAGTAGACGAAGATGCTCGCCTTCTATGATTAGTTTACTGAGATGAGAATGCGGGTGGAGTATGATTTGGTGTTTGCTATCATAGGTAAGCTGGGAGTGCTGAAAGCGTCCTCCTACGCGTAATATTCCTGACTTGTGCAGAAAGGGGTTAAGTGAAAGAATTTTACTGTTATTAGGGATGCAGCGTGCCCCTCAAGCTCCTTGATTTCGATGCCAAAGTGCGACTTCTGGCACTGGCGAATAAAAATCAAAAGTGTACCATGTAGCTCACGGGAAGTTAAAAAAGAAGTGTTTCTATCAGCTATGGGAAGCCTAGAGTTCCGAATGAATCGAAGGCAGTAAGAAAATACACGAAGGAGCCTTGAAAGCGAAGAGTAGTTTTCAAAGTAATTAGACGTAAATGAAGCGGCAACCAGTGTGGTTTGGACTTGTTTACGTTGTTCTTGCTCAAGGTCGGGATGAGTGCAGGGTCAATGGGCATCGAAAGCACTGGTGGGCCATGATGATGACTAATTGGACAACCAGGATGGACCATACCACCATTGTGGGTGACCGTGTAAAAAACGGGGTAGACAACCACGCGATAGGATGTCGGCAGGGTTGTCATGTGAGGAGACATGATGCCAGGTACCTTTTGCAGTGAGTCGCTGTATCTCCGCAACGCGGTTGGAGACAAATACCTTCCATCTGGAAGACTGCTGGTGAATCCAGTGTAAGGCGATCATTGAGTCGGAGTAAAAATACAAGTCGTCAAATTTATAACTCACAGCGTTTACAACCTTGGAAACCAACTGAGCCAATAAGAGACAGGCGCAAAGTTCAAGTCGGGGTAATGTTACCTGCTTCAAGGGAGCGACTCTAGATTTAGAGCATAACAAGTTTGATGAAATGCTGTGGTTTGAATACACCGTACGCACATAAATGCAGCACGCGTAACCCTTTACTGACGCGTCGGCAAACCCATGGAGCTGAAATGAAATGATTTGGGAATTATTTAAATTCTTTACGGACCTTGGAATCTTAAAATAAGTGTCGGATATCAGCTGAGCATAAAGCTCTACCCATTGATTAGATAATGAGTCTGACAGGGGGTCGTCCCAACTTGTTCCGGTTAACCACAGTATCTGCATGAAATGCTTGCACCAAAATGTAACCGGGCCAATAATTCCTAATGGGTCGTAAATTCCGGCGATAACGGATAATACCCTTCTCTTGCTAAATACCTCCACTTTGAAATTTCTTTGGAAACTATATATGAAATTATCATCGTTAATGTCCCATTGAATACTCAAAGTACGTATGGTTTGATTCTTATTAAAGTCGAGGGAAGAGTTGGCGGGTGAAGTTATAATGGTTTGATCATTGGAAAATCACTTGTGCAAAGTAAACCCGTAGTGACTTAATAAATTTGTAATGTCGGACTTCATTTGCGATAAGATGTGTGGGTTATCTGAGCCGGTCATGAGATCGTCCACATAGAAATCATTTGCGATAGCAGAACAGGCTATAGGGTGTTGAGTTTTGTTTTCCTGGGCTATTTGTGCCAAGCATCTTGTGGCCAAAAATGAAGCGCGTGCAGTCCCATATGTGACTGTCCTCAAGGCGTAGTGTTGAAGTTCCTTATGGGGGGCGTCGCGCCAAACAATTCGTTGCAAATTAGAATCCCTGGGAGTAACTAAAATTTGACGGTACATTTTTTCACTGTCCGAAATGAGAACTTATCGGTGCGTTCTAAACCGAGAAATAATCAAAAAAAGATCCTGCTGGACCGTGGGACCAACCATCAATGTGTCGTTCAAGGACAAATTATTTGTCGTTTTGGCAGAGCCGTCGAAAACAACTCGCAATTTGGTGGTTATACTAGAGCCCTTAAAAACCGAATGGTGCGGTAAGTAGAAAGTGTCTGACTTATTGACTGACAAATCGTAAGAATGAAACAAAGACATGTGACCCAGAGTTAAATATTCCTGCATGAATTTACTATAGTCCTTATGAAGAGCAGGGTTCTGCTTGAACTTAAGTTCCAGTGATTGAAATCTGCGAATAGCTCCGGGAAGGAAATCGCCCAAATGAGAGTTGTATACCCTGTGAGGTAGGGACACCACAAATCTACTACTATTATTGCGGAAAGTGTTTGCGATAAAATGACTTTCGCATTCTGAGTCCCCAACTGAGGGAGTACGGACTGCAACGTCCTCCAATTGCCAGAAGTCTTTAAATGGCGATGAAATGGCATTGTTGTCTTTGCACGCTATAAATGATGAAACAGGTTTTTTCATGTCGACATTAAAAGGCAGGTTGCCAGCGAGGATGAATCCCAATTTTGTCTCCTGTATTATGGAAAAGTGTGGGCTGCGGATGAATTTGACCGGTTCAATCAATTGTAAAGAGTACTGGGCACCAAGTAATATGTCGATTTGTGATGAAAAGTTCAGTTGCGGGTCAGCTAGGAATATGTTTTTTGGTATATTTAGGGATGAGATATCAAACTATTCTGCAGGGAGATTATTCGTAATATTGGGAAGCACAGCGCAATGCACGTTCAGATTGAAATCCTTGTAACGAGAATTCAGCCTTACCCTTGTACTAAAGTCAGCTTGACATAAGGAATTGTTTATACCAGTGATGGGTAATTGAGACTTGGTTAATTTTAGACCCATGCGGCGCGCGAAACTCATGGTACAGAAGTTTGCTTGAGATGCTGAATCTAATAGAATCCTTACTGCATGCTTCCTACCGGCTTGGTCCGTTGTCATGCAGACAGCGGTGGATAATAGAATAGATTTGTTTGTTTGTAATTTGAGGGAAAATTGATTGTTGCCCCTGCTTGAAGTGTTACTGCCTGATATGTGGATCATCGTATGATGTCGTTTAGAACATGTCCTACAAGAAAATTTGGAAGGACAGTGAGAGGGCTTATGGCCTGGACGCATGCAATTTAAGCAAAGTTTGTATTTGAGTAAAATGCTTTTTCGCTCAAATGGAGATATAGCCATGAATTGTGGGCATTCAGACAATCTATGTTTACCGCGACACAGCTGACAAATGTTATTGTTGATATGAGTATGAAATGTTGAACTAGTGAGCTCAACGGGTTTAATAGTCTTGCGATAAGGAATCTTATCGCTAACTTGTATTCTGTTTGCTGAACTGGTCGAGGCGCCGACGTTTTGCATTAATTGCTTTCTACCATTTAAAAATTTAATAAAATTGTTGAAATTAGGGAATCGCTCGTCGGATAGACTTTCCTTCCATAGTCGGCATGTCTGGTTATCAAGTTTCTGCGTTAAATATTGAACAAAAAAAATTTTAAAAGTATTTACAGGTAAACTCAATGAATTCAAAGCTTTTATATTTGCGGTGATTTCGTCAATAAATTTTGAAATGCCAACCATGGACTCTTGCTGAATGGCCTTCATGCCCAAGACATTCCCTATATGATACGCTGAGACAATTAATTTACTATCATACCTGGCCTTCAATAGCTCAATGGCTACCGCATGATTATCATGGGTAATTGGGAAAGACTTTGTTACATTTAAAGCCTCGTCCCTTAGTGAAGAATGTAAATAATGTAATTTCTGGATGTCCGTCAGGTCAGTTCTGACGTGTACTAACTCCAAGAACATGTTGTAATAATGCTGCCAATCAATAATGTTGCCTGAGAAGCAGGGCAATTTAATTGGCTCTAACTGAATAGGGGATGTTTTAATTGGCGTAACTTTCGCTTGATTTAATGTTTTTTTGCTCACCTCTTGTACACGTTCTAATAAATTGTGCAGCTTACACTCAGTAGTACAGAGATTATCCTCTGATTGAACCCTGTCACTTACCGATGTGAAATCAGATTCATCAGCCTCAATTTGGGTCTGAATTTCATCATACTTCGCGGACAACTCCATCAAGTGACTAAGTTTAATTTTTAAAGCATGGTGATCATTTAATCCAGGATCGAAATTGTCCGCGAAGGTGTTTATACGGGATATGGAGGCTTTAATTGTGCCACGTTTTTTAATTAAAGCTTCCACATCAGTCACGATTGAACAGCAAGCTGTGATCCGAAACCGATAAATAAATACAGAACAGGTGAACAATTAATGTAATTTGCGTACTTTAACCAATTATGATATAGTGCGGCAGCCAGTGATCGGTATATAACTTAATCTAATTCCTTATTATAATAGGTACTTATTTAAAAAAAAAATAGTTATATGAAAATTATTTGAAAATATGACTCATTTAAAAGTAAAAATATACATATAGCTTCATCACATTATTTAAGTTTCTGACTGAATTCTTGTAAAATTGTATAAATGAAAATTTATGTGAAAATACAGGTGTGTGGTCACTTGAAACTAATTTCTGTTTATGTAAAAATTATTTTGTAAATATTACTGATTTTTACTGTGCATAAACTTATGTAAGTGAAAAACTAGGAGAAATACAAGTTCATAGTCACTTGGATTATGAGAGTCCTCGGCAGGTTTAAGACGGCTCCGTTGCCTGTCGTTTCCTTGGCGATCCTGCCCGGCAGGCCTTGGATTGGTGGCGCAAGTCTTGTTTCCGCTTGTCGGGTGATGCTTGAAGCTGTAGCTCTCTGTTCAGTCTGAAGTTCTAATTTTCACTGATGTATGGCAAGTGACGATGAATTGTAATATCTTGCTGTCTTGAGATGATGTCCTGTAGAATCCTGTACGGCCAAGTATGAAGTTTTTTTTTTGAAGTAATGAGTGTATGCTCACGGCCAGCAATCTTACGTTTGAGAAGATTCGGGCTTGAACAAAATGTTGTTTGGGCCCATTAAATGAAATATAGATCAGAATCTTGATCCGGCCCGGAGGACCAAATGTCACGTCTTCGACGCTCTCGAAATAATCTTGAGTTGGTCTTACAACGTTAGGTGATGAGTTGGCTGGTATGATGCGAAATAAAGTAGTGGACTGTATCTTTTCTTTGAATTAACTGTTTATTAAAGTTTTTATGAAAATGATTGCATGGCACGTGCAGTGTAGCGCGGCATACATTGCCTGAGAAGTAGAATTAAATTAAATGTTGAAAGTCATAATAATAAATTGAAGCTGAAATTGCCTAAGTATTAATGAATTAAGCACTGAAGAGCATAATAATAATTTGAAGTGGAATATTCCGACGTGAAATAATTACGTAGCCGCGGCGAATGAAGGCTTATTGCCCGTTCGGAGTTTAACAGTTAACTAAACTAGGCTGCTGCGAGCGTGTGGGACACGCTGGCAGCAGTTTAACGGGGGGGGGGGATGACGTCACTGCATGTGCATGCCGTTACATTGCAAATATTAAAAGGTACAAAGTTTAACAGATAGTAAACGTTAACAATTAAAATTAGCATTGCATTTGACGCCCACACTAGGGACGTAAAAATTAACGTAAACACTTAACTGTCAAACATTATACTTGACAACAGTATAGTATATTAATTGTTATACATTGGCATGCTCATCGTGGGCTTGAGATGGTTATAATCACCGCTTAATTGTTTAAAATTAAATTAAAATATGTTAATTAATTTATGCCGAATAAAATAAGCAGCATATATAATTGTTACATTGACGTCCCATCAAGGGGCATTATCAATTAATCGTCACAAATTTAACATTCATGTTTAATATGGTAACCAAATCACTTGTACGAATTAATAAATTATTTACCTTACATTGACAACATCAAATCAAATTACGCCCGACACCTGACTTCACACAATCATAATTACACAGATTTTAGTTCCAATTTAATACCGTTACATGTGTGTAAGAAGGGCCGTTTCATGAATGCCTTGGAGGAATTTGAAATTTACAGTGCATGTGCAAACCCCAAGGAGTCGCGATGTCGTGTTAAATGACCACCTGAACTTTGTATCCAACCGATTGTACGATACCGCCTTGAGTCTGCTCGCTGGGGCTACGATAAGGTAGCAACCGCTCAGTGGCAGAATGAACTTGAACGGGTGCGCACCCAAATCCGCGTACGGTTCACATGCAAATTTTGACATTTTAACTTCTTAACGATCTCGCAAGAGTGACAGTTTTACCTTTTAATATCTGATGATGGAGCATAAGCTCTGAAACGCGTCATAGACGAAGCACAAGAAATCACACGGCGGATAATTTAAGGTAAATAATTTACAAATTTAACGTTAAATTTATCGTATCAATACATACTAATAAAGCAACATATTCTCACTTTACCTTGATTATTTACTGATAACACGTAGTACTCCCTCCCTCCGCAAGGCTGTCATTAGCGCGGTAAAATGTTCGGATGTCTTCGTTAGTATTCGTACCAAAATCAGCTAGACTCCCTACCATTCTAAACTTACTCTATCATTCTTGACTCAGCCCGTAGAGATTAGTCGATTATTGTGACCTAGGTTATATGAGTATATGAATATATAGGTATGAGTATGACGTACGTTTATTGCTAATCATGTCGTTAAGGTCATGCGCCATTGTTATTAATATGACAATCACAACGTTTCAAACTATCGCAGTCTTCAGGTGAGCTAATAGACACGGTTGAATAGCAGACTAAAATGTTTGTTAATAAAACAGAGAGTTTCAACGAAACAGAAAATACGAATGTAATAAATCATAATTTATGATAAAACGAATAAATTAAAATATATTATATTTTCAGAGCCTTTCAAGTCAAAAACATATTATTATAAATTAAAAAAAATTGTATATTAATTACAAATTATAAACCACTCACTTTCTAAGAAG